>OY804588.1:95293335-95893335 GCA_963680875.1 Bathymodiolus brooksi
ATTTTGTTCTGAGTTTACTTTATTAGCTGACACCACACCCTGACAAGCTATTTGCATAAGTACTACATTAAAATACAATAGAAGTTGAGAAAAACATGTTCTTGCTCATTTTCAACAAACGTGTTCCCAAATTTACTTTCCTTTTAGTTCTTACTTATTACGTAAACCACTCCTTATAAGGAGCACCGCATTTATTTGTAATATTGACCACGATTGGATTATTTATCTTTTGACATCGATGCTTAGAAAGGCAAACATTCGGTACCCCTCGGATGTATACGCTCTCTCCTTCGAAAAGTATAAAGGAAAGTAATTACGGGGAATTTCTCAAAGACAAAAATGCATTGTTAATGTACACGACTGTATTATCGCTAACAGCGTACAAGTACGCTCCGAATTTGGAAGGTTTGCTTACACAGCAATATGTATGCATAATGTGTACACTCTGATCTGATAATACATGCGTTTTTACTCGTTTTTATAGCGTAAAAAACGCAAATACGCAGCTTATCTGGAGCTCTGTTAATCAATGAGTGATTGACTTCTCTCTTCAAGTCATACAATAAGAACTTTCAAGAAGTTTAAATGTCCAACAATAGGATTCATCTGTAAACAAAGGCATTCAATAGATGAGTTCCATTTGCAGTTTTTTAAACTCCTAACACAATTCCAATTGAAACATGGGTAAACTATCAGTGGGTTCGCTATAATCGGCTTAGGTTTCCATGGAATTTATTTATTTCATGTTCATCAATTTTCTTCTGTAGGGAAATGCCTTTATAAATTGCAGATCCATAGTTCATTTCAAAATATTTCTTCAATACTATCATAAAAATATTTAGCATAAAGTAACCCAGCAAAATTCTTCTGCCTGTCCCAACAAGGACCTGGATTTCCAATGTCATATGTCGTGGTCTTTTTTATAATTCAGTGATTTGTGGTGACATGTGATTGTTTATTTTGCTGATATTGGTGAAACACCAAATTCACTGTTTAAACTTTCTGCTCATAATTAAATAATAATTTGTATGACATTGCCCTAATATAAGCAGTTGCATAGTTCTAGTTTCAAGGAAGATGAAAAGTGCTATTTCATATTATACAACAATGTGTGTGTTGTACACGATCAATGATGGTAACAGAAAAAAAACACTTTTCTTACCAAAACCAAAGAGTCCAATAAAAGCTATAATTGTGAACCAGACCATGACTCCTGCTAACCATCTCATTACCACGATCCAGATCAAGGATAATAACATAGCAATAAATAGTCCCCTGAAAAATCAATAAATAATTCCCTGAAATATTAATATTTATTTTTTGCATTAAATTTTTGCTTTAATTACTGGTATGTAAAGTGGTACATTTACTCCAACTTTCTCGACAGCCAAATTTATAAATATTTTTGAAACGTAATTCATAGAGAAACAAAACTAGAATAATGATCCATTAAGGGCCCTGCAGTCGGAACATTTTTAGAATCAACAAACAAATATAGATGCTGTGCATCGGGAGAATGCTTGGAATTAACTTATGGCTGGAACTCTTCCGCTTAATTTTAAGGTTACCAAAGATTTTTTTGTGACAATATAGACCATTTCTGTTGATCTAAATGACCTAACATTAAGTAATTATAACACCATGGAACCAAACACATGTCAACTGCAAAATGAGTTTTTAAATGCTACCAAGGTTTTTAGATTTATCAGCAAATTGGACATTTTCCCTTTGATAAGTGCTGCTGATAAAGTCTGAAGCACTGAACTGATCTTGATCCACAAAAATATTAGATCAGTTCGTAACTTTCATTGGTCAATCTGACCTAAAACACATTATGACGTGACCGTTAAAAGCAATAACGTCAGTTCTGAAGGCCTCGACAAACATTATCACTAATATCCCAGCTCGTCCTATCGGACTCGCTGAGATATTAGCGACAATGTCTGACTCGACCTTCAAAATTGCCGTTATTCTATATTTGCAGTTCCTATAAAAGTAGAATCTACCCTGTTGCCACCACTGTGGTAGCTTTACTATACTCACACCAGTATCATCCACCAAGATGTCACCACATCTTCAACAATTTTTTCTCCATATTCCTTGGCTTTTAAAAATATCCCATAAACACTGCAAGATTTAAATTAATTACAATTGCATGTATTACATAGATTCCCGTAATATTCTGAGATTTTCAAGTCAAATAAAAAAACGGTATTTCATCCAGTAAAAATAAAAGCATATATTTCACTGCGTTACGTCATAATTGAAAATGTTAAAGAGTGTCTGACTATCAAAAACAAAGTTTTCTTTTTCTTTTTTAAGCATCTTATTAACGTAATCAAAATTGTAAAACCTATGTAATAAAAATTATAACTACTTTTACTTTTTTGAATATTGAAAATAAACCTCTCGTAACAGAATAACCGCAGTAATTCACTGTTGAGCTAATGAATATTCATAAATTACTGAGTTGTTTGGTAACTCATGATTTATTTTCTATATTTGGAATGAAAGACTAGTTATACTATAATTAATTACACACCTATGACAAACTTTTTTTCATATTTGTTACTTTTCTAAGATATCTTATGTGCCCACCCTCCCCCTCCCAGAAACCCTAGGGTATATAAATATGAACTAATTTCTCCACTTTTACTCTATCTTTGATAATGTCATCAGAAATTGTGTTGTTTGTGATATTTAGCTATTCTCACTTTATCCCCTCTTCAATGATGTCACTCAATCATATGAGCGTTGTTTGTTTTACTAAATATTTGATGATGCCATTAGAAAGTATGTTATTTCTAATACATGTACATTTATATTATATAATCTTACTCAATTTACCTAATCATTAGAAAATGTGGGGTTTTTTTCTATAAAGGAAAAAGGTAAAATTCATTTAGTTTGTTTGTTTGTTTGTTTGTTTTGATGGTGTTTAACGCCGCTTTCAACAGTATTTCAGTTATATCGTGGCGATCAGTTTTATTGGTGGAGGAAACCGGAGTACCCAGAGAAAACAACCGACCTGCTGCAAGTCACTGACAAACTTTATCACATAATGTTGCATACCTCACCCTGATCGAGATTCGAACTCATAGCATCACTGATGATAGGCACTGATTGCATAGGTAGTTGTAAATCCAACTACCATTCGATCACAGCCACGACGGCCCCTAAAATTAATTTAGGAATCTATATACGACTATATACAAGTGCAGTTTAAAATATAAGTATTTAAAAATATGAAATAAAACAAGAACTTCAAGGCTAAAATGCACTTATAAGTTGATATCTTTCCAAGGATGACCCATGGAAGTGTTTCCGATTATTTTCACTTATATAATTTATTTTTACTCACTTTAGCCCATCTTTGATGATTTCGTTACTAAGTGTGTTGTTTGCACTGTCTGTTACGTTGTTTAAATTCTCATTTTCGACTTTCTTCAATAAATTTCCACCATTCTCAAGAAAATCAAACAAAAATGATGGAACACAACGATTTATCACTGAAAAAAACAAGAAAATAAACATGATACATTAACAGAATTATGAAAAGAAAGATTAAACAGTGATGGTCAACAATCCACATAATGTATTTAGATTGCAAAATCAAACTCATTAAGAGACTGAAAATGATTTACATTTTATATTTGTTCGGCTACATTGACACAGGAAAATTTTGGCCACACTGATGCAAAAATATTTTGCCATATTGATAGAGCAATAGTTTGCAGACCTTGATACAGAAATATATTGACAACACTGAAATAGAAATAGCTTTGACAAGCTAATACAGCAATAGTTTGCAGAGCTTGATACAGAAATATTTTGGCCATATTGCTACAGAAATATGTTGACAACACTGAAATAGAGGGGTCATCGTGGCCGTGATCGTATGGTAGTTGGATTTACAACTACATATGCAATCAGTGCTTATCACCACTGAATTTGTGAGTTCAGAGCGAGGTGTAGAACATTATGTGATAAAGTTTGTCAGTGACTTCACTTGCCACAGGTCGGTGGTTTTCTCCGGGTCCTCCAGTTTCCTCTATCAGTAAAACTGACCGCCATGATATACAAACTGAAATAGAAATAGCTTTGACAAATTAATACAGAAATATTTTGGCCATATTAATAAAGCAATAGTTTGTACACACTGAGGCAGAAATATTATTATTAATATATTACATTATATGTTATTTTTATTAATGATTTGGCCACTCAAATTAAGTCTATGAATAAGAGGATTGACATTGATGGTACTAATTTGAGCCTTCTGTTGTATGCAGATGACATTGTTATTCTTGCTCCCAATGAGTCTAACTTACAATGTATGTTGATAAGTAAGGGTAATAACAAAATTACCGAACTCCGAACAATCTAACAAAGGGAAAGTCAAAACTCATAAGTATATATACAGACAAAATCAGTCAACAACCGGAAAACTGTGAAAACCGTAATGACCCTGACTTGGTACAGGCATTTCTAAAGAAATGGTGGGTTGAATCAGATTTTAAAGCGCCAAACCTTTATGAATGAATGGTGTAATAAGTGGAGATTATGTATTAATTGTAGTAAGTCAAATATTTTGCATTTTAGACCTAGCTCTATTGAACGTTCTACATTTAGTTTTAATTGTGGTGATTATAATATCAGCTATGTAGATTCATATAAATACTTAGGTATATAGTTCAGTGAACATGTAACTTGGGACACAGCTGTCAGAGAACTATCTAAATCTGCAAGTCGTGCATTGGGATGTTTAACACTAAGTTTTATGCTTGTGGAAGTATGAACTATAAAGTATTCACAAAACTGTACGAGTGTCTGGTACAACCTATTGTATTGCATGGCTCTTCTATATGGGGACTTACAGAACAGAGACTAATAAATAACGTTCAGAATCGTGCTGCTAAGATATTTCTTGGAGTTTCTAAACGTACAAGCAACGTTGCAGTACATAAAGATTTAAGTTGGATGTCCTGTCTATCTAAGCAGAGACTCGAAGTTCTTAGATTTTATTATAAATTATATAACATAGAACATCGTATTTAACATAAAATTAAAGTGTGGTCAAAACATAAACGTAGATCTTGGGACTTTAGAGTATATAAACTTCTATCTGACTTATCGTTGGAACCATTGCTAGATGTGGGATTAAGCAAAAAACTTTTTATGATTGAAGTGAGGCGTAAAATCATTTTTTACTTTCCTAAATGGTCAAGATTCAAATTTTGTTTTCTTTCTATTCAGTATTTTGTACTGTTTTAAATGGTCCAGATTAATTCTTTATCATTATTATTGTTTTTATGCAGTATATCTTTTTTATACAATCTTTTTAATCGATTATCTTTTTTTTTATCAGTATCTCATGCATATATAATGTATTTCTATATGATTAAAGTGTCTCGTACAATTGTAGGTCAAAATTGGCCAGGCATCAGATTCTTTTATATATATATATAGTCGTAGTGTTACCTTGTCTCGTAAGGCAAATCACTTGCTTCTAGACGTTTGTATAATATACTTTATTTCCTGTGACTGTATAATGAATAATTCTTCATTATCCTATCCAATATATTAAAAATTGCTGAGTTAGATTGCTGTCAAATTATAATATTAAGTATATATGTACCATCTGCACACGCTTATACACATGTCTTACGCCTATCCCTAGATTTGCCTTACGAGACAAGGTAACACTACGACTATTGAAGCTCCTTTTATTAGGGAGTGGATGTAGTCGAGTGGTCTAGGGCGCTGGACGTAAGGCTAAGCGAATGGTGCTGCAGTGTAACAATGGTGTGGGTTCAAATCCCGTCGAGGGAAGAACAAAAATTTGACAGCTCTAAAATCTAATTCTAACACTGTTTGGTTTAATTTTCAGACGTATATAATATTTAGTATTAACCTAGTATCCTTTAAAGTAACTTTGAGATCCAGTGGGACAGATATATTGTATGGTTGTCACTTGCTTCTAGACGTTTGTATAATATACTTTATTTCCTGTGACTGTATAATGAATAATTCTTCATTATCCTATCCAATATATTAAAAATTGCTGAGTTAGATTGCTGTCAAATTATAATATTAAATATATATGTACCATCTACACACGCTTATACACATGTCTTACGCCTATCCCTAGATTTGCCTTACGAGACAAGGTAACACTACGACTATTGAAGCTCCGTTTTTTAGGGAGTGGATGTAGTCGAGTGGTCTAGGGCGCTGGACGTAAGGCTAAGCGAATGGTGCTGCAGTGTAACAATGGTGTGGGTTCAAATCCCGTCGAGGGAAGAACAAAAATTTGACAGCTCTAAAATCTAATTCTAACACTGTTTGGTTTAATTTTCAGACGTATATAATATTTAGTATTAACCTAGTATCCTTTAAAGTAACTTTGAGATCCAGTGGGACAGATATATTGTATGGTTGTCACTTGCTTCTAGACGTTTGTATAATATACTTTATTTCCTGTGACTGTATAATGAATAATTCTTCATTATCCTATCCAATATATTAAAAATTGCTGAGTTAGATTGCTGTCAAATTATAATATTAAGTATATATGTACCATCTACACACGCTTATACACATGTCTTACGCCTATCCCTAGATTTGCCTTACGAGACAAGGTAACACTACGACTATTGAAGCTCCTTTTTTTAGGGAGTGGATGTAGTCGAGTGGTCTAGGGCGCTGGACGTAAGGCTAAGCGAATGGTGCTGCAGTGTAACAATGGTGTGGGTTCAAATCCCGTCGAGGGAAGAACAAAAATTTGACAGCTCTAAAATCTAATTCTAACACTGTTTGGTTTAATTTTCAGACGTATATAATATTTAGTATTAACCTAGTATCCTTTAAAGTAACTTTGAGATCCAGTGGGACAGATATATTGTATGGTTGTCACTTGCTTCTAGACGTTTGTATAATATACTTTATTTCCTGTGACTGTATAATGAATAATTCTTCATTATCCTATCCAATATATTAAAAATTGCTGAGTTAGATTGCTGTCAAATTATAATATTAAATATATATGTACCATCTACACACGCTTATACACATGTCTTACGCCTATCCCTAGATTTGCCTTACGAGACAAGGTAACACTACGACTATTGAAGCTCCGTTTTTTAGGGAGTGGATGTAGTCGAGTGGTCTAGGGCGCTGGACGTAAGGCTAAGCGAATGGTGCTGCAGTGTAACAATGGTGTGGGTTCAAATCCCGTCGAGGGAAGAACAAAAATTTGACAGCTCTAAAATCTAATTCTAACACTGTTTGGTTTAATTTTCAGACGTATATAATATTTAGTATTAACCTAGTATCCTTTAAAGTAACTTTGAGATCCAGTGGGACAGATATATTGTATGGTTGTCACTTGCTTCTAGACGTTTGTATAATATACTTTATTTCCTGTGACTGTATAATGAATAATTCTTCATTATCCTATCCAATATATTAAAAATTGCTGAGTTAGATTGCTGTCAAATTATAATATTAAGTATATATGTACCATCTACACACGCTTATACACATGTCTTACGCCTATCCCTAGATTTGCCTTACGAGACAAGGTAACACTACGACTATTGAAGCTCCTTTTTTTAGGGAGTGGATGTAGTCGAGTGGTCTAGGGCGCTGGACGTAAGGCTAAGCGAATGGTGCTGCAGTGTAACAATGGTGTGGGTTCAAATCCCGTCGAGGGAAGAACAAAAATTTGACAGCTCTAAAATCTAATTCTAACACTGTTTGGTTTAATTTTCAGACGTATATAATATTTAGTATTAACCTAGTATCCTTTAAAGTAACTTTGAGATCCAGTGGGACAGATATATTGTATGGTTGTCACTTGCTTCTAGACGTTTGTATAATATACTTTATTTCCTGTGACTGTATAATGAATAATTCTTCATTATCCTATCCAATATATTAAAAATTGCTGAGTTAGATTGCTGTCAAATTATAATATTAAATATATATGTACCATCTACACACGCTTATACACATGTCTTACGCCTATCCCTAGATTTGCCTTACGAGACAAGGTAACACTACGACTATTGAAGCTCCGTTTTTTAGGGAGTGGATGTAGTCGAGTGGTCTAGGGCGCTGGACGTAAGGCTAAGCGAATGGTGCTGCAGTGTAACAATGGTGTGGGTTCAAATCCCGTCGAGGGAAGAACAAAAATTTGACAGCTCTAAAATCTAATTCTAACACTGTTTGGTTTAATTTTCAGACGTATATAATATTTAGTATTAACCTAGTATCCTTTAAAGTAACTTTGAGATCCAGTGGGACAGATATATTGTATGGTTGTCACTTGCTTCTAGACGTTTGTATAATATACTTTATTTCCTGTGACTGTATAATGAATAATTCTTCATTATCCTATCCAATATATTAAAAATTGCTGAGTTAGATTGCTGTCAAATTATAATATTAAGTATATATGTACCATCTACACACGCTTATACACATGTCTTACGCCTATCCCTAGATTTGCCTTACGAGACAAGGTAACACTACGACTATTGAAGCTCCTTTTTTTAGGGAGTGGATGTAGTCGAGTGGTCTAGGGCGCTGGACGTAAGGCTAAGCGAATGGTGCTGCAGTGTAACAATGGTGTGGGTTCAAATCCCGTCGAGGGAAGAACAAAAATTTGACAGCTCTAAAATCTAATTCTAACACTGTTTGGTTTAATTTTCAGACGTATATAATATTTAGTATTAACCTAGTATCCTTTAAAGTAACTTTGAGATCCAGTGGGACAGATATATTGTATGGTTGTCACTTGCTTCTAGACGTTTGTATAATATACTTTATTTCCTGTGACTGTATAATGAATAATTCTTCATTATCCTATCCAATATATTAAAAATTGCTGAGTTAGATTGCTGTCAAATTATAATATTAAGTATATATGTACCATCTACACACGCTTATACACATGTCTTACGCCTATCCCTAGATTTGCCTTACGAGACAAGGTAACACTACGACTATTGAAGCTCCGTTTTTTAGGGAGTGGATGTAGTCGAGTGGTCTAGGGCGCTGGACGTAAGGCTAAGCGAATGGTGCTGCAGTGTAACAATGGTGTGGGTTCAAATCCCGTCGAGGGAAGAACAAAAATTTGACAGCTCTAAAATCTAATTCTAACACTGTTTGGTTTAATTTTCAGACGTATATAATATTTAGTATTAACCTAGTATCCTTTAAAGTAACTTTGAGATCCAGTGGGACAGATATATTGTATGGTTGTCACTTGCTTCTAGACGTTTGTATAATATACTTTATTTCCTGTGACTGTATAATGAATAATTCTTCATTATCCTATCCAATATATTAAAAATTGCTGAGTTAGATTGCTGTCAAATTATAATATTAAGTATATATGTACCATCTACACACGCTTATACACATGTCTTACGCCTATCCCTAGATTTGCCTTACGAGACAAGGTAACACTACGACTATTGAAGCTCCTTTTTTTAGGGAGTGGATGTAGTCGAGTGGTCTAGGGCGCTGGACGTAAGGCTAAGCGAATGGTGCTGCAGTGTAACAATGGTGTGGGTTCAAATCCCGTCGAGGGAAGAACAAAAATTTGACAGCTCTAAAATCTAATTCTAACACTGTTTGGTTTAATTTTCAGACGTATATAATATTTAGTATTAACCTAGTATCCTTTAAAGTAACTTTGAGATCCAGTGGGACAGATATATTGTATGGTTGTCACTTGCTTCTAGACGTTTGTATAATATACTTTATTTCCTGTGACTGTATAATGAATAATTCTTCATTATCCTATCCAATATATTAAAAATTGCTGAGTTAGATTGCTGTCAAATTATAATATTAAGTATATATGTACCATCTACACACGCTTATACACATGTCTTACGCCTATCCCTAGATTTGCCTTACGAGACAAGGTAACACTACGACTATTGAAGCTCCTTTTTTTAGGGAGTGGATGTAGTCGAGTGGTCTAGGGCGCTGGACGTAAGGCTAAGCGAATGGTGCTGCAGTGTAACAATGGTGTGGGTTCAAATCCCGTCGAGGGAAGAACAAAAATTTGACAGCTCTAAAATCTAATTCTAACACTGTTTGGTTTAATTTTCAGACGTATATAATATTTAGTATTAACCTAGTATCCTTTAAAGTAACTTTGAGATCCAGTGGGACAGATATATTGTATGGTTGTCACTTGCTTCTAGACGTTTGTATAATATACTTTATTTCCTGTGACTGTATAATGAATAATTCTTCATTATCCTATCCAATATATTAAAAATTGCTGAGTTAGATTGTTGTCAAATTATAATATTAAATATATATGTACCATCTACACACGCTTATACACATGTCTTACGCCTATCCCTAGATTTGCCTTACGAGACAAGGTAACACTACGACTATTGAAGCTCCGTTTTTTAGGGAGTGGATGTAGTCGAGTGGTCTAGGGCGCTGGACGTAAGGCTAAGCGAATGGTGCTGCAGTGTAACAATGGTGTGGGTTCAAATCCCGTCGAGGGAAGAACAAAAATTTGACAGCTCTAAAATCTAATTCTAACACTGTTTGGTTTAATTTTCAGACGTATATAATATTTAGTATTAACCTAGTATCCTTTAAAGTAACTTTGAGATCCAGTGGGACAGATATATTGTATGGTTGTCACTTGCTTCTAGACGTTTGTATAATATACTTTATTTCCTGTGACTGTATAATGAATAATTCTTCATTATCCTATCCAATATATTAAAAATTGCTGAGTTAGATTGCTGTCAAATTATAATATTAAGTATATATGTACCATCTACACACGCTTATACACATGTCTTACGCCTATCCCTAGATTTGCCTTACGAGACAAGGTAACACTACGACTATTGAAGCTCCTTTTTTTAGGGAGTGGATGTAGTCGAGTGGTCTAGGGCGCTGGACGTAAGGCTAAGCGAATGGTGCTGCAGTGTAACAATGGTGTGGGTTCAAATCCCGTCGAGGGAAGAACAAAAATTTGACAGCTCTAAAATCTAATTCTAACACTGTTTGGTTTAATTTTCAGACGTATATAATATTTAGTATTAACCTAGTATCCTTTAAAGTAACTTTGAGATCCAGTGGGACAGATATATTGTATGGTTGTCACTTGCTTCTAGACGTTTGTATAATATACTTTATTTCCTGTGACTGTATAATGAATAATTCTTCATTATCCTATCCAATATATTAAAAATTGCTGAGTTAGATTGCTGTCAAATTATAATATTAAATATATATGTACCATCTACACACGCTTATACACATGTCTTACGCCTATCCCTAGATTTGCCTTACGAGACAAGGTAACACTACGACTATTGAAGCTCCGTTTTTTAGGGAGTGGATGTAGTCGAGTGGTCTAGGGCGCTGGACGTAAGGCTAAGCGAATGGTGCTGCAGTGTAACAATGGTGTGGGTTCAAATCCCGTCGAGGGAAGAACAAAAATTTGACAGCTCTAAAATCTAATTCTAACACTGTTTGGTTTAATTTTCAGACGTATATAATATTTAGTATTAACCTAGTATCCTTTAAAGTAACTTTGAGATCCAGTGGGACAGATATATTGTATGGTTGTCACTTGCTTCTAGACGTTTGTATAATATACTTTATTTCCTGTGACTGTATAATGAATAATTCTTCATTATCCTATCCAATATATTAAAAATTGCTGAGTTAGATTGCTGTCAAATTATAATATTAAGTATATATGTACCATCTACACACGCTTATACACATGTCTTACGCCTATCCCTAGATTTGCCTTACGAGACAAGGTAACACTACGACTATTGAAGCTCCTTTTTTTAGGGAGTGGATGTAGTCGAGTGGTCTAGGGCGCTGGACGTAAGGCTAAGCGAATGGTGCTGCAGTGTAACAATGGTGTGGGTTCAAATCCCGTCGAGGGAAGAACAAAAATTTGACAGCTCTAAAATCTAATTCTAACACTGTTTGGTTTAATTTTCAGACGTATATAATATTTAGTATTAACCTAGTATCCTTTAAAGTAACTTTGAGATCCAGTGGGACAGATATATTGTATGGTTGTCACTTGCTTCTAGACGTTTGTATAATATACTTTATTTCCTGTGACTGTATAATGAATAATTCTTCATTATCCTATCCAATATATTAAAAATTGCTGAGTTAGATTGCTGTCAAATTATAATATTAAGTATATATGTACCATCTACACACGCTTATACACATGTCTTACGCCTATCCCTAGATTTGCCTTACGAGACAAGGTAACACTACGACTATTGAAGCTCCGTTTTTTAGGGAGTGGATGTAGTCGAGTGGTCTAGGGCGCTGGACGTAAGGCTAAGCGAATGGTGCTGCAGTGTAACAATGGTGTGGGTTCAAATCCCGTCGAGGGAAGAACAAAAATTTGACAGCTCTAAAATCTAATTCTAACACTGTTTGGTTTAATTTTCAGACGTATATAATATTTAGTACTAACCTAGTATCCTTTAAAGTAACTTTGAGATCCAGTGGGACAGATATATTGTATGGTTGTCACTTGCTTCTAGACGTTTGTATAATATACTTTATTTCCTGTGACTGTATAATGAATAATTCTTCATTATCCTATCCAATATATTAAAAATTGCTGAGTTAGATTGCTGTCAAATTATAATATTAAGT
Organism: Bathymodiolus brooksi; assembly: GCA_963680875.1. Lineage (NCBI taxonomy): Eukaryota > Metazoa > Mollusca > Bivalvia > Mytilida > Modiolidae > Bathymodiolus > Bathymodiolus brooksi. Next base: position 95,306,029 of record OY804588.1, read on the forward strand.
ATATATGTACCATCTACACACGCTTATACACATGTCTTACGCCTATCCCTAGATTTGCCTTACGAGACAAGGTAACACTACGACTATTGAAGCTCCTTTTTTTAGGGAGTGGATGTAGTCGAGTGGTCTAGGGCGCTGGACGTAAGGCTAAGCGAATGGTGCTGCAGTGTAACAATGGTGTGGGTTCAAATCCCGTCGAGGGAAGAACAAAAATTTGACAGCTCTAAAATCTAATTCTAACACTGTTTGGTTTAATTTTCAGACGTATATAATATTTAGTATTAACCTAGTATCCTTTAAAGTAACTTTGAGATCCAGTGGGACAGATATATTGTATGGTTGTCACTTGCTTCTAGACGTTTGTATAATATACTTTATTTCCTGTGACTGTATAATGAATAATTCTTCATTATCCTATCCAATATATTAAAAATTGCTGAGTTAGATTGCTGTCAAATTATAATATTAAATATATATGTACCATCTACACACGCTTATACACATGTCTTACGCCTATCCCTAGATTTGCCTTACGAGACAAGGTAACACTACGACTATTGAAGCTCCGTTTTTTAGGGAGTGGATGTAGTCGAGTGGTCTAGGGCGCTGGACGTAAGGCTAAGCGAATGGTGCTGCAGTGTAACAATGGTGTGGGTTCAAATCCCGTCGAGGGAAGAACAAAAATTTGACAGCTCTAAAATCTAATTCTAACACTGTTTGGTTTAATTTTCAGACGTATATAATATTTAGTATTAACCTAGTATCCTTTAAAGTAACTTTGAGATCCAGTGGGACAGATATATTGTATGGTTGTCACTTGCTTCTAGACGTTTGTATAATATACTTTATTTCCTGTGACTGTATAATGAATAATTCTTCATTATCCTATCCAATATATTAAAAATTGCTGAGTTAGATTGCTGTCAAATTATAATATTAAGTATATATGTACCATCTACACACGCTTATACACATGTCTTACGCCTATCCCTAGATTTGCCTTACGAGACAAGGTAACACTACGACTATTGAAGCTCCTTTTTTTAGGGAGTGGATGTAGTCGAGTGGTCTAGGGCGCTGGACGTAAGGCTAAGCGAATGGTGCTGCAGTGTAACAATGGTGTGGGTTCAAATCCCGTCGAGGGAAGAACAAAAATTTGACAGCTCTAAAATCTAATTCTAACACTGTTTGGTTTAATTTTCAGACGTATATAATATTTAGTATTAACCTAGTATCCTTTAAAGTAACTTTGAGATCCAGTGGGACAGATATATTGTATGGTTGTCACTTGCTTCTAGACGTTTGTATAATATACTTTATTTCCTGTGACTGTATAATGAATAATTCTTCATTATCCTATCCAATATATTAAAAATTGCTGAGTTAGATTGCTGTCAAATTATAATATTAAGTATATATGTACCATCTACACACGCTTATACACATGTCTTACGCCTATCCCTAGATTTGCCTTACGAGACAAGGTAACACTACGACTATTGAAGCTCCGTTTTTTAGGGAGTGGATGTAGTCGAGTGGTCTAGGGCGCTGGACGTAAGGCTAAGCGAATGGTGCTGCAGTGTAACAATGGTGTGGGTTCAAATCCCGTCGAGGGAAGAACAAAAATTTGACAGCTCTAAAATCTAATTCTAACACTGTTTGGTTTAATTTTCAGACGTATATAATATTTAGTATTAACCTAGTATCCTTTAAAGTAACTTTGAGATCCAGTGGGACAGATATATTGTATGGTTGTCACTTGCTTCTAGACGTTTGTATAATATACTTTATTTCCTGTGACTGTATAATGAATAATTCTTCATTATCCTATCCAATATATTAAAAATTGCTGAGTTAGATTGCTGTCAAATTATAATATTAAGTATATATGTACCATCTACACACGCTTATACACATGTCTTACGCCTATCCCTAGATTTGCCTTACGAGACAAGGTAACACTACGACTATTGAAGCTCCTTTTTTTAGGGAGTGGATGTAGTCGAGTGGTCTAGGGCGCTGGACGTAAGGCTAAGCGAATGGTGCTGCAGTGTAACAATGGTGTGGGTTCAAATCCCGTCGAGGGAAGAACAAAAATTTGACAGCTCTAAAATCTAATTCTAACACTGTTTGGTTTAATTTTCAGACGTATATAATATTTAGTATTAACCTAGTATCCTTTAAAGTAACTTTGAGATCCAGTGGGACAGATATATTGTATGGTTGTCACTTGCTTCTAGACGTTTGTATAATATACTTTATTTCCTGTGACTGTATAATGAATAATTCTTCATTATCCTATCCAATATATTAAAAATTGCTGAGTTAGATTGCTGTCAAATTATAATATTAAATATATATGTACCATCTACACACGCTTATACACATGTCTTACGCCTATCCCTAGATTTGCCTTACGAGACAAGGTAACACTACGACTATTGAAGCTCCTTTTTTTAGGGAGTGGATGTAGTCGAGTGGTCTAGGGCGCTGGACGTAAGGCTAAGCGAATGGTGCTGCAGTGTAACAATGGTGTGGGTTCAAATCCCGTCGAGGGAAGAACAAAAATTTGACAGCTCTAAAATCTAATTCTAACACTGTTTGGTTTAATTTTCAGACGTATATAATATTTAGTATTAACCTAGTATCCTTTAAAGTAACTTTGAGATCCAGTGGGACAGATATATTGTATGGTTGTCACTTGCTTCTAGACGTTTGTATAATATACTTTATTTCCTGTGACTGTATAATGAATAATTCTTCATTATCCTATCCAATATATTAAAAATTGCTGAGTTAGATTGCTGTCAAATTATAATATTAAGTATATATGTACCATCTACACACGCTTATACACATGTCTTACGCCTATCCCTAGATTTGCCTTACGAGACAAGGTAACACTACGACTATTGAAGCTCCTTTTTTTAGGGAGTGGATGTAGTCGAGTGGTCTAGGGCGCTGGACGTAAGGCTAAGCGAATGGTGCTGCAGTGTAACAATGGTGTGGGTTCAAATCCCGTCGAGGGAAGAACAAAAATTTGACAGCTCTAAAATCTAATTCTAACACTGTTTGGTTTAATTTTCAGACGTATATAATATTTAGTATTAACCTAGTATCCTTTAAAGTAACTTTGAGATCCAGTGGGACAGATATATTGTATGGTTGTCACTTGCTTCTAGACGTTTGTATAATATACTTTATTTCCTGTGACTGTATAATGAATAATTCTTCATTATCCTATCCAATATATTAAAAATTGCTGAGTTAGATTGCTGTCAAATTATAATATTAAGTATATATGTACCATCTACACACGCTTATACACATGTCTTACGCCTATCCCTAGATTTGCCTTACGAGACAAGGTAACACTACGACTATTGAAGCTCCGTTTTTTAGGGAGTGGATGTAGTCGAGTGGTCTAGGGCGCTGGACGTAAGGCTAAGCGAATGGTGCTGCAGTGTAACAATGGTGTGGGTTCAAATCCCGTCGAGGGAAGAACAAAAATTTGACAGCTCTAAAATCTAATTCTAACACTGTTTGGTTTAATTTTCAGACGTATATAATATTTAGTATTAACCTAGTATCCTTTAAAGTAACTTTGAGATCCAGTGGGACAGATATATTGTATGGTTGTCACTTGCTTCTAGACGTTTGTATAATATACTTTATTTCCTGTGACTGTATAATGAATAATTCTTCATTATCCTATCCAATATATTAAAAATTGCTGAGTTAGATTGCTGTCAAATTATAATATTAAGTATATATGTACCATCTACACACGCTTATACACATGTCTTACGCCTATCCCTAGATTTGCCTTACGAGACAAGGTAACACTACGACTATTGAAGCTCCTTTTTTTAGGGAGTGGATGTAGTCGAGTGGTCTAGGGCGCTGGACGTAAGGCTAAGCGAATGGTGCTGCAGTGTAACAATGGTGTGGGTTCAAATCCCGTCGAGGGAAGAACAAAAATTTGACAGCTCTAAAATCTAATTCTAACACTGTTTGGTTTAATTTTCAGACGTATATAATATTTAGTATTAACCTAGTATCCTTTAAAGTAACTTTGAGATCCAGTGGGACAGATATATTGTATGGTTGTCACTTGCTTCTAGACGTTTGTATAATATACTTTATTTCCTGTGACTGTATAATGAATAATTCTTCATTATCCTATCCAATATATTAAAAATTGCTGAGTTAGATTGCTGTCAAATTATAATATTAAATATATATGTACCATCTACACACGCTTATACACATGTCTTACGCCTATCCCTAGATTTGCCTTACGAGACAAGGTAACACTACGACTATTGAAGCTCCTTTTTTTAGGGAGTGGATGTAGTCGAGTGGTCTAGGGCGCTGGACGTAAGGCTAAGCGAATGGTGCTGCAGTGTAACAATGGTGTGGGTTCAAATCCCGTCGAGGGAAGAACAAAAATTTGACAGCTCTAAAATCTAATTCTAACACTGTTTGGTTTAATTTTCAGACGTATATAATATTTAGTATTAACCTAGTATCCTTTAAAGTAACTTTGAGATCCAGTGGGACAGATATATTGTATGGTTGTCACTTGCTTCTAGACGTTTGTATAATATACTTTATTTCCTGTGACTGTATAATGAATAATTCTTCATTATCCTATCCAATATATTAAAAATTGCTGAGTTAGATTGCTGTCAAATTATAATATTAAATATATATGTACCATCTACACACGCTTATACACATGTCTTACGCCTATCCCTAGATTTGCCTTACGAGACAAGGTAACACTACGACTATTGAAGCTCCGTTTTTTAGGGAGTGGATGTAGTCGAGTGGTCTAGGGCGCTGGACGTAAGGCTAAGCGAATGGTGCTGCAGTGTAACAATGGTGTGGGTTCAAATCCCGTCGAGGGAAGAACAAAAATTTGACAGCTCTAAAATCTAATTCTAACACTGTTTGGTTTAATTTTCAGACGTATATAATATTTAGTATTAACCTAGTATCCTTTAAAGTAACTTTGAGATCCAGTGGGACAGATATATTGTATGGTTGTCACTTGCTTCTAGACGTTTGTATAATATACTTTATTTCCTGTGACTGTATAATGAATAATTCTTCATTATCCTATCCAATATATTAAAAATTGCTGAGTTAGATTGCTGTCAAATTATAATATTAAGTATATATGTACCATCTACACACGCTTATACACATGTCTTACTATCCCTAGATTTGCCTTACGAGACAAGGTAACACTACGACTATTGAAGCTCCTTTTTTTAAAGAGTGGATGTAGTCGAGTGGTCTAGGGCGCTGGACGTAAGGCTAAGCGAATGGTGCTGCAGTGTAACAATGGTGTGGGTTCAAATCCCGTCGAGGGAAGAACAAAAATTTGACAGCTCTAAAATCTAATTCTAACACTGTTTGGTTTAATTTTCAGACGTATATAATATTTAGTATTAACCTAGTATCCTTTAAAGTAACTTTGAGATCCAGTGGGACAGATATATTGTATTGTTGTCACTTGCTTCTAGACGTTTGTATAATATACTTTATTTCCTGTGACTGTATAATGAATAATTCTTCATTATCCTATCCAATATATTAAAAATTGCTGAGTTAGATTGCTGTCAAATTATAATATTAAGTATATATGTACCATCTACACACGCTTATACACATGTCTTACGCCTATCCCTAGATTTGCCTTACGAGACAAGGTAACACTACGACTATTGAAGCTCCTTTTTTTAGGGAGTGGATGTAGTCGAGTGGTCTAGGGCGCTGGACGTAAGGCTAAGCGAATGGTGCTGCAGTGTAACAATGGTGTGGGTTCAAATCCCGTCGAGGGAAGAACAAATATTTGACAGCTCTAAAATCTAATTCTAACACTGTTTGGTTTAATTTTCAGACGTATATAATATTTAGTATTAACCTAGTATCCTTTAAAGTAACTTTGAGATCCAGTGGGACAGATATATTGTATGGTTGTCACTTGCTTCTAGACGTTTGTATAATATACTTTATTTCCTGTGACTGTATAGTGAATAATTCTTCATTATCCTATCCAATATATTAAAAATTGCTGAGTTAGATTGCTGTCAAATTATAATATTAAGTATATATGTACCATCTACACACGCTTATACACATGTCTTACGCCCATCCCTAGATTTGCCTTACGAGACAAGGTAACACTACGACTATTGAAGCTCCTTTTAATAGGGAGTGGATGTAGTCGAGTGGTCTAGGGCGCTGGACGTAAGGCTAAGCGAATGGTGCTGCAGTGTAACAATGGTGTGGGTTCAAATCCCGTCGAGGGAAGAACAAAAATTTGACAGCTCTAAAATCTAATTCTAACACTGTTTGGTTTAATTTTCAGACGTATATATATATATATATATATATATATTGTCTTGTCTAATGTATATTTGATGTGTGACACTATAATAAAAATATATTATTATTATTATTATTATTGTATTTTTGCCAAATTGATATTTTGGTCACATTTGACAAAGTATATATTGACACAACAAACATCTATGACACATACCTGTATATTGACACAACAAACATATATGACACATACCTGTATATTGACACAACAAATATATATGACACATACCTGTATATTGACACAACAAACATATATGACACATACCTGTATATTGACACAACAAATATATATGACACATACCTGTATATTGACACAACAAACATATATGACACATACCTGTGTATTGACACAACAAACATATATGACACATACCTGGTTGACTTCTGAAGTAGTATGGTGAACATATATCCTTCTGAATAATTTCTGATGATGACTGAAAAATAATAAAAAAAATACAAATTAACTTCTATAAATGAATTATAAATCTAAAAAGCCAAGCTTTCTTTCAATAATCAAGAATTTGTCACTTAATACAAAGTCATATATAGCTAAACATGGTTAATTTTAGTTTGAGTTAACAGAGCATTTGAGTTATCAGCAGTTCTCACGATGAGCACCGGTCCTCCAGCCCAAGAGCAGTAACATTTGTTGTACCATTAAATTTTTTCAGTTTTTATTTAGGACTATATAAAAATAAATTAAAGAATTTGATTCGGACCAGTAAATTAAGATTTTCATTTCGAGGACTGTATCAGGGCAAATTAAGGTAAACATTACTATATTACATAAATAGTCTACATTCCTACCTCAAGTTATCAAGAAAAATAACTGCATAAACAAGACTTTAGCATGAATAATCCTTTTGCATAATACTTTACTTAATTTTTTTCATGTCTTCATTGAATATAAAATATACATACACATACGGATTTGTCCGGTGTTTTTGGCACACCTTAGGGTTCAATGGACTTGTTCCAATATGTACGGGGTATATTTTTGAAAAGAAAATGAAAATTTTAAGTTTCATTGTATATGCTGTTCACCATATATTACATTTCATAGCACATTTTTACATGAACATGATTATAATAGTACATATGAAAGCTTGTTAATAGTCTCTAAACTTCCAACATTAAAAGTGAGAAGACTGAGAACTATGGCCATTGAGGTTTATAAAATTTTACACCAAGAAAGTCCTTCATATTAACATGACTTAATCAAAATTAAAGATACTAAATAACATTACAGAAATCCCTTCAGTACGAACAACAAGGTATGGTCTAAAATCCTTTCGATATGCTGCTGCTAAACTGTGGAACGAGTTGCCAAACCACTTTAGAACACAAACATCTTTTAATCAATTCAAAAATTTAATAAACTCATGGAATGGCAACTCGTGCCGCTGCAATGCTTGCTGCTAGTATAATTTTTTTCTAGAATAGACATTGCATGACATTTGCCTTACTGCTGCCTTCTTGCATTTGTATGCTTTTCAGTTTAACTTTATTTTATTTTAGTTTTCTATTTTAGTGCTTGGCTATTTCTGCATGCATATTTTTAAAATAAGGAGGTTCAGTTTAGACAGGTTTCGCTGTATCTGTCATATTTTTAAGGGGGAAATGTTTGAGAGTAGTTGTGCATCACAAGAAAAGGTCAAGTTTAAGGTCCTTGCAAGTGATATCTCCTTCCATCAATATTTCAGTTATATCGTGGCAGTCATATATAAATAACTATTTCTAATATAACTGATATTTTAAATTCTTCCTTATTTTTAATTGGAACACACCTTTGATGTATCAAATGTTGCTTTACAGTACTTTTTATCAAACTGACTGTACCCTCCAGTGGGATTGTAAACAAAATTACTTGAAGGACATTCAGACACACATATCTGTAAAAATATAAAACAATATAAAGAAAACACCCACACACACGTTTGGAATATAAGATACCAATAATAGCATTGTGATCATCAATCTGAAGTCTACCTTAGTTCTAAGAGTAATGGTTTTTAACCAACAGATTCTACTTTCACAGTTAACTAAGGACAGTGATCCTGCTATTGTCCAGCTAGTCATTTGTCTTTGTGATACTGTGTCCTCTTTTTGAGTTGTATGTAGATTTGTTGCTGTTTGGTTTATATCGCTTTGTCCAATTATCATTAGGGGAGGGTTGGGATCTGATTAAGCAGTTTAACATATATCATTGTCTTATTGTTGTGTTAATGGTTTAAGGCGACTGATGGTTGTTTCTTTTTATTGTTGGAATTGTGGATCATCACGGTTTATACTTCCTTTTCATAATTTAGACAAAAAAGATTATTTCAATTTTCCAATTGTGAACTTTCCATTTATATGTAGCAATATTCCAGCAGCACCTGCATATGGACTTATATATCTCTAAGTTGTTACGACATTTCAGAGCTTGTGGTTCCTATCAGGATTTCCTAATCGTGATTGTACAACATTGTGATAAAATTTGTCAGTGACTTGCAGCAGGACGGTGGTTAAAACTGACCGCCACAAAATAACTGAAATATTGATGAAAGCGACGTTAAACACCATAAAACTAACCAACCAACCTTTATGTATCATGGTACAGATCAAAGTAATAACATACATACCTGTGGTGTAGGACATCCACTTACGAACACACCAACACCCATCCTGCCACATGCCACAAGATCAAAGAAAAATAGGTAATTCTTACCCCTGGAATAAAAAACAAACAATAAATAATTAAACAATATATTAGGGTTACGGTTATGGTGTTTAACGTCACTTTCACCAATATTTCAGCCATACCATGGCAGTCAGTTTTATTGGTGGAGGAAACAGAAGTACCCGGAGTCACCGACTAACTTTATCACAATATAAAGTGAGTAAATGATTGCTATTTAACATCAAGTGAGCAATGTTGTAGCTATATCATCATCATGATTCATGGCCAGAACAATTTATATTTAGATGAGAAAATGGTAAGGTCCGCTTTGTACTTGACCAACACGCTTGGTTGGGGATTTTTATAGTGCTAACTCACTGACTAACAGTCTGTGGGTAGACATGTTGATCCACTCTGACACATTATTATGAGTCAACCAGTCTTTCCTATTATTCTTCAAAGCTACATACTTCCCGTAAAAAGCAACAAATGTCAATTCTAGAGTGTTCAGTTTGACCCAATCAGGGCTCAAATCCACTATCTACAATCGACAATTACACAACCGATGTGGTTAAAGATAAATGGAATAGATAGCACGTATTGCTCAATAACATTTTTATTTCTCTTAGCAATATAACTCGAGAGCTGTTTTATTTTTTCATATTTTTTGTTGTAAAATGGTTTTTAAAGTGTTTTAATGTAGTTTTGTAATGAAAAACTTTATCAAACTAGAGACTCAGTGGGCTGAGCCTGTGTCACTCACCTTTCATTCTGTTTTGAGGAAACTTAATACAGAACCTTCCATAGGTGCTTCCCATCAAATTTCGGTTCATTTTGGCAAAGCAGTTTCAGAGAAGAAGATTTTTAGAAATCGACCAATTTAAAACAAGAATTGCCTGTGGCAGCCATGTTTGTTAACGGATCAAAACGAATTGAGCAATCTCTATAGAGGACCTTCCATAGATGCTTCTTACCAAGTTTCATATCATTTGACCAAGCGGCTGCAGAGGAAAAGCTGTTTTAGAAATCGACCAATCAGATACAAGAATTGCCTATGACGGCCATGTTTATTAACGGATAAAAACGGAATGAGCAATCTTTATAGAGGACCTTCCATAGATGCTTCCTACCAAGTTTCGGTTCATTTGGCCAAGCGGTTTCAGAGGAGAACATTTTTAGAAATCGACCAATCAGAAACAAGAATTACCTGTGGCGGCCATGTTTGTTAATGGATCGGAACTAAATGAGGAATCTTTATAGATGACCGCCCATAGATGCTTCTACCAAGTTTCGGTTCATTTGGCCAAGCGGTTTCAGAGGAACAGATTTCTAAAAATCGGCCAATCAGAAACGAAAATTGCCTGTGGTGGCCATGTTTGTTAATGGATTGGGATGAAATGAGCATTCTTTATAGAAGACCTTCCATAGATGATTCCTACCAAGTTTCAGTTCATTTAATTGAGGGGTTTCAGAGGAGAAGATTAAAATGTGAAAAGTTAACGAACGACAGACGACGGACTCCGGATGGCAAAAGCTCACATTGCCTTTGGCAAGGTGAACTAAAAAGGGAGAGGGGTGCAACACTTTGAATTGTGCAGAGGTCAATTGGAGTTCTAGTTATAAAATTGTTCCTTTGAATATGATAAAAGTTTAACATTTCTTAAATTTGAATTGGTTTATAACAACAATGTTTTTGTCCTTTAGTGTTTGCCATTCTATTTAAGCATACATGATACCAAACATGGCGAACATCCATAGGAGATCTTATCTGTTGCTTTTCACTCAGAAAAAAATGTTTTAGATTCCCACTTATGGAAATGATTTAATAGAGCCAGCGCTATGTCCCCTGTATATTATAACGGACTAGCCCTTACAAAAAAAATATTTCCAAAATCTTTTTTTTTTTAACCCAAAATCTAGGGGGAAAAGATTCCTAAATTTTATATTATACCATTCTCGCTTCTTTTTTTTTTATTAAACTGGTTCACACGAAAAGGCTGCTGATTCATAATTAAAAACTAATTTAGTTTGATGATTCAGTCATCTCTAACAATATATTATATTAAGAGTAATCCTTAAAAAAAAATAAGAACTTTAATTATTTTAAAGATAATAATGCATAAATAAGAAAGAGATGATATATTTTCCTGTGGGATCAAAAATTTAGCAGTTTTCTGTTTAAATGATCAATTTGAAGCACCTGACAAACTGGTAGAAGATATTTAGTGAAAGGTAAACTTTTGTACATCAGTATTCATAGTAGAGAGATTTCATTGTATATATGAAGACACCCATTGTAGGTAGATATGGGTTAAGGTGTTTTATGCCACTTTCAACGATATTTCAGTTATATCGTGGTGGTAAGTTTAATTGGTGGAGTAAACTGGAGTACCCTGTGAAAACCACCGACCTGCTGCAAGTCACTGACAAACTTTATCACATAATGTTGTATCAAGTACACCTCGTCATGAGCGGGATTCGAATTCACAACGTTAGTGGTGATAGGCACTGAATGCATATGTAGTTGTAAATCCAATTACCATACCATGACAGCTCCCAGGTATATATATCATTCTAGCAATAAGAAATATAATAACACCTTTCCAATGTCATGTCATGTTCTTGTGTTCAATGTCATGTCATGTTCTTGTGTCCAATGCCATGTCATGTTCTTGTGTTCAATGTCATGTCATGTTCTTATGCTCAATGTCATGTCATGTTCTTGTGTTCAATGTCATGTCATGTTCTTGTGTTCAATGTCATGTCATGTTCTTGTGTCAAATGTCATGTCATGTTCTTGTGTTCAATGTCATGTCATGTTATTGTATCCAATGTCATGTCATGTTCTTCTGTTCCATGAGTTGAGGTGAGAATGGGTTGTTGTCGATATTGGAGGTGAGTGGATTGTTGTTGATATTGGAGGTAAGAGTGGGTTGTTGTCGATATTGGAGGTGAGAGTGGATTGTTGTTGATATTGGAGGTAAGAGTGGGTTGCTGTTGATATTGGAGGTGAGAGTAGGTTGTTGTTGATATTGGAGGTGAGAGTGGGTTGTTGTTGATATTGGAGGTGAGAGGGGGTTGTTGTTGATATTGGAGGTGAGAGTGGGTTGTTGTTGATATTTGAGGTGAGAGTGGGTTGTTGTTGATACTGGAGGTGAGAGTGGGTTATTGTTCATATTGGAGGACAGAGGGGGTTGTTGTTGATATTGGAGGTGAGAGAGGGTTGTTGTTGATATTGGAGGTGAGAGTGGGTTGTTGTTGATATTGGAGGTGAGAATGGGTTGTTGTTGATATTGGAGGTGAGAGTGGGTTGTTGTTTATACTGGAGGTGAGAGTGGGTTGTTGTTGATATTGGAGGTGAGAATGGGTTGTTGTTGATATTGGAGGTGATAGTGGGTTGTTGTTGATATTGGAGGTGAGAGGGGGTTGTTGTTGTTGATATTGGAGGTGAGAGTGGGTTGTTGTTGATATTGGAGGTGAGAGGGGGTTGTTGTTGATATTGGAGGTGAGAGGGGGTTGTTGTTGATATTGGAGGTGAGAGGGGGTTGTTGTTGATTTTGGAGGTGAGAGGGGGCTGTTGTTGATATTGGAGGTGAGAGGGGATTGTTGTTAATATTGGAGGTGAGAGGGGTTTGTTTTTGATATTGGAGGTGAGAGAGGGTTGTTGTTGATATTGTAGGTGAGAGGGGGTTGTTGTTGTTGATATTGGAGGTGAGAGTGGGTTGTTGTTGATATTGGAGGTGAGAAGGGGTTGTTGTTGATGACGTTGGAGGTGAGAGTGGGTTGTTGTTGATATTGGAGATGAAAGGGCGTTGTTGTTGATATTGGAGGTAGAAGTGGGTTGTTGTTGATATTGGAGGTGAGAGGGGGTTGTTGTTGATATTGGAGGTGAGAATGGGTTGTTGTTGATATTGAAGGTGAGAGGGGTTTGTTGTTGATATTGGAGGTGAGTGGGTTGTTGTTGATATTGGAGGTGAGAGTGGGTTGTTTTTGATATCGGAGGTGAGAGTGGGTTGTTGTTGGTATTGGAGGTGAGAGTGGGTTGTTGTTGATGTTGTTGTTAATATTGGAGGTGAGAGTGGGTTGTTGTTGATAGTGGAGGTGAGAGTGGGTTTTTGTTGATATTGGAGGTGAGAGTGGGTTGTTGTTGGTATTGGAGGTGAGAGTGGGTTGTTGTTGATGTTGTTGTTAATATTGGAGGTGAGAGTGGGTTGTTGTTGATAGTGGAGGTGAGAGTGGGTTTTTGTTGATATTGGAGGTAAGGGTGGGTTGTTGTTGATATTGGAGGTGAGAGGGGGTTGCTGTTAATATTGGAGGTGAGAGTTGGTTGTTGTTGATATTAGAGTTGAGCGTGGGTTGTTGTTGACATTGGAGGTGAGAGTGGGTCGTTGTTGATATTGGAGCTGAGAAGGGGTTGTTGTTGTTGATATTGGAGGTGAGAGTGGGTTGTTGTTGATATTTGAGGTGCAAGTGGGTAGTTGTTGATATTGGAGAGGAGAGTGGGTTGTTGTTGATATTGGAGGTGACGGGGGGTTGTTGTTGATATTGGAGGTGAGAGTGGGTTTTTGTTGATATTGGAGGTGAGAGTGGGTTTTTGTTGATATTGGAGGTGAGAGGGGGTTGTTGTTGATATTGGAGGTGAGAGGGGGTTGCTGTTGATATTGGAGGTGAGAGTGGGATGTAGTTGATATTGGAGGTGAGAGGGGGTTGCTGTTGATATTGGAAGTGAGAGTTGGTTGTTGTTGATATTAGAGGTGAGCGTGGGTTGTTGTTCATATTGGAGGTGAGAGTGAGTCGTTGTTGATATTGCGGGTGAGAAGGGGTTGTTGTTGATATTGGAGGTGAGTGGGTGGTTGTTGATATTGGAGGTGAGAGTGAGTTGCTGTTGATATTGGAGGTGAGAGTGGGTTGTTGTTGATATTGGAGGTGAGAGTGGGTTGTTGTTGATATTGGAGGTGAGAGGGGGTTGTTGTTGATATTGGAGGTGAGAGTGAGCTGTTGTTGATATTGGAGGTGAGAGGAGGAGAGGGGGTTGTTGTTGATATTAGAGGTTGTTGATATTGGAGGTGAGAGTGGGTTGTTGTTGATATTGGAGTTGAGAGTGGATGGTTGTTGATATTGGAGGTGAGAGGGGATTGTTGTTGATATTGGAGGTGAGAGGGGGTTGTTGTTAATATTGGAGGTGAGAGGGGATTGTTGTTGATATTGGAGGTGAGAGTGGGTTGTTGTTTATATTGGAGGTGAGAGGGGGTTGTTGATATTGGAGGTGAGAGGGGGTTGTTGTTTTTGATATTGGAGGTGAGTGGGTTGTTGTTGATAGTGGAGGTGAGAGTGTTTTTTTTTGTTGATATTGGAGGTGAGAGTGGGTTGTTGTTGATATTGGAGGTGAGAGGGGGTTGTTGTTGATATTGGAGGTGAGAGGGGGTTGCTGTTGATATTGGAGGTGAGAGTTGGTTGTTGTTGATATTAGAGGTGAGCGTGGGTTGTTGTTGATATTGGAGGTGAGAGTGGGTCGTTGTTGATATTGGAGGTGAGAAGGGGTTGTTGTTGTTGATATTGGAGGTGAGAGGGAGTTGCTGTTGATATTGGAGGTGAGAGTTGCTTGTTGTTGATATTAGAGGTGAGCGTGGGTTGTTGTTGATATTGGAAGTGAGAGTGGGTCGTTGTTGATATTGGAGGTGAACAGGGGTTGTTGTTGATATTGGAGGTGAGTGGGTTGTTGTTGATATTGGAGGTGAGAGTGGGTTGCTGTTGATATTGGAGGTGAGAGTGGGTTGTTATTGATATTGGGGTGAGAGGGGGTTGTTGTTGATATTGGAGGTGAGAGGGGGTTGTTGTTGAAATTGTAGGTGAGAGGGGGTTGTTGTTAATATTGGAGGTGAGAGTGGGTTGTTGTTGATATTGGAGATGAGAGGGGGAGAGGGGGTTGTTGTTGATATTGGAGGTGAGGGTGGGTTGTTGTTGATATTGGAGGTGAGAGTGGGTTTTTGTTGATACTGGAGGTGAGAGGGGATTGTTGTTGATATTGGAGGTGAGAGTGGGTTGTTCTTGATATTGGATGTGAGAGGGGTTGTTGTTGTTGATATTGGAGGTGAGAGTGGTTGTTGTTGATATTGGAGGTGAGAGGGGATTGTTGTTGATATTGGAGGTGAGAGTGGTTTGTTGTTGATATTGGAGGTGAGAGTGGGTTGTTGATGATATTGGAGGTGAGAAGGGGTTGTTGTTGTTGATATTGGAGGTGAGAGTGGGCAGTTGTTGATATTGGAGGGGAGAGTGGGTTGTTGTTGATATTGGAGGTCAGAGTGGGTTGTTGTTGATATTGGAGGTGAGAGCGGGTTGTTGTTGATATTGGATGTGAGAGTGGGATTTAGTTGATATTGGAGGTGAGAGTGGGTTGTTGTTAATATTGGAGGTGAGAGGGGGTTGCTGTTGATATTGGAGGTGAGAGGGTGTTGTTGTTGATATTGGAGGTGAGAGTGGGTTGTTGTTGATATTGTAGGTGAGAGTTGGTTGTTGTTGATATTGGAGGTGAGAGTGGGTCGTTGTTGATATTGGAGGTGAGAAGAGGTTGTTGTTGTTGACATTGGAGGTGAGAGTGGGTTGTTGTTGATATTTGAGGTGAGAGTGGGTAGTTGTTGATATTGGAGGGAAGAGTGGGTTGTTGTTGATATTGGTGGTGAGAGTGGGTTGTTGTTGATATTGGAGGTGAGAGGAGGTTGTTGTTGATATTGGAGGTGAGAGTGGGTAGTTGTTGATATTGGAGGTGAGAGGGGGTTGTTGTTGATATTAGAGGTGACGGGGGGTTGTTGTTGATATTGGCGTGAGAGGGGAGAGGGGGTTGTTATTGATATTGGAGATGAGAGGAGATTATTGTTGTTGATATTGGAGGTGAGAGTGGATTGTTGTTGTTGATATTGGAGGTAAGAGGGTGTTGTTGTTGATATTGGAGGTGAGATGGGTTGTTGTTGATATTGGATGTGAGAGGGTGTTGTTGTTGATGTTGGAGGTGAGAGGGGATTGTTGTTGATATTGGAGGTGAGAGGGGGTTGATGTTGATATTGGAGGTAAGAGTGGTTGTTGTTGATCTTGGAGGTGAGAGTGGGTTATTGTTGATATTAGAGGTGACAGGGGGTTGTTGTTGATATTGGCGTGAGAGGGGATAGTGGGTTGTTGTTGATATTGGAGGTGAGAGGGGATTGTTGTTGATATTGGAGGTGAGAGTGGTTTGTTGTTGATATTGGAGGTGAGAGTGGGTTGTTGATGATATTGGAGGTGAGAAGGGGTTGTTGTTGTTGATATTGGAGGTGAGAGTGGGCAGTTGTTGATATTGGAGGGGAGAGTGGGTTGTTGTTGATATTGGAGGTCAGAGTGGGTTGTTGTTGATATTGGAGGTGAGAGCGGGTTGTTGTTGATATTGGATGTGAGAGTGGGATTTAGTTGATATTGGAGGTGAGAGTGGGTTGTTGTTAATATTGGAGGTGAGAGGGGGTTGCTGTTGATATTGGAGGTGAGAGGGTGTTGTTGTTGATATTGGAGGTGAGAGTGGGTTGTTGTTGATATTGTAGGTGAGAGTTGGTTGTTGTTGATATTGGAGGTGAGAGTGGGTCGTTGTTGATATTGGAGGTGAGAAGAGGTTGTTGTTGTTGACATTGGAGGTGAGAGTGGGTTGTTGTTGATATTTGAGGTGAGAGTGGGTAGTTGTTGATATTGGAGGGAAGAGTGGGTTGTTGTTGATATTGGTGGTGAGAGTGGGTTGTTGTTGATATTGGAGGTGAGAGGAGGTTGTTGTTGATATTGGAGGTGAGAGTGGGTAGTTGTTGATATTGGAGGTGAGAGGGGGTTGTTGTTGATATTAGAGGTGACGGGGGGTTGTTGTTGATATTGGCGTGAGAGGGGAGAGGGGGTTGTTATTGATATTGGAGATGAGAGGAGATTATTGTTGTTGATATTGGAGGTGAGAGTGGATTGTTGTTGTTGATATTGGAGGTAAGAGGGTGTTGTTGTTGATATTGGAGGTGAGATGGGTTGTTGTTGATATTGGATGTGAGAGGGTGTTGTTGTTGATGTTGGAGGTGAGAGGGGATTGTTGTTGATATTGGAGGTGAGAGGGGGTTGATGTTGATATTGGAGGTAAGAGTGGTTGTTGTTGATCTTGGAGGTGAGAGTGGGTTATTGTTGATATTAGAGGTGACAGGGGGTTGTTGTTGATATTGGCGTGAGAGGGGAGAGTGGGTTGTTGTTGATATTGGAGGTGAGAGGGGGTTGTTGTTGATATTGGAGGTGAGAGTGGATTGTTGTTGTTGATATTGGAGGTAAGAGGGTGTTGTTGTTGATATTGGAGGTGAGATGGGTTGTTGTTGATATTGGATGTGAGAGGGTGTTGTTGTTGATATTGGAGGTGAGAGGGGATTGTTGTTGATATTGGAGGTGAGAGGGGTTGATGTTGATATTGGAGGTAAGAGTGGTTGTTGTTGATCTTGGAGGTGAGAGTGGGTTATTGTTGATATTGGAGGTGAGCGGGGGTTGTTGTTGATATTGGAGGTGAGAGGGGGTTCTTGTTGTTGTTAATATTGGAGGTGAGAGTGGGTTGTTGTTGATAGTGGAGGTGAGAGTTGGTTTTTGTTGATATTGGAGGTAAGGGTGGGTTGTGGTTGATATTGGAGGTGAGAGGGGGTTGCTGTTGATATTGGAGGTGAGAGGGGGTTGCTGTTGATATTGGAGGTGAGTGTTGGTTGTTGTTGATATTAGAGGTGAGCGTGGGTTGTTGTTGACATTGGAGGTGAGAGTGTGTCGTTGTTGATATTGGAGCTGAGAAGGGTTGTTGTTGTTGATATTGGAGGTGAGAGTGGGTTGTTTTTGCTATTTGAGATGCAAGTGGGTAGTTGTTGATATTGGAGAGGAGAGTGGGTTGTTGTTGATATTGGAGGTAACGGGGGGTTGTTGTTGATATTGGAGGTGAGAGTGGGTTTTTGTTGATATTGGAGGTGAGAGTGGGTTTTTGTTGATATTGGAAGTGAGAGGGGGTTGTTGTTGATATTGGAGGTGAGAGTGGGCTTTTGTTGATATTGGAGGTGAGAGTGGGTTGTTGTTGATATTGGAGGTGAGAGGGGTTGCTTTTGATATTGGAGGTGAGAATGGGTTGTTGTTGATATTGGAGGTGAGAGGGGGTTGTTGTTGCTATTGGAGGTGAGAGTTGGTTGTTGTTTATATTAGAGGTGAGCGTGGGTTGTTGTTCATATTGGAGGTGAGAGTGAGTCGTTGTTGATATTGCAGGTGAGAAGGGGTTGTTGTTGGTATTGGAGGTGAGTGGGTGGTTGTTGATATTGGAGGTGAGAGTGAGTTGCTGTTGATATTGGAGGTGAGAGTGGGTTGTTGTTGATATTGGAGGTGAGAGGGGGTTGTTGTTGATATTGGAGGTGAGAGTGGGTTTTTGTTGATATTGGAGGTGAGAGTGGGTTGTTGTTGATATTGGAGGTGAGAGGGGGTTGCTGTTGATATTGGAGGTGAGAGTGGGTTGTTGTTGATATTGGAGGTGAGAGGGGGTTGCTGTTGATATTGGAGGTGAGAGTTGGTTGTTGTTGATATTAGAGGTGAGCGTGGGTTGTTGTTGATATTGCGGGTCAGAAGGGGTTGTTGTTGATATTGGAGGTGAGTGGGTGGTTGTTGATATTGGAGGTGAGAGTGAGTTGCTGTTGATATTGGAGGTGAGAGTGGGTCGTTGTTGATATTGCGGGTGAGAAGGGGTTGTTGTTGATATTGGAGGTGAGTGGGTGGTTGTTGATATTGGAGGTGAGAGTGAGTTGCTGTTGATATTGGAGGTGAGAGTGGGTTGTTGTTGATATTGGAGGTGAGAGTGGGTTGTTGTTGATATTGGAGGTGAGAGGGGGTTGTTGTTGATATTGGAGGTGAGAGTGAGCTGTTGTTGATAATGGAGGTGAGAGGAGGAGAGGGGGTTGTTGTTGATATTAGAGGTTGTTGATATTGGAGGTGAGAGTGGGTTGTTGTTGATATTGGAGTTGAGAGTGGATGGTTGTTGATATTGGAGGTGAGAGGGGATTGTTGTTGATATTGGAGGTGAGAGGGGGTTGTTGTTAATATTGGAGGTGAGAGGGGATTGTTGTTGATATTGGAGGTGAGAGTGGGTTGTTGTTTATATTGGAGGTGAGAGGGGGTTGTTGATATTGGAGGTGAGAGGGGGTTGTTGTTTTTGATATTGGAGGTGAGTGGGTTGTTGTTGATAGTGGAGGTGAGAGTGTTTTTTTTGTTGATATTGGAGGTGAGAGTGGGTTGTTGTTGATATTGGAGGTGAGCGTGGGTTGTTGTTGATATTGGAGGTGAGAGTGGGTCGTTGTTGATATTGGAGGTGAGAGTGGGTCGTTGTTGATATTGGAGGTGAGAAGGGGTTGTTGTTGTTGATATTGGAGGTGAGAGGGAGTTGCTGTTGATATTGGAGGTGAGAGTTGCTTGTTGTTGATATTAGAGGTGAGCGTGGGTTGTTGTTGATATTGGAGGTGAGAGTGGGTCGTTGTTGATATTGGAGGTGAACAGGGGTTGTTGTTGATATTGGAGGTGAGTGGGTTGTTGTTGATATTGGAGGTGAGAGTGGGTTGCTGTTGATATTGGAGGTGAGAGTGGGTTTGTTGTTGATATTGGGGGTGAGAGGGGGTTGTTGTTGATATTGGAGGTGAGAGGGGGTTGTTGTTGAAATTGTAGGTGAGAGGGGGTTGTTGTTAATATTGGAGGTGAGAGTGGGTTGTTGTTGATATTGGAGATGAGAGGGGGAGAGGGGGTTGTTGTTGATATTGGAGGTGAGGGTGGGTTGTTGTTGATATTGGAGGTGAGAGTGGGTTTTTTGTTGATACTGGAGGTGAGAGGGGATTGTTGTTGATATTGGAGGTGAGAGTGGGTTGTTCTTGATATTGGATGTGAGAGGGGTTGTTGTTGTTGATATTGGAGGTGAGTGTGGTTGTTGTTGATATTGGAGGTGAGAGGGGATTGTTGTTGATATTGGAGGTGAGAGTGGTTTGTTGTTGATATTGAAGGTGAGAGTAGGTTGTTGATGATATTGGAGGTGAGAAGGGGTTGTTGTTGTTGATATTGGAGGTGAGAGTGGGCAGTTGTTGATATTGGAGGGGAGAGTGGGTTGTTGTTGATATTGGAGGTGAGAGTGGGTTGTTGTTGATATTGGAGGTGAGAGCGGGTTGTTGTTGATATTGGATGTGAGAGTGGAATTTAGTTGATATTGGAGGTGAGAGTGGGTTGTTGTTAATATTGGAGGTGAGAGGGGTTTGCTGTTGATATTGGAGGCGAGAGGGTGTTGTTGTTGATATTGGAGGTGAGAGTGGGTTGTTGTTGATATTGTAGGTGAAAGTTGGTTGTTGTTGATATTGGAGGTGAGAGTGGGTCGTTGTTGATATTGGAGGTGAAAAGAGGTTGTTGTTGTTGACATTGGAGGTGAGAGTGGGTTGTTGTTGATATTTGAGGTGAGAGTGGGTAGTTGTTGATATTGGAGGGAAGAGTGGGTTGTTGTTGATATTGTTGGTGAGAGTGGGTTGTTGTTGATATTGGAGGTGAGAGGAGATTGTTGTTAATATTGGAGGTGAGAGTGGGTAGTTGTTGATATTGGAGGTGAGAGGGGGTTGTTGTTGATATTAGAGGTGACAGGGGGTTGTTGTTGATATTGGCGTGAGAGGGGAGAGGGGGTTGTTATTGATATTGGAGATGAGAGGAGATTATTGTTGTTGATATTGGAGGTGAGAGTGGGATTTTGCTGATATTGGAGGTGAGAGGGGGTTGTTGTTGATATAGGAGGTGAGAGTGGATTGTTGTTGTTGATATTGGAGGTAAGAGGGTGTTGTTGTTGATATTGGAGGTGAGATGGGTTGTTGTTGATATTGGATGTGAGAGGGTGTTATTGTTGATATTGGAGGTGAGAGGGGATTGTTGTTGATATTGGAGGTGAGAGGGGGTTGATGTTGATATTGGAGGTAAGAGTGGTTGTTGTTGATCTTGGAGGTGAGAGTGGGTTATTGTTGATATTGGAGGTGAGAGGGGGTTGTTGTTGATATTGGAGGTGAGAGGGGGTTCTTGTTGTTGTTAATATTGGAGGTGAGAGTGGCTTGTTGTTGATAGTGGAGGTGAGAGTGGGTTTTTGTTGATATTGGAGGTAAGGGTGGGTTGTGGTTGATATTGGAGGTGAGAGGGGTTGCTGTTGATATTGGAGGTGAGAGGGGGTTGCTGTTAATATTGGAGGTGATAGTTGGTTGTTGTTGATATTAGAGGTTAGCGTGGGTTGTTGTTGACATTGGAGGTGAGAGTGGGTCGTTGTTGATATTGGAGCTGAGAAGGGGTTGTTGTTGTTGATATTGGAGGTGAGAGGGGTTGTTGTTGATATTGGAGGTGAGATGGTTGTTTTTGTTGAAATTGGAGGTGAGAGAGGGCTGTTGTTGATATTGGAGGTGAGAGGGGGTTGTTGTTGATATTGGAGGTGAGAGTGGGTTATTGTTGATATTGGAGGTGAGAGTGCGTTGTTGTTGATATTGGAGCTGAGAGGGAGTTGTTGTTGATATTGGAGGTGAGAGTTGGTTGTTGTTGATATTGGAGGTGAGAGTGGGTCGTTGTTGATATTGGATGTGAGAAGGGGTTGTTGTTGTTGATATTGGAGGTGAGAGTAGTTCGTTGTTGATATTGGAGGTGAGAAGGGGTTGTTGTTGTTGATATTGGAGGTGCGAGTGGGTAGTTGTTGATATTGGAGGGGAGAGTGGGTTGTTGTTGATATTGGAGGTCAGAGTGGGTTGTTGTTGATATTGGAGGTGAGAGGGTGTTGTTATTGATATTGGAGGTGAGAGGGGGTTGTTGTTGATATTGGAGGTGAGAGTGGGTTGTTGTTGATTTTGGAGGTGAGAGGGCGTTGTTGTTGACATTGGAGGTGAGAGGGTGTTATTGTTGATATTGGAGGTGAGAGGGGGTTGTTGTTGTTGATATTGGAGGTCAGAGGGGGATGGTGTTGATATTGGAGGTGAGAGTGGGTTGTTATTGATTTGGAAGTGAGAGGGGTTGTTGTTGATATTGGAGGTGAGAGGGTGTTGTTGTTGATATTGGAGGTGAGAGGGTGTTGTTGTTAATATTGGAGGTGAGAGGGGGTTGTTGTTGTTGATATTGGAGGTGAGAGTGGGATGTTGTTAATATTGGAGGTGAGAGGGTGTTGTTGTTGTTGATATTGGAGGTGAGAGTGGGATTTGTTGATATTGGAGGTGATAGGGGTGGTTGTTGATATTGGAGATGAGAGTGGGTTTTTGTTGATATTGGAGGTGAGAGGGGGTTGTTGTTGATATTGGAGGTGATAGGGGGTTGTTTCTGATATTGGAGGTGAGAGTGGTTGTTGTTGATATTGGAGGTGAGAGTGTGTTGTTGTTGATATTGGAGTTGAGAGGGAGTTGCTGTTGATATTGGAGGTGAGAGTTGGTTGTTGTTGATATTGAAGGTGATAGTGGGTCGTTGTTGATATTTGATGTGAGAAGGGGTTGTTGTTGTTGATATTGGAGGTGAGAGTGGTTCGTTGTTGATATTGGAGGTGAGAAGGGTTTGTTGTTGTTGATATTGGAGGTGCAAGTGGGTAGTTGTTGATATTGGAGGGGAGAGTGGGTTGTTGTTGATATTGGAGGTCAGAGTGGGTTGTTGTTGATATTGAAGGTGAGAGTGGGTTGTTGTTGATATTGAAGGTGAGAGGGGGTTGTTGTTGATATTGGAGGTGAGAGTGGTTTGTTGTTGACATTGGAGGTGAGAGTGTGTTGTTGTTGATATTGGAGGTGAGAGGGTGTTGTTATTGATATTGGAGGTATGAGTGGGTTGTTGTTGATATTGGAGGTGAGAGGGCGTTGTTGTTGACATTGGAGGTGAGAGTGTGTTGTTGTTGATATTGGAGGTGAGATGGGGTTGTTGTTGATTTTGCAGGTGAGAGGTTGTTGTTGTTGATATTGGAGGTCAGAGGAGGATGGTGTTGATATTGGAGGTGAGAGTGGGTTGTTGTTGATATTGGAGGTGAGAGTGGGATGTTGTTAATATTGGAGGTGAGAGGGGGTTGTTGTTGTTGATATTGGAGGTGAGAGTGGGATTTTGTTGATATTGGAGGTGATAGGGGTTGTTGTTGATATTGGAGATGAGAGTGGGTTTTTGTTGATATTGGAGGTGAGAGTGGGATGTTGTTAATATTGGAGGTGAGAGGGGGTTGTTGTTGTTGATATTGGAGGTGAGAGTGGGATTTTGTTGATATTGGAGGTGAGAAGGGGTTGTTTCTGATATTGGAGGTGAGAGTGGTTGTTGTTGATATTGGAGGTGAGGGTGTGTTGTTGTTGATATTGGAGGTGAGAGGGGGTTGTTGTTGTTGATATTGGAGGTGAGAGTGGTTGTTGTTGATATTGGAGGTGAGGGTGTGTTGTTGTTGATATTGGAGGTGAAATGGGGTTGTTGTTGTTGATATTGGAGGTGAGAGTGGGATTTTGTTGATATTGGAGGCGAGAGGGGTTTGTTGTTGTTGATATTGGAGGTGAGAGTGGGTTGTTGTTGATATTGGAGGTGAGAGGGGGTTGTTGTTGTTGATATTGGAGGTGAGAGTGGGATTTTGTTGATATTGGAGTTGAGAGGGGGTTGTTGTTGTTGATATTGGAGGTGAGAGTGGGATTTTGTTGATATTGGAGGTGAGAGGGGGTTGTTGTTGTTGTTGATATCGGAGATGAGAGGGTGTTGTTGTTGATATTGTAGGTGAGAGGGGTTGTTGTTGATTTTGGAGGTGAGAGGGTGTTGTTGTTGATATTGGAGGTGAGAGGGGGTTGTTGTTGATATTGGAGGTGAGAGTTGGTTGTTGTTAATATTGGAGGTGAGAGGGCGTTGTTGTTGATATTGGAGGTGAGAGTGTGTTGTTGTTGATATTGGAGGTGAGAGGGGGTTGTTGTTGTTGTTGATATCGGAGATGAGAGGGTGTTGTTGTTGATATTGTAGGTGAGAGGGGTTGTTGTTGATTTTGGAGGTGAGAGGGTGTTGTTGTTGATATTGGAGGTGGGAGTGGGTTGTTGTTGATATTGGAGGTGAGAGGGGTTGTTGTTGATATTGGAGGTGAGAGGGCGTTGTTGTTGATATTGGAGGTGAGAGGGTGTTGTTGTTAATATTGGAGGTGAGAGGGGGTTGTTGTTGTTGATATTGGAGGTGAGAGTGGGATTTTGTTGATATTGGAGGTGATAGGGGTTGTTGTTGATATTGGAGATGAGAGTGGGTTTTTGTTGATATTGGAGGTGAGAGTGGGATGTTGTTAATATTGGAGGTGAGAGGGGGTTGTTGTTGTTTATATTGGAGGTGAGAGTGGTATTTTGTTGATATTGGAGGTGATAGGGGTTGTTGTTGATATTGGAGATGAGAGTGGGTTTTTGTTGATATTGGAGGTGAGAGTGGGATGTTGTTAACATTGGAGGTGAGAGGGGGTTGTTGTTGTTGATATTGGAGGTGAGAGTGGGATTTTGTTGATATTGGAGGTGATAGGGGTTGTTGTTGATATTGGAGATGAGAGGGGTTGTTGTTGATATTGGAGGTGAGAGGGTGTTGTTGTTGATATTGGAGGTGAGAGGGTGTTGTTGTTAATATTGGAGGTGAGAGGGGGTTGTTGTTGTTGATATTGGAGGTGAGAGTGGGATGTTGTTAATATTGGAGGTGAGAGGGTGTTGTTGTTGTTGATATTGGAGGTGAGAGTGGGATTTGTTGATATTGGAGGTGATAGGGGTGGTTGTTGATATTGGAGATGAGAGTGGGTTTTTGTTGATATTGGAGGTGAGAGGGGGTTGTTGTTGATATTGGAGGTGATAGGGGGTTGTTTCTGATATTGGAGGTGAGAGTGGTTGTTGTTGATATTGGAGGTGAGAGTGTGTTGTTGTTGATATTGGAGTTGAGAGGGAGTTGCTGTTGATATTGGAGGTGAGAGTTGGTTGTTGTTGATATTGAAGGTGATAGTGGGTCGTTGTTGATATTTGATGTGAGAAGGGGTTGTTGTTGTTGATATTGGAGGTGAGAGTGGTTCGTTGTTGATATTGGAGGTGAGAAGGGTTTGTTGTTGTTGATATTGGAGGTGCAAGTGGGTAGTTGTTGATATTGGAGGGGAGAGTGGGTTGTTGTTGATATTGGAGGTCAGAGTGGGTTGTTGTTGATATTGAAGGTGAGAGTGGGTTGTTGTTGATATTGAAGGTGAGAGGGGGTTGTTGTTCATATTGGAGGTGAGAGTGGTTTGTTGTTGACATTGGAGGTGAGAGTGTGTTGTTGTTGATATTGGTGGTGAGAGGGTGTTGTTATTGATATTGGAGGTGAGAGTGGGTTGTTGTTGATATTGGAGGTGAGAGGGCGTTGTTGTTGACATTGGAGGTGAGAGTGTGTTGTTGTTGATATTGGAGGTGAGATGGGGTTGTTGTTGATTTTGCAGGTGAGAGGTTGTTGTTGTTGATATTGGAGGTCAGAGGAGGATGGTGTTGATATTGGAGGTGAGAGTGGGTTGTTGTTGATATTGGAGGTGAGAGTGGGATGTTGTTAATATTGGAGGTGAGAGGGGGTTGTTGTTGTTGATATTGGAGGTGAGAGTGGGATTTTGTTGATATTGGAGGTGATAGGGGTTGTTGTTGATATTGGAGATGAGAGTGGGTTTTTGTTGATATTGGAGGTGAGAGTGGGATGTTGTTAATATTGGAGGTGAGAGGGGGTTGTTGTTGTTGATATTGGAGGTGAGAGTGGGATTTTGTTGATATTGGAGGTGAGAAGGGGTTGTTGTTGTTGATATTGGAGGTGATAGGGGGTTGTTTCTGATATTGGAGGTGAGAGTGGTTGTTGTTGATATTGGAGGTGAGGGTGTGTTGTTGTTGATATTGGAGGTGAGAGGGGGTTGTTGTTGTTGATATTGGAGGTGAGAGTGGTTGTTGTTGATATTGGAGGTGAGGGTGTGTTGTTGTTGATATTGGAGGTGAAATGGGGTTGTTGTTGTTGATATTGGAGGTGAGAGTGGGATTTTGTTGATATTGGAGGCGAGAGGGGTTTGTTGTTGTTGATATTGGAGGTGAGAGTGGGTTGTTGTTGATATTGGAGGTGAGAGGGGGTTGTTGTTGTTGATATTGGAGGTGAGAGGGGGTTGTTGTTGACATTGGAGGTGAGAGTGTGTTGTTGTTGATATTGGAGGTGAAATAGGGTTGTTGTTGATTTTGCAGGTGAGAGGTTGTTGTTGTTGATATTGGAGGTCAGAGGAGGATGGTGTTGATATTGGAGGTGAGAGTGGGTTGTTGTTGATATTGGAGGTGAGAGTGGGATGTTGTTAATATTGGAGGTGAGAGGGGGTTGTTGTTGTTGATATTGGAGGTGAGAGTGAGATTTTGTTGATATTGGAGGTGATAGGGGTTGTTGTTGATATTGGAGATGAGAGTGGGTTTTTGTTGATATTGGAGGTGAGAGTGGGATGTTGTTAATATTGGAGGTGAGAGGGGGTTGTTGTTGTTGATATTGGAGGTGAGAGTGGGATTTTGTTGATATTGGAGGTGAGAAGGGGTTGTTGTTGTTGATATTGGAGGTGATAGGGGGTTGTTTCTGATATTGGAGGTGAGAGTGGTTGTTGTTGATATTGGAGGTGAGGGTGTGTTGTTGTTGATATTGGAGGTGAGAGGGGGTTGTTGTTGTTGATATTGGAGGTGAGAGTGGTTGTTGTTGATATTGGAGGTGAGGGTGTGTTGTTGTTGATATTGGAGGTGAAATGGGGTTGTTGTTGTTGATATTGGAGGTGAGAGTGGGATTTTGTTGATATTGGAGGCGAGAGGGGTTTGTTGTTGTTGATATTGGAGGTGAGAGTGGGTTGTTGTTGATATTGGAGGTGAGAGGGGGTTGTTGTTGTTGATATTGGAGGTGAGAGGGGGTTGTTGTTGATATTGGAGGTGAGATTGGGTTGTTGTTGATATTGGAGTTGAGAGGGGGTTGTTGTTGTTGATATTGGAGGTGAGAGTGGGATTTTGTTGATATTGGAGTTGAGAGGGGGTTGTTGTTGTTGATATTGGAGGTGAGAGTGGGATTTTGTTGATATTGGAGGTGAGAGGGGGTTGTTGTTGTTGTTGATATCGGAGATGAGAGGGTGTTGTTGTTGATATTGTAGGTGAGAGGGGTTGTTGTTGATATTGGAGGTGAGAGGGTGTTGTTGTTGATATTGGAGGTGAGAGGGGGTTGTTGTTGATATTGGAGGTGAGAGTTGGTTGTTGTTAATATTGGAGGTGAGAGGGCGTTGTTGTTGATATTGGAGGTGAGAGTGTGTTGTTGTTGATATTGGAGGTGAGAGGGGGTTGTTGTTGTTGATATTGGAGGTCAGAGTGGGATGGTGTTGATATTGGAGGTGAGAGTGGGTTGTTGTTGATATTGGAGGTGAGAGGGGTTGTTGTTGATATTGGAGGTGAGAGCGTGTTGTTGTTGATATTGGAGGTGAGAGGGTGTTGTTGTTAATATTGGAGGTGAGAGGGGGTTGTTGTTGTTGATATTGGAGGTGAGAGTGGGATTTTGTTGATATTGGAGGTGATAGGGGTTGTTGTTGATATTGGAGATGAGAGTGGGTTTTTGTTGATATTGGAGGTGAGAGTGGGATGTTGTTAATATTGGAGGTGAGAGGGGGTTGTTGTTGTTGATTTAGGAGGTGAGAGTGGGATTTTGTTGATATTGGAGGTGATAGGGGTTGTTGTTGATATTGGAGATGAGAGTGGGTTTTTGTTGATATTGGAGGTGAGAGTGGGATGTTGTTAATATTGGAGGTGAGAGGGGGTTGTTGTTGTTGATATTGGAGGTGAGAGTGGGATTTTGTTGATATTGGAGGTGAGAGGGGGTTGTTGTTGTTGATATTGGAGGTAATAGGGGGTTGTTTCTGATATTGGAGGTGAGAGTGGTTGTTGTTGATATTGGAGGTGAGAGTGTGTTGTTGTTGATATTGGAGGTGAGAGGGGGTTGTTGTTGTTGATATTGGAGGTGAGAGTGGGATTTTGTTGATATTGGAGGTGAAATGGGGTTGTTGTTGTTGATATTGGAGGTGAGAGTGGGATTTTGTTGATATTGGAGGCGAGAGGGGTTTGTTGTTGTTGATATTGGAGGTGAGAGTGGGTTGTTGTTGATATTGGAGGTGAGAGTGGGTTGTTGTTGATATTGGAGGTGAGAGGGGGTTGTTGTTGTTGATATTGGAGGTGAGAGGGGGTTGTTGTTGATATTGGAGGTGAGATTGGGTTGTTGTTGATATTGGAGTTGAGAGGGGTTTGTTGTTGTTGATACTGGAGGTGAGAGTGGGATTTTGTTGATATTGGAGTTGAGAGGGGGTTGTTGTTGTTGATATTGGAGGTGAGAGTGGGATTTTGTTGATATTGGAGGTGAGAGGGGGTTGTTGTTGTTGTTGATATGGGAGATGAGAGGGTGTTGTTGTTGATATTGTAGGTGAGATGGGTTGTTGTTGATATTGGAGGTGAGAGGGTGTTGTTGTTGATATTGGAGGTGAGAGGGGGTTGTTGTTGATATTGGAGATGAGAGTTGGTTGTTGTTAATATTGGAGGTGAGAGGGCGTTGTTGTTGATATTGGAGGTGAGAGTGTGTTGTTGTTGATATTGGAGGTGAGAGGGGGATGGTGTTGATATTGGAGGTGAGAGTGGGTTGTTGTTGATATTGGAGGTGAGAGGGGTTGTTGTTGATATTGGAGGTGAGAGGGTGTTGTTGTTGATATTGGAGGTGAGATGGTGTTGTTGTTAATATTGGAGGTGAGAGGGGGTTGTTGTTGTTGATATTGGAGGTGAGAGTGGGATGTTGTTAATATTGGAGGTGAGAGGGGGTTGTTGTTGTTGATATTGGAGGTGAGAGTGGGATTTTGTTGATATTGGAGGTGATAGGGGTTGTTGTTGATATTGGAGATGAGAGTGGGTTTTTGTTGATATTGGAGGTGAGAGTGGGATGTTGTTAATATTGGAGGTGAGAGGGGGTTGTTCTTGTTGATATTGGAGGTGAGAGTGGGATTTTGTTGATATCGGAGGTGAGAGGGGGTTGTTGTTGTTGATATTGGAGGTGATAGGGGGTTGTTTCTGATATTGGAGGTGAGAGTGGTTGTTGTTGATATTGGAGGTGAGAGTGTATTGTTGTTGATATTGGGGGTGAGAGTGGGATTTTGTTGATATTGGAGGTTAGAGGGGGTTGTTGTTGATATTGGAGGTGAGATTGGGTTGTTGTTGATATTGGAGTTGAGAGGGGGTTGTTGTTGTTGATATTGGAGGTGAGAGTGGGATTTTGTTGATATTGGAGGTGAAATGGGGTTGTTATTGTTGATATTGGAGGTGAGAGTGGGATTTTGTTGATATTGGAGGTGAGAGGGGTTTGTTGTTGTTGATATTGGAGGTGAGAGTGGGTTGTTGTTGATATTGGAGGTGAGAGGGGGTTGTTGTTGTTGATATTGGAGGTGAGAGGGGGTTGTTGTTGATATTGGAGGGGAGATTGGGTTGTTGTTGATATTGGAGGTCAGAGGGGGATGGTGTTGATATTGGAGGTGAGAGTGGGTTGTTATTGATATTGGAAGTGAGAGGGGTTGTTGTTGATATTGGAGGTGAGAGGGTGTTGTTGTTGATATTGGAGGTGAGAGGGTGTTGTTGTTAATATTGGAGGTGAGAGGGGGTTGTTGTTGTTGATATTGGAAGTGAGAGTGGGATGTTGTTAATGTTGGAGGTGGGAGGGTGTTGTTGTTGTTGATATTGGAGGTGAGAGTGGGATTTGTTGATATTGGAGGTGATAGGGGTGGTTGTTGATATTGGAGATGAGAGTGGGTTTTTGTTGATATTGGAGGTGAGAGGTGGTTGTTGTTGATATTGGAGGTGATAGGGGGTTGTTTCTGATATTGGAGGTGAGAGTGGTTGTTGTTGATATTGGAGGTGAGAGTGTGTTGTTGTTGATATTGGAGGTGAGAGGGAGTTGCTGTTGATATTGGAGGTGAGAGTTGGTTGTTGTTAATATTGGAGGTGAGAGTGGGTTGTTGTTGATATTTGATGTGAGAAGGGGTTGTTGTTGTTGATATTGGAGGTGAGGGTGGTTCGTTGTTGATATTGGAGGTGAGAAGGGTTTGTTGTTGTTGATATTGGAGGTGCAAGTGGGTAGTTGTTGATATTTGACGGGAGAGTGGGTTGTTGTTGATATTGGAGGTCAGAGTGGGTTGTTGTTGATATTGAAGGTGAGAGGGGGTTGTTGTTGATATTGGAGGTGAGAGTGGTTTGTTGTTGACATTGGAGGTGAGAGTGTGTTGTTGTTGATATTGGAGGTGAGAGGGTGTTGTTATTGATATTGAAGGTGAGAGTGGGTTGTTGTTGATATTGGAGGTGTGAGGGCGTTGTTGTTGACATTGGAGGTGAGAGTGTGTT
The DNA here is from genome assembly GCA_963680875.1 of Bathymodiolus brooksi. Classification (NCBI taxonomy): domain Eukaryota; kingdom Metazoa; phylum Mollusca; class Bivalvia; order Mytilida; family Modiolidae; genus Bathymodiolus; species Bathymodiolus brooksi. The sequence goes on from OY804588.1 coordinate 95,336,515, forward strand.
GTTGTTGATATTGGAGGTGAGATGGGGTTGTTGTTGATTTTGGAGGTGAGAGGTTGTTATTGTTGATATTGGAGGTGAGAGGGGGTTGTTGTTGTTGATATTGGAGGTCAGAGGGGGATGGTGTTGATATTGGAGGTGAGAGTGGGTTGTTGTTGATATTGGAGGTGAGAGGGGTTGTTGTTGATATTTGAGGTGAGAGGGTGTTGTTGTTGATATTGGAGGTGAGAGGGTGTTGTTGTTAATATTGGAGGTGAGAGGGGGTTGTTGTTGTTGATATTGGAGGTGAGAGTGGGATGTTGTTAATATTGGAGGTGAGAGGGGGTTGTTGTTGTTGATATTGGAGGTGAGAGTGGGATTTTGTTGATATTGGAGGTGATAGGGGTTGTTGTTGATATTGGAGATGAGAGTGGGTTTTTGTTGATATTGGAGATTTGAGTGGGTTGTTGTTGATATTGGAGGTGAGAGGGTGTTGTTGATGATATTGGAGGTGAGAGGGGGTTGTTGTTGATATTGGAGGTGAGAGTTGGTTGTTGTTAATATTGGAGGTGAGAGGGCGTTGTTGTTGATATTGGAGGTGAGAGTGTGTTGTTATTGATATTGGAGGTGAGAGGGGGTTGTTGTTGTTGATATTGGAGGTCAGAGGGGGATGGTGTTGATATTGGCGGTGAGAGTGGGTTGTTGTTGATATTGAAGGTGAGAGGGGTTGTTGTTGATATTGGAGGTGAGAGGGTGTTGTTGTTGATATTGGAGGTGAGAGGGTGTTGTTGTTAATATTGGAGGTGAGAGGGGGTTGTTGTTTATATTGGAGGTGAGAGGGGATTGTTGATATTGGAGGTGAGAGGGGGTTGCTGTTTTTGATATTGGAGGTGAAGGGGTTGTTGTTGATAGTGGAGGTGAGAGTGTTTTTTTTTGTTGATATTGGAGGTGAGAGTGGGTTGTTGTTTATATTGGAGGTGAGAGGGGGTTGCTGTTTTTGATATTGGAGGTGAAGGGGTTGTTGTTGATAGTGGAGGTGAGAGTGGTTTTTTTTTATATTGGAGGTGAGAGTGGGTTGTTGTTGATATTGGAGGTGAGAGGGGGTTGCTGTTGATATTGGAGGTGAGAGGGGGTTGCTGTTGATATTGGAGGTGAGAGTTGGTTGTTGTTGATATTAGAGGTGAGCGTGGGTTGTTGTTGATATTGGAGGTGAGAGTGGGTCGTTGTTGATATTAGAGGTGAGAGGGGTTGTTGTTGATATTGGATATGAGAGGGTGTTATTGTTTTTATTGGAGGTGAGAGGGGATTGTTGTTCATATTGGAGGTGAGAGAGGGTTGATGTTGATATTGGAGGTCAGAGTGGGTTGTTGTTGATATTGGAGGTGAGAGTGGGTTATTGTTTCTATTGGAGGTGAGAGGGGGTTGTTGTTGATATTGGAGATGAGAGGGGGTTCTTGTTGTTGTTATTATTAGAGGTGAGAGTGGGTTGTTGTTTATTTTGGAGGTGAGAGGGGTTGTTGATATTGGAGGTGAGAGTGGGTTGTTGTTTATTTTGGAGGTGAGAGGGGTTGTTGATATTGGAGGTGAGAGGGGGTTGTTGTTGTTGATATTGGAGATGAGAGTGGGTTGATTTTGATAGTGGAGGTGAGAGTGGGTTTTTGTTGATATTGGAGGTGAGAGTGGGTTGTTGTTGATATTGGAGCTGAGAGGGGGCTGCTGTTGATATTGGAGGTGAGAGGGGGTTGCTGTTGATATTAGAGGTGAGCGTGGGTTGTTGTTGACATTGGAGGTGAGAGTGGGTCGTTGTTGATATTGGAGCTGAGAAGGGGTTGTTGTTGTTGATATTGGAGGTGAGAGTGGGTTGGTTTTGATATTTGAGGTGCAAGTGGGTAGTTGTTGATATTGGAGAGGAGAGTGGGTTGTTGTTGATATTGGAGGTGAGAGTGGGTTGTTGATGATATTGGAGGTGAGAGGGGGCTGTTGTTGATATTGGAGGTGAGAGTGGGTTTTTGTTGATATTGGAGGTGAGAGGGGGTTGTTGTTGATATTGGAGGTGAGAGTGGGTTGTTGTTGATATTGGAGGTGAGAGTGGATTGTTGTTGATATTGATGGTGAGAGGGGGTGGTTGTTGATATTGGAGGTGAGAGTGGTTTGTTGTTGATATTGGAGGTGAGAGTGGATTGTTGTTGATATTGATGGTGAGAGGGGTTGTTGTTAATATTGGAGGTGAGAGGGGTTTGTTGTAGATATTGGAGGTGAGAGTGGTTGCTGTTGATATTGGAGGTGAGAGTGGGTTGTTCTTGATATTGGGGGTGAGAGTGGTATTTTGTTGATATTGGAGGTGAGAGGGGGCGGTTGTTGATATTGGAGGTGAGAGTGGTTTATTTTTTATATTGGAGGTGAGAGGGGTTGTTGTTGATATTGGAGGTGAGATGGTTGTTTTTGTTGAAATTGGAGGTGAGAGAGGGCTGTTGTTGATATTGGAGGTGAGAGGGGGTTGTTGTTGATATTGGAGGTGAGAGTGGGTTATTGTTGATATTGGAGGTGAGAGTGCGTTGTTGTTGATATTGGAGCTGAGAGGGAGTTGCTGTTGATATTGGAGGTGAGAGTTGGTTGTTGTTGATATTGGAGGTGAGAGTGGGTCGTTGTTGATATTGGATGTGAGAAGGGGTTGTTGTTGTTGATATTGGAGGTGAGAGTGGTTCGTTGTTGATATTGGGGTGAGAAGGGGTTGTTGTTGTTGATATTGGAGGTGCGAGTGGGTATTTGTTGATATTGGAGGTGAGAGTGGGTTGTTGTTGATATTGGAGGTCAGAGTGGGTTGTTGTTGATATTGGAGGTGAGAGGGTGTTGTTATTGATATTGGAGGTGAGAGTGGTTTGTTGTTGATATTGGAGGTGAGAGTGGTTTGTTGTTGATTTTGGAGGTGAGAGGGCGTTGTTGTTGACATTGGAGGTGAGAGGGTGTTATTGTTGATATTGGAGGTGAGAGGGGGTTGTAGTTGTTGATATTGGAGGTCAGAGGGGGATGGTGTTGATATTGGAGGTGAGAGTGGGTTGTAATTGATATTGGAAGTGAGAGGGGTTGTTGTTGATATTGGAGGTGAGAGGGTGTTGTTGTTGATATTGGAGGTGAGAGGGTGTTGTTGTTAATATTGGAGGTGAGAGGGGGTTGTTGTTGTTGATATTGGAGGTGAGAGTGGGATGTTGTTAATATTGGAGGTGAGAGGGTGTTGTTGTTGTTGATATTGGAGGTGAGAGTGGGATTTGTTGATATTGGAGGTGATAGGGGTGGTTGTTGATATTGGAGATGAGAGTGGGTTTTTGTTGATATTGGAGGTGAGAGCGGGTTGTTGTTGATATTGGAGGTGATAGGGGGTTGTTTCTGATATTGGAGGTGAGAGTGGTTGTTGTTGATATTGGAGGTGAGAGTGTGTTGTTGTTGATATTGGAGTTGAGAGGGATTTACTGTTGATATTGGAGGTGAGAGTTGGTTGTTGTTGATATTGAAGGTGAGAGTGGGTCGTTGTTGATATTTGATGTGAGAAGGGGTTGTTGTTGTTGATATTGGAGGTGAGAGTGGTTCGTTGTTGATATTGGAGGTGAGAAGGGTTTGTTGTTGTTGATATTGGAGGTGAGAGTGGGTAGTTGTTGATATTGGAGGGGAGAGTGGGTTGTTGTTGATATCGGAGGTCAGAGTGGGTTGTTGTTGATATTGAAGGTGAGAGTGGGTTGTTGTTGATATTGAAGGTGAGAGGGGGTTGTTGTTGATATTGGAGGTGAGAGTGGTTTGTTGTTGACATTGGAGGTGAGAGTGTGTTGTTGTTGATATTGGAGGTGAGATGGGGTTGTTGTTGATTTTGGAGGTGAGAGGTTGTTGTTGTTGATATTGGAGGTCAGAGGGGGATGGTGTTGATATTGGAGGTGAGAGTGGGTTGTTGTTGATATTGGAGGTGAGAGGGGTTGTTGTTGATATTGGAGGTGAGAGGGTGTTGTTGTTGATATTGGAGGTGAGAGGGTGTCGTTGTTAATATTGGAGGTGAGAGGGGGTTGTTGTTGTTGATATTGGAGGTGAGAGTGGGATGTTGTTAATATTGGAGGTGAGAGGGTGTTGTTGTTGTTGATATTGGAGGTGAGAGTGGGATTTTGTTGATATTGGAGGTGATAGGGGTTGTTGTTGATATTGGAGGTTAGAGTGGGATTTTGTTGATATTGGAGGTGAGAGGGGGTTGTTGTTGTTGATATTGGAGGTGATAGGGGGTTGTTTCTGATATTGGAGGTGAGAGTGGTTGTTGTTGATATTGGAGGTGAGAGGGGGTTGTTGTTGTTGATATTGGAGGTGAGAGTGGGATTTTGTTGATATTGGAGGTGAGAGGGGGTTGTTGTTGATATTGGAGGTGAGATTGGGTTGTTGTTGATATTGGAGTTGAGAGGGGGTTGTTGTTGTTGATATTGGAGGTGAGAGTGGGATTTTGTTGATATTGGAGGTGAAATGGGGTTGTTGTTGTTGATATTGGAGGTGAGAGTGGGATTTAGTTGATATTGGAGGCGAGAGGGGTTTGTTGTTGTTGATATTGGAGGTGAGAGTGGGTTGTTGTTGATATTGGAGGTGAGAGGGGGTTGTTGTTGTTGATATTGGAGGTGAGAGGGGGTTGTTGTTGATATTGGAGGTGAGATTGGGTTGTTGTTGATATTGGAGTTGAGAGGGGGTTGTTGTTGTTGATATTGGAGGTGAGAGAGGGATTTTGTTGATATTGGAGTTGAGATGGGGTTGTTGTTGTTGATATTGGAGGTGAGAGTGGGATTTTGTTGATATTGGAGGTGAGAGGGGGTTGTTGTTGTTGATATTGGAGGTGATAGGGGGTTGTTTCTGATATTGGAGGTGAGAGTGGTTGTTGTTGATATTGGAGGTGAGAGGGGGTTGTTGTTGTTGATATTGGAGGTGAGAGTGGGATTTTGTTGATATTGGAGGTGAGAGGGGGTTGTTGTTGATATTGGAGGTGAGATTGGGTTGTTGTTGATATTGGAGTTGAGAGGGGGTTGTTGTTGTTGATATTGGAGGTGAGAGTGGGATTTTGTTGATATTGGAGGTGAAATGGGGTTGTTGTTGTTGATATTGGAGGTGAGAGTGGGATTTTGTTGATATTGGAGGCGAGAGGGGTTTGTTGTTGTTGATATTGGAGGTGAGAGTGGGTTGTTGTTGATATTGGAGGTGAGAGGGGGTTGTTGTTGTTGATATTGGAGGTGAGAGGGGGTTGTTGTTGATATTGGAGGTGAGATTGGGTTGTTGTTGATATTGGAGTTGAGAGGGGGTTGTTGTTGTTGATATTGGAGGTGAGAGAGGGATTTTGTTGATATTGGAGTTGAGAGGGGGTTGTTGTTGTTGATATTGGAGGTGAGAGTGGGATTTTGTTGATATTGGAGGTGAGAGGGGGTTGTTGTTGTTGTTGATATCGGAGATGAGAGGGTGTTGTTGTTGATATTGGAGGTGAGAGGGGTTGTTGTTGATATTGGAGGTGAGAGGGTGTTGTTGTTGTTATTGGAGGTGAGAGTTGGTTGTTGTTGATATTGGCGGTGAGAGTTGGTTGTTGTTAATATTGGAGGTGAGAGGGCGTTGTTGTTGATATTGGAGGTGAGAGTGTGTTGTTGTTGATATTGGAGGTGAGAGGGGGTTGTTGTTGTTGATATTGGAGGTCAGAGGGGGATGGTGTTGATATTGGAGGTGAGAGTGGGTTGTTGTTGATATTGGAGGTGAGAGGGGTTGTTGTTGATATTGGAGGTGAGAAGGTGTTGTTTTTGATATTGGAGGTGAGAGGGTGTTGTTGTTAATATTGGAGGTTAGAGGGGGTTGTTGTTGTTGATATTGGAGGTGAGAGTGGGATGTTGTTAACATTGGGGGTGAGAGGGGGTTGTTGTTGTTGATATTGGAGGTGAGAGTGGGATTTTGTTGATATTGGAGGTGATAGGGGTTGTTGTTGATATTGGAGATGAGAGTGGGTTTTTGTTGATATTGGAGGTGAGAGTGGGATGTTGTTAATATTGGAGGTGAGAGGGGGTTGTTGTTGTTGATATTGGAGGTGAGAGTGGGATTTTGTTGATATTGGAGGTGATAGGGGTTGTTGTTGATATTGGAGATGAGAGTGGGTTTTTGTTGATATTGGAGGTGAGAGTGGGATGTTGTTAATATTGGAGGTGAGAGGGGGTTGTTGTTGTTGATATTGGAGGTGAGAGTGGGATTTTGTTGATATTGGAGGTGAGAGGGGGTTGTTGTTGTTGATATTGGAGGTGATAGGGGGTTGTTTCTGATATTGGAGGTGAGAGTGGTTGTTGTTGATATTGGAGGTGAGAGTGTGTTGTTGTTGATATTGGAGGTGAGAGGGGGTTGTTGTTGTTGATATTGGAGGTGATAGTGGCATTTTGTTGATATTGGAGGTGAGGGGGGGGTTGTTGTTGATATTGGAGGTGAGATTGGGTTGTTGTTGATATTGGAGTTGAGAGGGGGTTGTTGTTGTTGATATTGGAGGTGAGAGTGGGATTTTGTTGATATTGGAGGTGAAATGGGGTTGTTGTTGTTGATATTGGAGGTGAGAGTGGGATTTTGTTGATATTGGAGGCTAGAGGGGTTTGTTGTTGTTGATATTGGAGGTGAGAGTGGGTTGTTGTTGATATTGGAGGTGAGAGGGGGTTGTTGTTGTTGATATTGGAGGTGAGAGGGGGTTGTAGTTGATATTGGAAGTGAGATTGGGTTGTTGTTGATATTGGAGTTGAGAGGGGGTTGTTGTTGTTGATATTGGAGGTGAGAGTGGGATTTTGTTGATATTGGAGTTGAGAGGGGGTTGTTGTTGTTGATATTGGAGGTGAGAGTGGGTTGTTGTTGTTGTTGATATCGGAGATGAGAGGGTGTTGTTGTTGATATTGGAGGTGAGATGGGTTGTTGTTGATATTGGAGGTGAGAGGGTGTTGTTGTTGATATTGGAGGTGAGAGGGGGTTGTTGTTGATATTGGAGGTGAGAGTTGGTTGTTGTTAATATTGGAGGTGAGAGGGCGTTGTTGTTGATATTGGAGGTGAGAGTGTGTTGTTGTTGATATTGGACGTGAGAGGGGGTTGTTGTTGTTGATATTGGAGGTGAGAGTGGGTTGTTGTTTATATTGGAGGTGAGAGGGGGTTGTTGATATTGGAGGTGAGAGGGGGTTGTTGTTGATGATATTGGAGGTGAGAGTGGGATTTTGTTGATATTGGAGGTGAGAGGGGTTTGTTGTTGTTGATATTGGAGGTGAGAGTGGGTTGTTGTTGATATTGGAGGTGAGAGGGGGTTGTTGTTGTTGATATTGGAGGTGAGAGGGGGTTGTTGTTGATATTGGAGGGGAGATTGGGTTGTTGTTGATATTGGAGGTCAGAGGGGGATGGTGTTGATATTGGAGGTGAGAGTGGGTTGTTATTGATATTGGAAGTGAGAGGGGTTGTTGTTGATATTGGAGGTGAGAGGGTGTTGTTGTTGATATTGGAGGTGAGAGGGTGTTGTTGTTAATATTGGAGGTGAGAGGGGGTTGTTGTTGTTGATATTGGAAGTGAGAGTGGGATGTTGTTAATATTGGAGGTGATAGGGTGTTGTTGTTGTTGATATTGGAGGTGAGAGTGGGATTTGTTGATATTGGAGGTGATAGGGGTGGTTGTTGATATTGGAGATGAGAGTGGGTTTTTGTTGATATTGGAGGTGAGAGGTGGTTGTTGTTGATATTGGAGGTGATAGGGGGTTGTTTCTGATATTGGAGGTGAGAGTGGTTGTTGTTGATATTGGAGGTGAGAGTGTGTTGTTGTTGATATTGGAGGTGAGAGGGAGTTGCTGTTGATATTGGAGGTGAGAGTTGGTTGTTGTTAATATTGGAGGTGAGAGTGGGTTGTTGTTGATATTTGATGTGAGAAGGGGTTGTTGTTGTTGATATTGGAGGTGAGGGTGGTTCGTTGTTGATATTGGAGGTGAGAAGGGTTTGTTGTTGTTGATATTGGAGGTGCAAGTGGGTAGTTGTTGATATTTGACGGGAGAGTGGGTTGTTGTTGATATTGGAGGTCAGAGTGGGTTGTTGTTGATATTGAAGGTGAGAGGGGGTTGTTGTTGATATTGGAGGTGAGAGTGGTTTGTTGTTGACATTGGAGGTGAGAGTGTGTTGTTGTTGATATTGGAGGTGAGAGGGTGTTGTTATTGATATTGAAGGTGAGAGTGGGTTGTTGTTGATATTGGAGGTGTGAGGGCGTTGTTGTTGACATTGGAGGTGAGAGTGTGTTGTTTTTGATATTGGAGGTGAGATGGGGTTGTTGTTGATTTTGGAGGTGAGAGGTTGTTATTGTTGATATTGGAGGTGAGAGGGGGTTGTTGTTGTTAATATTGGAGGTCAGAGGGGGATGGTTTTGATATTGGAGGTGAGAGTGGGTTGTTGTTGATATTGGAGGTGAGAGGGGTTGTTGTTGATATTTGAGGTGAGAGGGTGTTGTTGTTGATATTGGAGGTGAGAGGGTGTTGTTGTTAATATTGGAGGTGAGAGGGGGTTGTTGTTGTTGATATTGGAGGTGAGAGTGGGATGTTGTTAATATTGGAAGTGAGAGGGGGTTGTTGTTGTTGATATTGGAGGTGAGAGTGGGATTTTGTTGATATTGGAGGTGATAGGGGTTGTTGTTGATATTGGAGATGAGAGTGGGTTTTTGTTGATATTGGAGATTTGAGTGGGTTGTTGTTGATATTGGAGGTGAGAGGGTGTTGTTGATTATATTGGAGGTGAGAGGGGGTTGTTGTTGATATTGGAGGTGAGAGTTGGTTGTTGTTAATATTGGAGGTGAGAGGGCGTTGTTGTTGATATTGGAGGTGAGAGTGTGTTGTTATTGATATTGGAGGTGAGAGGGGGTTGTTGTTGTTGATATTGGAGGTCAGAGGGGGATGGTGTTGATATTGGAGGTGAGAGTGGGTTGTTGTTGATATTGAAGGTGAGAGGGGTTGTTGTTGATATTGGAGGTGAGAGGGTGTTGTTGTTGATATTGGAGGTGAGAGGGTGTTGTTGTTAATATTGGAGGTGAGAGGGGGTTGTTGTTTATATTGGAGGTGAGAGGGGATTGTTGATATTGGAGGTGAGAGGGGGTTGCTGTTTTTGATATTGGAGGTGAAGGGGTTGTTGTTGATAGTGGAGGTGAGAGTGTTTTTCTTTGTTGATATTGGAGGTGAGAGTGGGTTGTTGTTTATATTGGAGGTGAGAGGGGGTTGTTGATATTGGAGGTGAGAGGGGGTTGCTGTTTTTGATATTGGAGGTGAAGGGGTTGTTGTTGATAGTGGAGGTGAGAGTGGTTTTTTTTTATATTGGAGGTGAGAGTGGGTTGTTGTTGATATTGGAGGTGAGAGGGGGTTGCTGTTGATATTGGAGGTGAGAGGGGGTTGCTGTTAATATTGGAGGTGAGAGTTGGTTGTTGTTGATATTAGAGGTGAGCGTGGGTTGTTGTTGATATTGGAGGTGAGAGTGGGTCGTTGTTGATATTAGAGGTGAGAGGGGTTGTTGTTGATATTGGATATGAGAGGGTGTTATTGTTTTTATTGGAGGTGAGAGGGGATTGTTGTTCATATTGGAGGTGAGAGAGGGTTGATGTTGATATTGGAGGTCAGAGTGGGTTGTTGTTGATATTGGAGGTGAGAGTGGGTTATTGTTGCTATTGGAGGTGAGAGGGGGTTGTTGTTGATATTGGAGATGAGAGGGGGTTCTTGTTGTTGTTATTATTAGAGGTGAGAGTGGGTTGTTGTTTATTTTGGAGGTGAGAGGGGTTGTTGATATTGGAGGTGAGAGTGGGTTGTTGTTTATTTTGGAGGTGAGAGGGGTTGTTGATATTGGAGGTGAGAGGGGGTTGTTGTTGTTGATATTGGAGATGAGAGTGGGTTGATTTTGATAGTGGAGGTAAGAGTGGGTTTTTGTTGATATTGGAGGTGAGAGTGGGTTGTTGTTGATATTGGAGCTGAGAGGGGGCTGCTGTTGATATTGGAGGTGAGAGGGGGTTGCTGTTGATATTAGAGGTGAGCGTGGGTTGCTGTTGACATTGGAGGTGAGAGTGGGTCGTTGTTGATATTGGAGCTGAGAAGGGGTTGTTGTTGTTGATATTGGAGGTGAGAGTGGGTTGGTTTTGATATTTGAGGTGCAAGTGGGTAGTTGTTGATATTGGAGAGGAGAGTGGGTTGTTGTTGATATTGGAGGTGAGAGTGGGTTTTTGTTGATATTGGAGGTGAGAGGGGGTTGTTGTTGATATTGGAGGTGAGAATGGGTTGTTGTTGATATTGGAGGTGAGAGTGGATTGTTGTTGATATTGATGGTGAGAGGGGGTGGTTGTTGATATTGGAGGTGAGAGTGGTTTGTTGTCGATATTGGATGTGAGAGTGGGTTTTTTGTGATATTGGAGGTGAGAGGGGTTGTTGTTAATATTGGAGGTGAGAGGAGTTTGTTGTAGATATTGGAGGTGAGAGGGTGTTGTTGTTGATATTGGAGGTGAGAGGGTGTTGTTGTTAATATTGGAGGTGAGAGGGGGTTGTTGTTTATATTGGAGGTGAGAGGGGATTGTTGATATTGGAGGTGATAGGGGTGGTTGTTGATATTGGAGATGAGAGTGGGTTTTTGTTGATATTGGAGGTGAGAGGTGGTTGTTGTTGATATTGGAGGTGATAGGGGGTTGTTTCTGATATTGGAGGTGAGAGTGGTTGTTGTTGATATTGGAGGTGAGAGTGTGTTGTTGTTGATATTGGAGGTGAGAGGGAGTTGCTGTTGATATTGGAGGTGAGAGTTGGTTGTTGTTAATATTGGAGGTGAGAGTGGGTTGTTGTTGATATTTGATGTGAGAAGGGGTTGTTGTTGTTGATATTGGAGGTGAGGGTGGTTCGTTGTTGATATTGGAGGTGAGAAGGGTTTGTTGTTGTTGATATTGGAGGTGCAAGTGGGTTGTTGTTGATATTTGACGGGAGAGTGGGTTGTTGTTGATATTGGAGGTCAGAGTGGGTTGTTGTTGATATTGAAGGTGAGAGGGGGTTGTTGTTGATATTGGAGGTGAGAGTGGTTTGTTGTTGACATTGGAGGTGAGAGTGTGTTGTTGTTGATATTGGAGGTGAGAGGGTGTTGTTATTGATATTGAAGGTGAGAGTGGGTTGTTGTTGATATTGGAGGTGTGAGGGCGTTGTTGTTGACATTGGAGGTGAGAGTGTGTTGTTGTTGATATTGGAGGTGAGATGGGGTTGTTGTTGATTTTGGAGGTGAGAGGTTGTTATTGTTGATATTGGAGGTGAGAGGGGGTTGTTGTTGTTAATATTGGAGGTCAGAGGGGGATGGTGTTGATATTGGAGGTGAGAGTGGGTTGTTGTTGATATTGGAGGTGAGAGGGGTTGTTGTTGATATTTGAGGTGAGAGGGTGTTGTTGTTGATATTGGAGGTGAGAGGGTGTTGTTGTTAATATTGGAGGTGAGAGGGGGTTGTTGTTGTTGATATTGGAGGTGAGAGTGGGATGTTGTTAATATTGGAAGTGAGAGGGGGTTGTTGTTGTTGATATTGGAGGTGAGAGTGGGATTTTGTTGATATTGGAGGTGATAGGGGTTGTTGTTGATATTGGAGATGAGAGTGGGTTTTTGTTGATATTGGAGATTTGAGTGGGTTGTTGTTGATATTGGAGGTGAGAGGGTGTTGTTGATGATATTGGAGGTGAGAGGGGGTTGTTGTTGATATTGGAGGTGAGAGTTGGTTGTTGTTAATATTGGAGGTGAGAGGGCGTTGTTGTTGATATTGGAGGTGAGAGTGTGTTGTTATTGATATTGGAGGTGAGAGGGGGTTGTTGTTGTTGATATTGGAGGTCAGAGGGGGATGGTGTTGATATTGGAGGTGAGAGTGGGTTGTTGTTGATATTGGAGGTGAGATTGGGTTGTTGTTGATATTGGAGTTGAGAGGGGGTTGTTGTTGTTGATATTGGAGGTGAGAGTGGGATTTTGTTGATATTGGAGGTGAAATGGGGTTGTTGTTGTTGATATTGGAGGTGAGAGTGGGATTTTGTTGATATTGGAGGCTAGAGGGGTTTGTTGTTGTTGATATTGGAGGTGAGAGTGGGTTGTTGTTGATATTAGAGGTGAGAGGGGGTTGTTGTTGTTGATATTGGAGGTGAGAGTGGGATGTTGTTAATGTTGGAGGTGAGAGGGGGTTGTTGTTGTTGATATTGGAGGTGAGAGTTGGATTTTGTTGATATTGGAGGTGATAGGGGTTGTTGTTGATATTGGAGATGAGAGTGGGTTTTTGTTGATATTGGAGGTGAGAGTGGGATGTTGTTAATATTGGAGGTGAGAGGGGGTTGTTGTTGTTGATATTGGAGGTGAGAGTGGCATTTTGTTGATATTGGAGGTGAGAGGGGGTTGTTGTTGTTGATATTGGAGGTGATAGGGGGTTGTTTCTGATATTGGAGGTGAGAGTGGTTGTTGTTGATATTGGAGGTGAGAGTGTATTGTTGTTGATATTGGAGGTGAGAGGGGCTTGTTGTTGTTGATATTGGAGGTGAGAGTGGGATTTTGTTGATATTGGAGGTGAGAGGGGGTTGTTGTTGATATTGGAGTTGAGATTGGGTTGTTGTTGATATTGGAGTTGAGAGGGGGTTGTTGTTGTTGATATTGGAGGTGAGAGTGGGATTTTGTTGATATTGGAGGTGAAATGGGGTTGTTGTTGTTGATATTGGAGGTGAGAGTGGGATTTCGTTGATATTGGAGGTGAGAGGGGTTTGTTGTTGTTGATATTGGAGGTGAGAGTGGGTTGTTGTTGATATTGGAGGTGAGAGGGGGTTGTTGTTGTTGATATTGGAGGTGAGAGGGGGTTGTTGTTGATATTGGAGGGGAGATTGGGTTGTTGTTGATATTGGAGGTAAGAGGGGGATGGTGTTGATATTGGAGGTGAGAGTGGGTTGTTATTGATATTGGAAGTGAGAGGGGTTGTTGTTGATATTGGAGGTGAGAGGGTGTTGTTGTTGATATTGGAGGTGAGAGGGTGTTGTTGTTAATATTGGAGTTGAGAGGGGGTTGTTGTTGTTGATATTGGAAGTGAGAGTGGGATGTTGTTAATATTGGAGGTGAGAGGGTGTTGTTGTTGTTGATATTGGAGGTGAGAGTGGGATTTGTTGATATTGGAGGTGATAGGGGTGGTTGTTGATATTGGAGATGAGAGTGGGTTTTTGTTGATATTGGAGGTGAGAGGGGGTTGTTGTTGATATTGGAGGTGATAGGGGGTTGTTTCTGATATTGGAGGTGAGAGTGGTTGTTGTTGATATTGGAGGTGAGAGTGTGTTGTTGTTGATATTGGAGGTGAGAGGGAGTTGCTGTTGATATTGGAGGTGAGAGTTGGTTGTTGTTGATATTGGAGGTGAGAGTGGGTTGTTGTTGATATTTGATGTGAGAAGGGGTTGTTGTTGTTGATATTGGAGGTGAGAGTGGTTCGTTGTTGATATTGGAGGTGAGAAGGGTTTGTTGTTGTTGATATTGGAGGTGCAAGTGGGTAGTTGTTGATATTGGAGGGGAGAGTGGGTTGTTGTTGATATTGGAGGTCAGAGTGGGTTGTTGTTGATATTGAAGGTGAGAGTGGGTTGTTGTTGATATTGAAGGTGAGAGGGGGTTGTTGTTGATATTGGAGGTGAGAGTGGTTTGTTGTTGACATTGGAGGTAAGAGTGTGTTGTTGTTGATATTGGAGGTGAGAGGGTGTTGTTATTGATATTGGAGGTGAGTGTGGGTTGTTGTTGATATTGGAGGTGAGAGGGTGTTATTGTTGACATTGGAGGTGAGAGTGTGTTGTTGTTGATATTGGAGGTGAGATGGGGTTGTTGTTGATTTTGGAGGTGAGATGTTGTTATTGTTGATATTGGAGGTGAGAGGGGGTTGTTGTTGTTGATATTGGTGGTCAGAGGGGGATGGTGTTGATATTGGAGGTGAGAGTGGGTTGTTGTTGATATTGGAGGTGAGAGGGGTTGTTGTTGATATTTGAGGTGAGAGGGTGTTGTTGTTGATATTGGAGGTGAGAGGGTGTTGTTGTTAATATTGGAGGTGAGAGGGGGTTGTTGTTGTTGATATTGGAGGTGAGAGTGGGATGTTGTTAATATTGGAGGTAAGAGGGGGTTGTTGTTGTTGATATTGGAGGTGAGAGTGGGATTTTGTTGATATTGGAGGTGATAGAGGTTGTTGTTGATATTGGAGATGAGAGTGGGTTTTTGTTGATATTGGAGATTTGAGTGGGTTGTTGTTGATATTGGAGGTGAGAGGGTGTTGTTGTTGATATTGGAGGTGAGAGGGGGTTGTTGTTGATATTGGAGGTGAGAGTTGGTTGTTGTTAATATTGGAGGTGAGAGGGCGTTGTTGTTGATATTGGAGGTTAGAGTGTGTTGTTATTGATATTGGAGGTGAGAGGGGGTTGTTGTTGTTGATATTGGATGTCAGAGGGGGATGGTGTTGATATTGGAGGTGAGAGTGGGTTGTTGTTGATATTGAAGGTGAGAGGGGTTGTTGTTGATATTGGAGGTGAGTGTGTTGTTGTTGATATTGGAGGTGAGAGGGTGTTGTTGTTGTTGATATTGGAGGTCAGAGGGGGATGGTGTTGATATTGGAGGTGAGAGTGGGTTGTTGTTGATATTGGAGGTGAGAGGGGTTGTTGTTGATATTGGAGGTGAGAGGGTGTTGTTGTTGATATTGGAGGTGAGAGGGTGTTGTTGTTAATATTGGAGGTTAGAGGGGGTTGTTGTTGTTGATATTGGAGGTGAGAGTGGGATGTTGTTAACATTGGAGGTGAGAGGGGGTTGTTGTTGTTGATATTGGAGGTGAGAGTGGGATTTTGTTGATATTGGAGGTGATAGGGGTTGTTGTTGATATTGGAGATGAGAGTGGGTTTTTGCTGATATTGGAGGTGAGAGTGGGATGTTGTTAATATTGGAGGTGAGAGGGGGTTGTTGTTGTTGATATTGGAGGTGAGAGTGGGATTTTGTTGATATTGGAGGTGATAGGGGTTGTTGTTGATATTGAAGATGAGAGTGGGTTTTTGTTGATATTGGAGGTGAGAGTGGGATGTTGTTAATATTGGAGGTGAGAGGGGGTTGTTGTTGTTGATATTGGAGGTGAGAGTGGGATTTTGTTGATATTGGAGGTGAGAGGGGGTTGTTGTTGTTGATATTGGAAATGATAGGGGGTTGTTTCTGATATTGGAGGTGAGAGTGGTTGTTGTTGATATTGGAGGTGAGAGTGTGTTGTTGTTGATATTGGAGGTGAGAGGGGGTTGTTGTTGTTGATATTGGAGGTTATAGTGGGATTTTGTTGATATTGGAGGTGAGAGGGGGTTGTTGTTGATATTAGAGGTGAGATTGGGTTGTTGTTGATATCGGAGATGAGAGGGTGTTGTTGTTGATATTGGAGGTGAGATGGGTTGTTGTTGATATTGGAGGTGAGAGGGTGTTGTTGTTGATATTGGAGGTGAGAGGGGGTTGTTGTTGATATTGGAGGTGAGAGTTGGTTGTTGTTAATATTGGAGGTGAGAAGGCGTTGTTGTTGATATTGGAGGTGAGAGTATGTTGTTGTTGATATTGGAGGTGAGAGGGGGTTGTTGTTGTTGATATTGGAGGTCAGAGGGGGATGGTGTTGATATTGGAGGTGAGAGTGGGTTGTTGTTGATATTGGAGGTGAGAGGGGTTGTTGTTGATATTGGAGGTGAGAGGGTGTTGTTGTTGATATTGGAGGTGAGAGGGTGTTGTTGTTAATATTGGAGGTGAGAGGGGGTTGTTGTTGTTGTTATTGGAGGTGAGAGTGGGATGTTGTTAATATTGGAGGTGAGAGGGGGTTGTTGTTGTTGATAATGGAGGTGAGAGTGGGATTTTGTTGATATTGGAGGTGATAGGGGTTGTTGTTGATATTGGAGATGAGAGTGGGTTTTTGTTGATATTGGAGGTGAGAGTGGGATGTTGTTAATATTGGAGGTGAGAGGGGGTTGTTGTTTTTGATATTGGAGGTGAGAGTGGGATTTTGTTGATATTGGAGGTGAGAGGGGGTTGTTGTTGTTGATATTGGAGGTGATAGGGGGTTGTTTCTGATATTGGAGGTGAGAGTGGTTGTTGTTGACATTGGAGGTGAGAGTGTATTGTTGTTGATATTGGAGGTGAGAGGGGCTTGTTGTTGTTGATATTGGAGGTGAGAGTGGGATTTTGTTGATATTGGAGGTGAGAGGGGGTTGTTGTTGATATTGGAGTTGAGATTGGGTTGTTGTTGATATTGGAGTTGAGAGGGGGTTGTTGTTGTTGATATTGGAGGTGAGAGTGGGATTTTGTTGATATTGGAGGTGAAATGGGGTTGTTGTTGTTGATATTGGAGGTGAGAGTGGGATTTCGTTGATATTGGAGGTGAGAGGGGTTTGTTGTTGATATTGGAGGTGAGAGTGGGTTGTTGTTGATATTGGAGGTGAGAGGGGGTTGTTGTTGTTGATATTGGAGGTGAGAGGGGGTTGTTGTTGATATTGGAGGGGAGATTGGGTTGTTGTTGATATTGGAGGTCAGAGGGGGATGGTGTTGATATTGGAGGTAAGAGTGGGTTGTTATTGATATTGGAAGTGAGAGGGGTTGTTGTTGATATTGGAGGTGAGAGGGTGTTGTTGTTGATATTGGAGGTGAGAGGGTGTTGTTGTTAATATTGGAGTTGAGAGGGGGTTGTTGTTGTTGATATTGGAAGTGAGAGTGGGATGTTGTTAATATTGGAGGTGAGAGGGTGTTGTTGTTGTTGATATTGGAGGTGAGAGTGGGATTTGTTGATATTGGAGGTGATAGGGGTGGTTGTTGATATTGGAGATGAGAGTGGGTTTTTGTTGATATTGGAGGTGAGAGGGGGTTGTTGTTGATATTGGAGGTGATAGGGGGTTGTTTCTGATATTGGAGGTGAGAGTGGTTGTTGTTGATATTGGAGGTGAGAGTGTGTTGTTGTTGATATTGGAGGTGAGAGGGAGTTGCTGTTGTTATTGGAGGTGAGAGTTTGTTGTTGTTGATATTGGAGGTGAGAGTGGGTTGTTGTTGATATTTGATGTGAGAAGGGGTTGTTGTTGTTGATATTGGAGGTGAGAGTGGTTCGTTGTTGATATTGGAGGTGAGAAGGGTTTGTTGTTGTTGATATTGGAGGTGCAAGTGGGTAGTTGTTGATATTGGAGGGGAGAGTGGGTTGTTGTTGATATTGGAGGTCAGAGTGGGTTGTTGTTGATATTGAAGGTGAGAGTGGGTTGTTGTTGATATTGAAGGTGAGAGGGGGTTGTTGTTGATATTGGAGGTGAGAGTGGTTTGTTGTTGACATTGGAGGTGAGAGTGTGTTGTTGTTGATATTGGAGGTGAGAGGGTGTTGTTATTGATATTGGAGGTGAGTGTGGGTTGTTGTTGATATTGGAGGTGAGAGGGCGTTGTTGTTGACATTGGTGGTGAGAGTGTGTTGTTGTTGATATTGGAGGTGAGATGGGGTTGTTGTTGATTTTGGAGGTGAGAGGTTGTTATTGTTGATATTGGAGGTGAGAGCGGGTTGTTGTTGTTGATATTGGTGGTCAGAGGGGGATGGTGTTGATATTGGAGGTGAGAGTGGGTTGTTGTTGATATTGGAGGTGAGAGGGGTTGTTGTTGATATTTGAGGTGAGAGGGTGTTGTTGTTGATATTGGAGGTGAGAGGGTGTTGTTGTTAATATTGGAGGTGAGAGGGGGTTGTTGTTGTTGATATTGGAGGTGAGAGTGGGATGTTGTTAATATTGGAGGTAAGAGGGGGTTGTTGTTGTTGATATTGGAGGTGAGAGTGGGATTTTGTTGATATTGGAGGTGATAGGGGTTGTTGTTGATATTGGAGATGAGAGTGGGTTTTTGTTGATATTGGAGATTTGAGTGGGTTGTTGTTGATATTGGAGGTGAGAGGGTGTTGTTGTTGATATTGGAGGTGACAGGGGGTTGTTGTTGATATTGGAGGTGAGAGTTGGTTGTTGTTAATATTGGAGGTGAGAGGGCGTTGTTGTTGATATTGGAGGTTAGAGTGTGTTGTTATTGATATTGGAGGTGAGAGGGGGTTGTTGTTGATGATATTGGATGTCAGAGGGGGATGGTGTTGATATTGGAGGTGAGAGTGGGTTGTTGTTGATATTGAAGGTGAGAGGGGTTGTTGTTGATATTGGAGGTGAGAGGGTGTTGTTGTTGATATTGGAGGTGAGAGGGTGTTGTTGTTAATATTGGAGGTGAGAGGGGGTTGTTGTTGTTGATATTGAAGGTGAGAGTGGGATGTTGTTAACATTGGAGGTGAGAGGGGGTTGTTGTTGTTGATATTGGAGGTGAGAGTGGGATTTTGTTGATATTGGAGGTGATAGGGGTTGTTGTTGATATTGGAGATGAGAGTGGGTTTTTGTTGATATTGGAGGTGAGAGTGGGATGTTGTTAATATTGGAGGTGAGAGGGGGTTGTTGTTGTTAATATTGGAGGTGAGAGTGGGATTTTGTTGATATTGGAGGTGAGAGGGGGTTGTTGTTGTTGATATTGGAGGTGATAGGGGGTTGTTTCTGATATTGGAGGTGAGAGTGGTTGTTGTTGATATTGGAGGTGAGAGTGTGTTGTTGTTGATATTGGAGGTGAGAGGGGGTTGTTGTTGTTGATATTGGAGGTGAGAGTGGGATTTTGTTGATATTGGAGGTGAGAGGGGGTTGTTGTTGATATTGGAAGTGAGATTGGGTTGTTGTTGATATTGGAGTTGAGAGGGGGTTGTTGTTGTTGATATTGGAGGTGAGAGTGGGATTTTGTTGATATTGGAGGTGAAATGGGGTTGTTGTTGTTGATATTGGAGGTGAGAGTGGGATTTTGTTGATATTGGAGGCGAGAGGGGTTTGTTGTTGTTGATATTGGAGGTGAGAGTGGGTTGTTGTTGATATTGGAGGTGAGGGGGGGTTGTTGTTGTTGATATTGGAGGTGAGAGGGGGTTGTTGTTGATATTGGAGGTGAGATTGGGTTGTTGTTGATATTGGAGTTGAGATGGGGTTGTTGTTGTTGATATTGGAGGTGAGAGTGGGATTTTGTTGATATTGGAGTTGAGAGGGGGTTGTTGTTGTTAATATTGGAGGTGAGAGTGGGATTTTGTTGATATTGGAGGTGAGAGGGGGTTGTTGTTGTTGTTGATATCGGAGATGAGAGGGTGTTGTTGTTGATATTGGAGGTGAGAGGTGTTGTTGTTGATATTGGAGGGGAGAGGGTGTTGTTGTTGATATTGGAGGTGACAGGGGGTTGTTGTTGATATTGGAGGTGAGAGTTGGTTGTTGTTAATATTGGAGGTGAGAGGGCGTTGTTGTTGATATTGGAGGTGAGAGTGTGTTGTTGTTGATATTGGAGGTGAGAGGGGGTTGTTGTTGTTGATATTGGAGGTCAGAGGGGGATGGTGTTGATATTGGAGGTGAGAGTGGGTTGTTGTTGATATTGGAGGTAAGAGGGGTTGTTGTTGATATTGGAGGTGAGAAGGTGTTGTTGTTGATATTGGAGGTGAGAGGGTGTTGTTGTTAATATTGGAGGTGAGAGGGGGTTGTTGTTGTTGATATTGAAGGTGAGAGTGGGATGTTGTTAATATTGGAGGTGAGAGGGGGTTGTTGTTGTTGATATTGGAGGTGAGAGTGGGATTTTGTTGATATTGGAGGTGATAGGGGTTGTTGTTGATATTGGAGATGAGAGTGGGTTTTTGTTGATATTGGAGGTGAGAGTGGGATGTTGTTAATATTGGAGGTGAGAGGGGGTTGTTGTTGTTGATATTGGAGGTGAGAGTGGGATTTTGTTGATATTGGAGGTGAGAGGGGATTGTTGTTGTTGATATTGGAGGTGATAAGGGGTTGTTTCTGATATTGGAGGAGAGAGTGGTTGTTGTTGATATTGGAGGTGAGAGTGTATTGTTGTTGATATTGGAGGTGAGAGGGGCTTGTTGTTGTTGATATTGGAGGTGAGAGTGGGATTTTGTTGATATTGGAGGTGAGAGGGGGTTGTTGTTGATATTGGAGGTGAGATTGGGTTGTTGTTGATATTGGAGTTGAGAGGGGGTTGTTGTTGTTGATATTGGAGGTGAGAGTGGGATTTTGTTGATATTGGAGGTGAAATGGGGTTGTTGTTGTTGATATTGGAGGTGAGAGTGGGATTTTGTTGATATTGGAGGTGAGAGGGGTTTGTTGTTGTTGATATTGGAGGTGAGAGTGGGTTGTTGTTGATATTGGAGGTGAGAGGGGGTTGTTGTTGTTGATATTGGAGGTGAGAGGGGGTTGTTGTTAATATTGGAGGGGAGATTGGGTTGTTGTTGATATTGGAGTTCAGAGGGGGATGGTGTTGATATTGGAGGTGAGAGTGGGTTGTTATTGATATTGGAAGTGAGAGGGGTTGTTGTTGATATTGGAGGTGAGAGGGTGTTGTTGTTAATATTGGAGGTGAGAGGGGGTTGTTGTTGTTGATATTGGAGGTGAGAGTGGGATGTTGTTAATATTGGAGGTGAGAGGGTGTTGTTGTTGTTGATATTGGAGGTGAGAGTGGGATTTGTTGATATTGGAGGTGATAGGGGTGGTTGTTGATATTGGAGATGAGAGTGGGTTTTTGTTGATATTGGATGTGAGAGGGGGTTGTTGTTGATATTGGAGGTCATATGGGGTTGTTTCTGATATTGGAGGTGAGAGTGGTTGTTGTTGATATTGGAGGTGAGAGTGTGTTGTTGTTGATATTGGAGGTGAGAGGGAGTTGCTGTTGATATTGGAGGTTAGAGTTGGTTGTTGTTGATATTGGAGGTGAGAGTGGTTCGTTGTTGATATTGGAGGTGAGAAGGGTTTGTTGTTGTTGATATTGGAGGTGCAAGTGGGTAGTTGTTGATATTGGAGGGGAGAGTGGGTTGTTGTTGATATTGGAGGTCAGAGTGGGTTGTTGTTGATATTGAAGGTGAGAGTGGGTTGTTGTTGATATTGGAGGTGAGAGTGGGTTGTTGTTGATATTGGAGGTGAGAGGGAGTTGTTGTTGACATTGGAGGTGAGAGTGTGTTGTTGTTGATATTGGAGGTGAGATGGGGTTGTTGTTGATTTTGGAGGTGAGAGGTTGTTATTGTTGATATTGGAGGTGAGAGGGGGTTGTTGTTGTTGATATTGGAGGTCAGAGGGGGATGGTGTTGATATTGGAGGTGAGAGTGGGTTGTTGTTGATATTGGAGGTGAGAGGGGTTGTTGTTGATATTGGAGGTGAGAGGGTGTTGTTGTTGATATTGGAGGTGAGAGGGTGTTGTTGTTAATATTGGAGGTGAGAGGGGGTTGTTGTTGTTGATATTGGAGGTGAGAGTGGAATGTTGTTAATATTGGAGGTGAGAGGGGGTTGTTGTTGTTGATATTGGAGGTGAGAGTGGGATTTTGTTGATATTGGAGGTGAGAGAGGGTTGTTGTTGATATTGGAGGTGAGATTGGGTTGTTGTTGATATTGGAGTTGAGAGGGGGTTGTTGTTGTTGATATTGAAGGTGAGAGTGGGATTTTGTTGATATTGGAGGTGAAATGGGGTTGTTGTTGTTGATATTGGAGGTGAGAGTGGGATTTTGTTGATATTGGAGGTGAGAGGGGTTTGTTGTTGTTGATATTGGAGGTGAGAGTGGGTTGTTGTTGATATTGGAGGTGAGAGGGGGTTGTTGTTGTTGATATTGGAGGTGAGAGGGGGTTGTTGTTGTTGTTGATATTGGAGGTGAGAGGGGGTTGTTGTTGATAATGGAGGTAAGAGGGGGTTGTTGTTGTTGATATCGGAGGTGAGAGGGTGTTGTTGTTGATATTGGAGGTGAGAGGGGTTGTTGTTGATATTGGAGGTGAGAGGGTGTTGATATTGATATTGGAGGTGAGAGGGGGTTGTTGTTGATATTGGAGGTGAGAGTGGGTTGTTGTTGATATTGGAGCTGAGAGGGCGTTGCTGTTGATATTGGAGGTGAGAGTGTGTTGTTGTTGATATTGGAGGTGAGAGGGGGTTGTTGTTGATATTGGAGGTGAGAGGGGGTTGTTGTTGATATTGGAGGTGACAGGGTGTTGTTGTTGATATTGGAGGTGAGAAGGGGTTGTTGTTGTTGAAATTGGAGGTGAGAGGGGGATGGTGTTGATATTGGAGGTGGGAGTGGGTTGTTGTTGATATTGGAGTTGAGATAGGTTGTTGTTGATATTGGAGGTGAGAGGGTGTTGTCGTTGATATTGGAGGTGATAGGGTGTTGTTGTTAATATTGGAGGTGAGAGGGGGTTGTTGTTGTTGATATTGGAGGTGAGAGGGTGTTGATATTGATATTGGAGGTGAGAGGGGGTTGTTGTTGATATTGGAGGTGAGAGTGGGTTGTTGTTGATATTGCAGCTGAGAGGGCGTTGCTGTTGATATTGGATGTGAGAGTGTGTTGTTGTTGATATTGGAGGTGAGAGGGGGTTGTTGTTGATATTGGAGGTGAGAGGGGGTTGTTATTGATATTGGAGGTGACAGGGTGTTGTTGTTGATATTGGAGGTGAGAAGGGGTTGTTGTTGTTGACATTGGAGGTGAGAGGGGGATGGTGTTGATATTGGAGGTGAGAGTGGGTTGTTGTTGATATTGGAGTTGAGAGGGGTTGTTGTTGATATTGGAGGTGAGAGGGTGTTGTCGTTGATATTGGAGGTGATAGGGTGTTGTTGTTAATATTGGAGGTGAGAGAGGGTTGTTGTTGTTGATATTGGAGGTGAGAGTTCGATTTTGTTGATATTGGAGGTGATAGGGGTTGTTGTTGATATTGGAGGTGAGAGGGATTTGTTGTTGTTGATATTGGAGGTGAGAGTGGGTTGTTGTTGATATTGGAGGTGAGAGGGGGTTTTTGTTGTTGATATTGGAGGTGATAGGGGGTTGTTGTTGATATTGGAGGTGAGAGGGGTTGTTGTTGATATTGGAGGTGAGAGGGGGTTGTTGTTGTTGATATTGGAGGTGAGAGTGGGATTTTGTTGATATTGGAGTTGAGAGGGGGTTGTTGTTGTTGATATTAGAGGTGAGAGTAGGATTTTGTTGATATTTGAGATGAGAGGTGTTGTTGTTGATATCGGAGATGAGAGGGTGTTGTTGTTGATATTGGAGGTGAGAGGGGCTGTTGTTGATATTGGAGGTGAGAGTGGGATTTTGTTGATATTGGAGTTGAGAGGGGATTGTTGTTGTTGATATTGGAGGTGAGAGTGGGATTTTGTTGATATTGGAGGTGAGAGGTGTTGTTGTTGATATTGGAGGTGAGAGAGGGTTGTTGTTAATATTGGAGGTGAGTGGGCGTTGTTGTTGATATTGGAGGTGAGAGTGTGTTGTTGTTGATATTGGAGGTGAGAGGGTGTTGTTGTTGATGTTGGAGGTGAGAGGGGGTTGTTGTTGTTGATATTGGAGGTGAGAGTGGATTGTTGTTGATATTGGAGGTGAGAGGGGTTGTTGTTGATATTGGAGGTAAGAGGGTGTTGTTGTTGATATTGGAGGTGAGAGGTGTTGTTGTTGATATTGGAGGTGAGAGGGGGTTGTTGTTGATATTGGAGGTGAGAGGGTGTTGTTGTTGATATTGGAGGTGAGAGGGGGTTGTTGTTGTTGATATTGGAGGTGAGAGTGGGATTTTGTTGATATTGGAGGTGATAGGTGTTGTTGTTGATATTGGAGGTGAGAGTGGGTTTTTGTTGATATTGGAGGCGAGAGGGGTTGTTGTTGATAATGGAGGTGAGAGGGGTTTGTTGTTGTTGATATTGGAGGTGAGAGTGAGTGGTCGTTTATATTGGAGGTGAGAGGGGGTTATTGTTGATATTGGAGGTGAGAGTGGGTTGTTGTTGATAATGGAGGTGAGAGGGGTTGTTGTTGATATTGGAGGTGAGAGGGTGTTGTTGTTGATATTGGAGGTGAGAGGGTGTTGTTGTTAATATTGGAGGTGAGAGGGGTTTGTTGTTGTTGATATTGGAGGTGAGAGTGGGATTTTGTTGATATTGGAGGTGATAGGTGTTGTTGTTGATATTGGAGGTGAGAGTGGGTTTTTGTTGATATTGGAGGCGAGAGGGGTTGTTGTTGATAATGGAGGTGAGAGGGGTTTGTTGTTGTTGATATTGGAGGTGAGAGTGAGTGGTTGTTTATATTGGAGGTGAGAGGGGGTTATTGTTGATATTGGAGGTGATAGAGGGTTGTTGCTGATATTGGAGGTGAGAGGGGTTGTTGTTGATATTGGAGGTGAGAGTGTGTTGTTGTTGATATTGGAGGTGAGAGGGGTTGTTGTTCATATTGGAGGTGAGAGAGGGTTGTTGATGTTGTTGTTGATATTGGAGGTGAGAGTGGGTTGTTGTTGATATTGGAGGTGAGAGGGGTTGTTGTTGTTGATATTGGAGGTGAGAGTGGGTTGTTGTTCATTTTGGAGATGAGAGGGCGTTGTTGTTGATATTGGAGGTGAGAATGGGTTGTTGTTGATATTGGAGGTGAGAGGGGATGTTGTTGATATTGGAGGTGAGAGTGGGTTGTTGTTGATATTGGATATGAAAGGGCGTTGTTGGTGATATTGGAGGTGAGAGTGGGTTGTTGTTGATATTGGAGGTGAGAGGGGTTTGTTGTTGATATTGGTTGTGAGAATGGGTTGTTGTTGAAATTGAAGATGAGAGGGGGTTGTTGTTGATATTGGAGGTGAGAGTGGGTTGTTGTTGATATTGGAGGTGAGAGTGGGTTGTTGTTGATATTGAATGTGAGAGTGGGTTGTTGTTGATATTGGAGGTGACAGGGGTTGTTGTTGATATTGGAGGTGAGATGGTTGTTGTTGTTGAAATTGGAGGTGAGAGAGGGTTGTTGTTGATATTGGAGGTGAGAAGGGGTAGTTGTTGATATTGGAGGTGAGAGTGGTTGTTGTTGATATTGGAGGTGAGAGTGGGTTATTGTTGATATTGGAGGTGAGAGTGCATTGTTGTTGATATTGGAGGTGAGAGGGGGCTGCTGTTGATATTGGAGGTGAGAGTTGGTTGTTGTTGATATTGGAGGTGAGAGTGGGTCGTTGTTGATATTGGAGGTGAGAGTGCATTGTTGTTGATATTGGAGGTGAGAGTAGGATTTTGTTGATATTGGAGTTGAGAGGGGGTTGTTGTTGTTGATATTGGAGGTGAGAGGGGGATTTTGTTGATATTGGAGGTGAGAGGGGGTTGTTGTTGTTGTTGATATCGGAGATGAGAGGGTGTTGTTGTAGATATTGGAGGTGAGAGGGGTTGTTGTTGATATTGGAGGTGAGAGGGTGTTGTTGTTGATATTGGAGGTGAGAGGGGGTTGTTGTTGATATTGGAGGTGAGAGTTGGTTGTTGTTAATATTGGAGGTGAGAGGGCGTTGTTGTTGATATTGGAGGTGAGAGTGTGTTGTTATTGATATTGGAGGTGAGAAGGGGTTGTTGTTGATATTGGAGGTGAGAGGGGGTTGTTGTTGATATTGGAGGTGAGAGGGGGATGGTGTTGATATTGGAGGTGAGAGTGGGTTGTTGTTGATATTGGAGGTGAGAGGGGTTGTTGTTGATATTGGAGGTGAGAGGGTGTTGTTGTTGATATTGGAGGTGAGAGGGTGTTGTTGTTAATATTGGAGGTGAGAGAGGTTTGTTGTTGTTGATATTGGAGGTGAGAGTGGGAATTTGTTGATATTGGAGGTGATAGGTGTTGTTGTTGATATTGGAGGTGAGAGTGGGTTTTTGTTGATAATGGAGGTGAGAGGGGTTTGTTGTTGTTGATATTGGAGGTGAGAGTGGGTTGTTGTTTATATTGGAGGTGAGAGGGGGTTATTGTTGATATTGGAGGTGATAGAGGGTTGTTGCTGATATTGGAGGTGAGAGGGGTTGTTGTTGATATTGGAGGTGAGAGTGTGTTGTTGTTGATATTGGAGGTGAGAGGGGTTGTTGTTGATATTGGAGGTGAGAGAGGGTTGTTGATGTTGTTTTTGATATTGGAGGTGAGAGTGGGTTGTTGTTGATATTGGAGGTGAGAGGGGTTGTTGTTGTTGATATTGGAGGTGAGAGGGGATGTTGTTGTTGATATTGGAGGAGAGAGTGGGTTGTTGTTGATTTTGGAGATGAAATGGCTTTGTTGTTGATATTGGAAGTGAGAATGGGTTGTTGTTGATATTGGAGGTGAGAGGGGATGTTGTTATTGATATTGGAGGTGAGAGTGGGTTGATGTTGATATTGGAGATGAAAGGGCGTTGTTGGTGATATTGGAGGTGAGAGTGGGTTGTTGTTGATATTGGAGGTGAGAGGGGTTTGTTGTTGATATTGGTTGTGAGAATGGGTTGTTATTGAAATTGAAGATGAGAGGGGGTTGTTGTTGATATTGGAGGTGAGAGTGGGTTGTTGTTGATATTGGTGGTGAGAGTGGGTTGTTGTTGATATTGGAGGTGACAGGGGTTGTTGTTGATATTGGAGGTGAGATGGTTGTTGTTGTTGAAATTGGAGGTGAGAGAGGGTTGTTGTTGATATTGGAGGTGAGAGGGGGTAGTTGTTGATATTGGAGGTAAGAGTGGTTGTTGTTGATATTGGAGGTGAGAGTGGGTTATTCTTGATATTGGAGGTTAGAGTGCATTATTGTTGATATTGGAGGTGAGAGGGGGCTGCTGTTGATATTGGAGGTGAGAGTTGGTTGTTGTTGATATTGGAGGTGAGAGTGGGTCGTTGTTGATATTGGAGGTGAGAAGGGGTTGTTGTTGTTGCTGATATTGGAGGTGAGAGTGGGTCGTTGTTGATATTGGAGGTGAGAAGGGGTTGTTGTTGTTGATATTGGAGGTGAGAGGGTGTTGTTGTTGATATTGGAGGTGAGAGGGTGTTGTTGTTAATATTGGAGGTGAGAGGGGGTTGTTGTTGATATTGGAGGTGAGAGTGGGTTATTGTTGATATTGGAGGTGAGAGGGGGTTGCTGTTAATAATGGAGGTGAGAGTCGGTTGTTGTTGATATTGGAGGTGAGAGTGGGTCGTTGTTGATATTGGAGGTGAGAAGGGGTTGTTGTTGTTGATATTGGAGGTGAGAGTGGGTCGTTGTTGATATTGGAGGTGAGAAGGGGTTGTTGTTGTTGATATTGGAGGTGAGAGTGGGTAGTTGTTGATATTGGAGGGGAGAGGGTGTTGTTGTTGATATTTGAGGTCAGAGTGGGTTGTTGTTGATATTGAAGGTGAGAGGGGGTTGTTGTTGATATTGGAGGTGAGAGTGGTTTGTTGTTGATATTGGAGGTGAGAGTGGGTTGTTGTTGATATTGGAGGTGAGAGGTGTTGTTGTTGATATTGGATGTGAGAGGGGGTTGTTGTAGATATTGGAGGTGAGAGTGGCTGTTGTTGATATTGGAGGTGAGAGTGGGTTATTGTTGATGTTGGAGGTGAGAGGGGGTTGTTGTTGATATTGGAGGTGAGAGGGGGTTGTTGTTGTTGTTGATATTGGATGTGAGAGTGGGTTGTTGTTGATATTGAAGGTGATAGGTGGTTGTTGTTGTTGATATTGGAGGTGAGAGTGGGTTGTTGTTGTTGTTGATATTGGAGGTGAGAGTGGGTTGTTGTTGATATTGGAGGTGAGAGGGGGTTGTTGTTGTTGTTGATATTGGAGGTGAGAGTGGGCTGTTGTTGATTTTGGAGATGAAATGGCGTTGTTGTTGATATTGGAAGTGAGAATGGGTTGTTGTTGATATTGGAGGTGAGAGGGGATGTTGTTATAGATATTGGAGGTGAGAGTGGGTTGATGTTGATATTGGAGATGAAAGGGCGTTGTTGGTGATATTGGAGGTGAGAGTGGGTTGTTGTTGATATTGGAGGTGAGAGGGGTTTGTTGTTGATATTGGTTGTGAGAATGGGTTGTTATTGAAATTGAAGATGAGAGGGGGTTGTTGTTGATATTGGAGGTGAGAGTGGGTTGTTGTTGATATTGGTGGTGAGAGTGGGTTGTTGTTGATATTGGAGGTGAGATGGTTGTTGTTGTTGAAATTGGAGGTGAGAAAGGGTTGTTGTTGATATTGGAGGTGAGAGGGGGTAGTTGTTGATATTGGAGGTGAGAGTGGTTGTTGTTGATATTGGAGGTGAGAGTGGGTTATTGTTGATATTGGAGGTTAGAGTGCATTATTGTTGATATTGGAGGTGAGAAAGGGTTGTTGTTGATATTGGAGGTGAGAGGGGGCTGCTGTTGATATTGGAGGTGAGAGTTGGTTGTTGTTGATATTGGAGGTGAGAGTGGGTCGTTGTTGATATTGGAGGTGAGAAGGGGTTGTTGTTGTTGCTGATATTGGAGGTGAGAGTGGGTCGTTGTTGATATTGGAGGTGAGAAGGGGTTGTTGTTGTTGATATTGGAGGTGAGAGGGTGTTGTTGTTGATATTGGAGGTGAGAGGGTGTTGTTGTTAATATTGGAGGTGAGAGGGGGTTGTTGTTGATATTGGAGGTGAGAGTGGGTTATTGTTGATATTGGAGGTGAGAGGGGGTTGCTGTTAATATTGGAGGTGAGAGTTGGTTGTTGTTGATATTGGAGGTGAGAGTGGGTCGTTGTTGATATTGGAGGTGAGAAGGGGTTGTTGTTGTTGATATTGGAGGTGAGAGTGGGTCGTTGTTGATATTGGAGGTGAGAAGGGGTTGTTGTTGTTGATATTGGAGGTGAGAGTGGGTAGTTGTTGATATTGGAGGGGAGAGGGTGTTGTTGTTGATATTTGAGGTCAAAGTGGGTTGTTGTTGATATTGAAGGTGAGAGGGGGTTGTTGTTGATATTGGAGGTGAGAGTGGTTTGTTGTTGATATTAGAGGTGAGAGTGGGTTGTTGTTGATATTGGAGGTGAGAGGTGTTGTTGTTGATATTGGAGGTGAGAGGGGGTTGTTGTAGATATTGGAGGTGAGAGTGGCTGTTGTTGATATTGGAGGTGAGAGAGGGTTATTGTTGATATTGGAGGTGGGAGGGGGTTGTTGTTGATATTGGAGGTGAGAGGGGGTTGTTGTTGTTGTTGATATTGGATGTGAGAGTGGGTTGTTGTTGATATTGAAGGTGATAGGGGGTTGTTGTTGTTGATATTGGAGGTGAGAGTGGGTTGTTGTTGTTGTTGATATTGGAGGTGAGAGTGGGTTGTTGTTGATATTGGAGGTGAGAGGGGGTTGTTGTTGTTGTTGATATTGGAGGTGAGAGTGGGTTGTTGTTGATTTTGGAGATGAAATGGCGTTGTTGTTGATATTGGAAGTGAGAATGGGTTGTTGTTGATATTGGAGGTGAGAGGGGATGTTGTTATTGATATTGGAGGTGAGAGTGGGTTGATGTTGATATTGGAGATGAAAGGGCGTTGTTGGTGATATTGGAGGTGAGAGTGGGTTGTTGTTGATATTGGAGGTGAGAGGGGTTTGTTGTTGATATTGGTTGTGAGAATGGGTTGTTATTGAAATTGAAGATGAGAGGGGGTTGTTGTTGATATTGGAGGTGAGAGTGGGTTGTTGTTGATATTGGTGGTGAGAGTGGGTTGTTGTTGATATTGGAGGTGAGATGGTTGTTGTTGTTGAAATTGGAGGTGAGAGAGGGTTGTTGTTGATATTGGAGGTGAGAGGTGGTAGTTGTTGATATTGGAGGTCAGAGTGGTTGTTGTTGATATTGGAGGTTAGAGTGCATTATTGTTGATATTGGAGGTGAGAGGGGGCTGCTGTTGATATTGGAGGTGAGAGTTGGTTGTTGTTGATATTGGAGGTGAGAGTGGGTCGTTGTTGATATTGGAGGTGAGAAGGGGTTGTTGTTGTTGCTGATATTGGAGGTGAGAGTGGGTCGTTGTTGATATTGGAGGTGAGAGGGTGTTGTTGTTGATATTGGAGGTGAGAGGGTGTTGTTGTTAATATTGGAGGTGAGAGGGGGTTGTTGTTGTTGCTGATATTGGAGGTGAGAGTGGGTCGTTGTTGATATTGGAGGTGAGAGGGTGTTGTTGTTGATATTGGAGGTGAGAGGGTGTTGTTGTTAATATTGGAGGTGAGAGGGGGTTGTTGTTGATATTGGAGGTGAGAGTGGGTTATTGTTGATATTGGAGGTGAGAGGGGGTTGCTGTTAATATTGGAGGTGAGAGTTGGTTGTTGTTGATATTGGAGGTGAGAGTGGGTCGTTGTTGATATTGGAGGTGAGAAGGGTTTGTTGTTGTTGATATTGGAGGTGAGAGTGGGTCGTTGTTGATATTGGAGGTGAGAAGGGGTTGTTGTTGTTGATATTGGAGGTGAGAGTGGGTAGTTGTTGATATTGGAGGGGAGAGGGTGTTGTTGTTGAT
Source organism: Bathymodiolus brooksi (assembly GCA_963680875.1). Lineage (NCBI taxonomy): Eukaryota > Metazoa > Mollusca > Bivalvia > Mytilida > Modiolidae > Bathymodiolus > Bathymodiolus brooksi. Next base: position 95,366,758 of record OY804588.1, read on the forward strand.
ATTTGAGGTCAAAGTGGGTTGTTGTTGATATTGAAGGTGAGAGGGGGTTGTTGTTGATATTGGAGGTGAGAGTGGTTTGTTGTTGATATTAGAGGTGAGAGTGGGTTGTTGTTGATATTGGAGGTGAGAGGTGTTGTTGTTGATATTGGAGGTGAGAGGGGGTTGTTGTAGATATTGGAGGTGAGAGTGGCTGTTGTTGATATTGGAGGTGAGAGTGGGTTATTGTTGATAATGGAGGTGTGAGGGGGTTGTTGTTGATTCTGGAGATGAGAGGGGGTTGTTGTTGTTGTTGATATTGGAGGTGAGAGTGGGTTGTTGTTGATATTGAAGGTGATATGGGGTTGTTGTTGTTGATATTGGAGGTGAGAGTGGGTTGTTGTTGTTGTTGATATTGGAGGTGAGAGTGGGTTGTTGTTGATATTGGAGGTGAGAGGGGGTTGTTGTTGTTGTTGATATTGGAGGTGAGAGGGGGTTGTTGTTGTTGTTGATATTGGAGGTGAGAGGGGGTTGTTGTTGATATTGGAGGTAAGAGGGGGTTGTTGTTGTTGATATCGGAGGTGAGAGGGTGTTGTTGTTGATATTGGAGGTGAGAGGGGTTGTTGTTGATATTGGAGGTGAGAGAGTGTTGATATTGATATTGGAGGTGAGAGGGGGTTGTTGTTGATAATGGAGGTGAGAGTGGGTTGTTGTTGATATTGGAGGTGAGATGGTTGTTGTTGTTAAAATTGGAGGTGAGAGAGGGTTGTTGTTGATATTGGAGGTGAGAGTGGTTGTTGTTGATATTGGAGGTGAGAGTGGGTTATTGTTGATATTGGAGGTTAGAGTGCATTATTGTTGATATTGGAGGTGAGAGGGGGCTGCTGTTGATATTGGAGGTGAGAGTTGGTTGTTGTTGATATTGGAGGTGAGAGTGGGTCGTTGTTGATATTGGAGGTGTGAAGGGGTTGTTGTTGCTGCTCATATTGGAGGTGAGAGTGGGTCGTTGTTGATATTGGAGGTGAGAAGGGGTAGTTGTTGTTGATATTGGAGGTGAGAGGGTGTTGTTGTTGATATTGGAGGTGAGAGGGTGTTGTTGTTAATATTGGAGGTGAGAGGGGGTTGTTGTTGATATTGGAGGTGAGAGTGGGTTATTGTTGATATTGGAGGTGAGAGGGGGTTGCTGTTAATATTGGAGGTGAGAGTTGGTTGTTGTTGATATTGGAGGTGAGAGTGGGTCGTTGTTGATATTGGAGGTGAGAAGGGGTTGTTGTTGTTGATATTGGAGGTGAGAGTGGGTCGTTGTTGATATTGGAGGTGAGAAGGGGTTGTTGTTGTTGATATTGGAGGTGAGAGTGGGTAGTTGTTGATATTGGAGGGGAGAGGGTGTTGTTGTTGATATTTGAGGTCAGAGTGGGTTGTTGTTGATATTGAAGGTGAGAGGGGGTTGTTGTTGATATTGGAGGTGAGAGTGGTTTGTTGTTGATATTGGAGGTGAGAGTGGGTTGTTGTTGATATTGGAGGTGAGAGGTGTTGTTGTTGATATTGGAGGTGAGAGGGGGTTGTTGTAGATATTGGAGGTGAGAGTGGCTGTTGTTGATATTGGAGGTGAGAGTGGGTTATTGTTGATATTGGAGGTGAGAGGGGGTTGTTGTTGATATTGGAGGTGAGAGGGGGTTGTTGTTGTTGTTGATATTGGAGGTGAGAGTGGGTTGTTGTTGTTATTGAAGGTGATAAGGGGTTGTTGTTGTTGATATTGGAGGTGAGAGTGGGTTGTTGTTGTTGTTGATATTGGAGGTGAGAGTGGGTTGTTGTTGATATTGGAGGTGAGAGGGGGTTGTTGTTGTTGTTGATATTGGAAGTGAGAGGGGGTTGTTGTTGATATTGGAGGTAAGAGTAGGTTGTTGTTGTTGATATCGGAGGTGAGAGGGTGTTGTTGTTGATATTGGAGGTGAGAGGGGTTGTTGTTGATATTGGAGGTGAGAGAGTGTTGATATTGATATTGGAGGTGAGAGGGGGTTGTTGTTGATATTGGAGGTGAGAGTGGGTTGTTGTTGATATTGGAGCTGAGAGGGCGTTGCTGTTGATATTGGAGGTGAGAGTGTGTTGTTGTTGATATTGGAGGTGAGAGGGGGTTGTTGTTGATATTGGAGGTGAGAGGGGGTTGTTGTTGATATTGGAGGTGACAGGGTGTTGTTGTTGATATTGGAGGTGAGAAGGGGTTGTTGTTGTTGATATTGGAGGTGAGAGGGGGATGGTGTTGATATTGGAGGTGAGAGTGGGTTGTTGTTGATATTGGAGTTGAGAGGGGTTGTTGTTGATATTGGAGGTGAGAGGGTGTTGTCGTTGATATTGGAGGTGATAGGGTGTTGTTGTTAATATTGGAGGTGAGAGGGGGTTGTTGTTGTTGATATTGGAGGTGAGAGGATTTGTTGTTGTTGATATTGGAGGTGAGAGTGGGTTATTGTTGATATTGGAGGTGAGAGGGGTTTTTGTTGTTGATATTGGAGGTGATAGGGGGTTGTTGTTGATATTGGTGGTGAGAGGGGTTGTTGTTGATATTGGAGGTGAGAGGGGGTTGTTGTTGTTGATATTGGAGGTGAGAGTGGGATTTTGTTGATATTGGAGTTGAGAGGGGGTTGTTGTTGTTGATATTGGAGGTGAGAGTGGGATTTTGTTGATATTGGAGGTGAGAGGTGTTGTTGTTGATATCGGAGATGAGAGGGTGTTGTTGTTGATATTGGAGGTGAGAGGGGCTGTTGTTGATATTGGAGGTGAGAGGTGTTGTTGTTGATATTGGAGGTGAGATGGGGTTGTTGTTGATATTGGAGGTGAGAGAGGGTTGTTGTTGATATTGGAGGTGAGTGGGCGTTGTTGTTGATATTGGAGGTGAGAGTGTGTTGTTGTTGATATTGGAGGTGAGAGGGGGTTGTTGTTGATATTGGAGGTGAGAGGGTGTTGTTGTTGATATTGGAGGTGAGAGGGGGTTGTTGTTGTTGATATTGGAAGTGAGAGTGGGTTGTTGTTGATATTGGAGGTAAGAGGGTGTTGTTGTTGATATTGGAGGTGAGAGGTGTTGTTGTTGATATTGGAGGTGAGAGGGGGTTGTTGTTGATATTGGAGGTGAGAGGGTGTTGTTGTTGATATTGGAGGTGAGAGGGGGTTGTTGTTGTTGATATTGGAGGTGAGAGTGGGTTGTTGTTGATATTGGAGGTGAGAGGGGGTTGTTGTTGTTGTTGATATTGGAGGTGAGAGGGGGTTGTTGTTGTTGTTGATATTGGAGGTGAGAGGGGGTTGTTGTTGATATTGGAGGTGAGAGGGGTTGTTGTTGATATTGGAGGTGAGAGGGTGTTGTTGTTGATATTGGAGGTGAGAGTGGGTTGTTGTTGATATTGAAGGTGATAGGGGGTTGTTGTTGTTGATATTGGAGGTGAGAGTGGGTTGTTGTTGTTGTTGATATTGGAGGTGAGAGTGGGTTGTTGTTGATATTGGAGGTGAGAGGGGGTTGTTGTTGTTGTTGATATTGGAAGTGAGAGGGGGTTGTTGTTGATATTGGAGGTAAAAGTAGGTTGTTGTTGTTGATATCGGAGGTGAGAGGGTGTTGTTGTTGATATTGGAGGTGAGAGGGGTTGTTGTTGATATTGGAGGTGAGAGAGTGTTGATATTGATATTGGAGGTGAGAGGGGGTTGTTGTTGATATTGGAGGTGAGAGTGGGTTGTTGTTGATATTGGAGCTGAGAGGGCGTTGCTGTTGATATTGGAGGTGAGAGTGTGTTGTTGTTGATATTGGAGGTGAGAGGGGGTTGTTGTTGATATTGGAGGTGAGAGGGGGTTGTTGTTGATATTGGAGGTGACAGGGTGTTGTTGTTGATATTGGAGGTGAGAAGGGGTTGTTGTTGTTGATATTGGCGGTGAGAGGGGGATGGTGTTGATATTGGAGGTGAGAGTGGGTTGTTGTTGATATTGGAGTTGAGAGGGGTTGTTGTTGATATTGGAGGTGAGAGGGTGTTGTCGTTGATATTGGAGGTGATAGGGTGTTGTTGTTAATATTGGAGGTGAGAGGGGGTTGTTGTTGTTGATATTGGAGGTGAGAGTTCGATTTTGTTGATATTGGAGGTGATAGGGGTTGTTGTTGATATTGGAGGTGAGAAGGATTTGTTGTTGTTGATATTGGAGGTGAGAGTGGGTTATTGTTGATATTGGAGGTGAGAGGGGTTTTTGTTGTTGATATTGGAGGTGATAGGGGGTTGTTGTTGATATTGGAGGTGAGAGTGGGTTGTTGTTGATATTGGAGGTGAGAGGGAGTTGTTGTTGATATTGGAGGTGAGAGGGAGTTGTTGTTGATATTGGAGGTAAGAGGGGGTTGTTGTTGTTGATATCGGAGGTGAGAGGGTGTTGTTGTTGATATTGGAGGTGAGAGGGGTTGTTGTTGATATTGGAGGTGAGAGGGTGTTGATATTGATATTGGAGGTGAGAGGGGGTTGTTGTTGATATTGGAGGTGAGAGTGGGTTGTTGTAGATATTGGAGCTGAGAGGGCGTTGCTGTTGATATTGGAGGTGAGAGTGTGTTGTTGTTGATATTGGAGGTGAGAGGGGGTTGTTGTTGATATTGGAGGTGAGAGGGGTTGTTGTTGATATTGGAGGTGAGAGGGTGTTGTTGTTGATATTGGAGGTGAGAAGGGGTTGTTGTTGTTGATATTGGAGGTGAGAGGGGGATGGTGTTGATATTGGAGGTGAGAGTGGGTTGTTGTTGATATTGGAGTTGAGAAGGGTTTTTGTTGATATTGGAAGTGAGAGGGTGTTGTCGTTGATATTGGAGGTGATAGGGTGTTGTTGTTAATATTGGAGGTGAGAGGGGGTTGTTGTTGTTAATATTGGAGGTGAGAGTTCGATTTTGTTGATATTGGAGGTGATAGGGGTTGTTGTTGATATTGGAGGTGAGAAGGATTTGTTGTTGTTGATATTGGAGGTGAGAGTGGGTTGTTGTTGATATTGGAGGTGAGAGGGGGTTTTTGTTGTTGATATTGGAGGTGAGAGGGGTTGTTGTTGATATTGGAGGTGAGAGGGGGTTGTTGTTGTTGATATTGGAGGTGAGAGTGGGATTTTGTTGATATTGGAGTTGAGAGGGGGTTGTTGTTGTTGATATTGGAGGTGAGAGTGGGATTTTGTTGATATTGGAGGTGAGAGGTGTTGTTGTTGATATCGGAGATGAGAGGGTGTTGTTGTTGATATTGGAGGTGAGAGGGGCTGTTGTTAATATTGGAGGTGAGAGGTGTTGTTGTTGATATTGGAGGTGAGATGGGGTTGTTGTTAATATTGGAGGTGAGAGAGGGTTGTTGTTGATATTGGAGGTGGATGGGCGTTGTTGTTGATATTGGAGGTGAGAGTGTGTTGTTGTTGATATTGGAGGTGAGAGGGGGTTGTTGTTGATATTGGAGGTGAGAGGGTGTTGTTGTTGATATTGGAGTTGAGAGGGGGTTGTTGTTGTTGATATTGGAGGTGAGAGTGGGTTGTTGTTGATATTGGAGGTGAGAGGGGTTGTTGTTGATATTGGAGGTAAGAGGGTGTTGTTGTTGATATTGGAGGTGAGAGGTGTTGTTGTTGATATTGGAGGTGAGAGGGGGTTGTTGTTGATATTGGAGGTGAGAGGGTGTTGTTGTTGATATTGGAGGTGAGAGGGGGTTGTTGTTGTTGATATTGGAGGTGAGAGTGGGTTGTTGTTGATATAGGAGGTGAGAGGGGGTTGTTGTTGTTGTTGATATTGGAGGTGAGAGGGGGTTGTTGTTGATATTGGAGGTGAGAGGGGTTGTTGTTGATATTGGAGGTGAGAGGGTGTTGTTGTTGATATTGGAGGTGAGAGGGGGTTGTTGTTGATATTGGAGGTGAGAGTGGGTTGTTGTTAATATTGGAGGTGCGAGGGCGTTGTTGTTGATATTGGAGGTGAGAGTGTGTTGTTGTTGATATTGGAGGTGAGAGGGTGTTGTTGTTGATATTGGAGGTGATAGGGGGTTGTTCTTGTTGATATTGGAGGTGAGAGGGGGATGGTGTTGATATTGGAGGTGAGAGTGGGTTGTTGTTGACATTGGAGGTGAGAGAGGTTGTTGTTGATATTGGAGGTGAGAGGGTGTTGTTTTTAATATTGGAGGTGAGAGGGGGTTGTTGTTGTTGATATTGGAGGTGAGAGTTCGATTTTGTTGATATTGGAGGTGATAGGGGTTGTTGTTGATATTGGAGGTGAGAGTGGGTTTTTGTTGATATTGGAGGTGAGAGGGGTTGTTGTTGATAATGGAGGTGAGAGGGGTTTGTTGTTGTTGATATTGGAGGTGAGAGTGGGTTGTTGTTGATATTGGAGGTGAGAGGGGGTTGTTGTTGTTGATATTGGAGGTGATAGGGGGTTGTTGTTGATATTGGAGGTGAGAGGGTTTGTTGTTGATATTGGAGGTGAGAGTGTGTTGTTGTTGATATTGGAGGTGAGAGGGGGTTGTTGTTGTTGATATTGGAGGTGAGAGTGGGATTTTGTTGATATTGGAATTGAGAGGTGTTGTTGTTGATATCGGAGATGAGAAAGTGTTGTTGTTGATATTGGAGGTGAGAGGGGTTGTTGTTGATATTGGAGGTGAGAGGGTGTTGTTGTTGATATTGGAGGTGAGAGGGGGTTGTTGTTGATATTGGAGGTGAGAGTGGGTTGTTGTTGATATTGGTGGTGAGAGGGCGTTGTTGTTGATATTGGAGGTGAGAGTGTGTTGTTGTTGATATTGGAGGTGAAAGTGAGATTTTGTTGATATTGGAATTGAGAGGTGTTGTTGTTGATATCGGAGATGAGAGAGTGTTGTTGTTGATATTGGAGGTGAGAGGGGTTGTTGTTGATATTGGAGGTGAGAGGGTGTTGTTGTTGATATTGGAGGTGAGAGGGGGTTGTTGTTGATATTGGAGGTGAGAGTGGGTTGTTGTTGATATTGGTGGTGAGAGGGCGTTGTTGTTGATATTGGAGGTGAGAGTGTGTTGTTGTTGATATTGGAGGTGAGAGGGGGTTGTTGTTGATATTGGAGGTGAGAGGGTGTTGTTGTTGATATTGGAGGTGAGAGGGGGTTGTTGTTGTTGATATTGGAGGTGAGAGTGGGTTGTTGTTGATATTGGAGGTGAGAGGGTTTGTTGTTGATATTGGAGGTAAGAGGGTGTTGTTGTTGAAATTGGAGGTGAGAGGGTGTTATTGTTAATATTGGAGGTGAGAGGGGGGTTGTTGTTGTTGATATTGGAGGTGAGAGTGGGTTTTTGTTGATATTGGAGGCGAGAGGGGTTGTTGTTGATAATGGAGGTGAGAGGGGTTTGTTGTTGATATTGGAGGTGAGAGTGGGTTGTTGTTGATATTGGAGGTGAGATGGAGTTGTTGTTGTTGATATTGGAGGTGATAGGGGGTTGTTGCTGATATTGGAGGTGAGAGTGTGTTGTTGTTGATATTGGAGGTGAGAGGGGGTTGTTGTTTTTTATATTGGAGGTGAGAGTGGGATTTTGTTGATATTGGAGGTGAGAGGGGGTTGTTGTTGATATTGGAGGTGAGATTGGGTTGTTGTTGATATTGGAGTTGAGAGGGGTTGTTGTTATTGATATTGGAGGTTAGTGAGGGTTGTTGTTGTTGTTGTTGATATTGGAGGTGAGAGTGGGTTGTTGATATTGGAGGTGAGAGGGGATTGTTGTTGATATTGGAGGTGAGAGGGGGTTGTTGTTGATATTGGAGGTGAGAGTGGGTTGTTGTTGATATTGGAGGAATTGTTGACCTTCATTGTTTGAACTTTATTTTCATAACAAACATCTTTATCTGTATGTATTTATACCTTTGATTGCCATAGCCACACAGCTCTCCTTCTGAATTAACTGGGTATAATAACAGTTTTGGATCTCCATATTTAAAAGCTGGAATATAAAAATAAATATTGTCTCTCCGTAAAAAAAAAAACCAAATGTCACCGAAGTCTAGTGCATGTTGAGAAAGGGGGAACTAATTCTCTGTGCACAAACAACAGGACTAGACGTCAGTCTATTGCTAGCTGCAATAATGTGGCTCCTGAGACAAACTTGTGTCTCGGCAGAGCTACAACGCGGTCCAATTCGTCACAATGGAGCAGAAAAAGGTTGCAGTTGAAACATAGAAACTCACTATTTACGCTTCAAACATTTCATAATAACTATTACTGATGATCCCAGTCCTTGTTAAATCGGTTTGGCTGAGAAATATATGGTTTCTAAAGGTAGCAACAACCTTGTTCAAATTTATCAATCGTTTGCCATAACCGGAAACTACGGAAGGTGGGGCTTTTCTAAATATGGTATTTCTTACTACACGTAGTAAACGGCTAATCAAAACATTCACACCTCAAATCGCCAAATATGGTATCGACATCCAAATAGTGAGGCCGGAAATGACGAAATTCAAAATGTTCAGAGAGAAAGTAAACATGGATTTTTATTTTGTGGGAATTACATTCTAAAATACTGGTAGGTGATAAAAACTTGTTATAATAGTGGACAGAAGGAAAGGTTATGTCTTATTATTGATAAATGCAGGCGTCAGAAACTCTGTAAGCGAGCGCAAAAAATCTCAGCGGCTGCTCCATTACGTGTAATGGCATCCCGTTATAACCTTTGCGAGTAAGCGAGCATTTAAGGGTTTTGTTATTAAAACTAGTCTATTGCTAGAGATAATTTACCAGTAGGCATAGCTAAAATGCAAGCAAGTTTTAACAACTTCAAAAGGAGTTTTAACGTGTATTGTAGCACAGTTATCTACCCTTGTGGTGAAATTCTCCAATTCTCCAATTCTCCAATCTACATTGTACAGAAACATAGTGGTCTACAGAACAAAGCTTAGGTTTGATATATGAGGGTTTATCATCACTTTCAACAATTTTTCAGCTATATTGTGATTATCTAACGTATTTGGGAAGGAAAATCCAGAGATTTCTAACAAACAGTGAAAACCCCGGTCTGGTCAGGTGTCTTGAAACCATAATAATTGAGGTGGGTATCAGTGAGAGAATCACCATCAATGATGTTAGGCATGTGTCAACATCATTAATGATTATTACCCTTAAGCCCCTTCAACAGAAAAAGCATACATGTTTTGAAACCAATGGAATTATGGGTAACTATTTACTTCCATAGACAAAAAATGTATTATGTAATTTTTGTTATTTGTTATTTTCGTGTACATGTCCAGGTAAGATGGCATATATGTCTTTATCAGTGATGCCAAAATCTACTAATCAGGTTTGGCCTATGGTTGCCACTTTCAACAATATATCAGCTATATCGTGGCAGTCAGCTTTATTGGTGGAGGAAAACCTGGAGTACCTGGAGAAAACCCCCGTCCGGTCGCTATTCACTAACAAACTTTATCACATAAACGTCCTGTCGCTAGTCACTAACAAACTTTATCACATAAACGTCCTGTCGCTAGTCACTAACAAACTTTATCACATAAACGTCCTGTCGCTAGTCACTAACAAACTTTATCACATACACGTCCGGTCGCTAGTCACTAACAAACTTTATCACATAAACATCCGGTCGCTAGTCACTAACAAACTTTATCACATAAACGTCCGGTCGCTAGTCACTAACAAACTTTATCACATAAACGTCCTGTCGCTAGTCACTAACAAACTTTATCACATAAACGTCCTGTCGCTAGTCACTAACAAACTTTATCACATAAACGTCCGGTCGCTAGTCACTAACAAACTTTATCACATAAACATCCGGTCGCTAGTCACTAACAAACGTTATCACATAAACGTCCGGTCGCTAGTCACTAACAAACTTTATCACATAAACGTCCAGTCACTAGTCACTAACAAACTTTATCACATAAACGTCCTGTCGCTAGTCACTAACAAACTTTATCACATAAACGTCCTGTCGCTAGTCACTAACAAACTTTATCACATAAACGTCCTGTCGCTAGTCACTAACAAACTTTATCACATAAACGTCCTGTCGCTAGTCACTAACAAACTTTATCACATAAACGTCCGGTCGCTAGTCACTAACAAACTTTATCACATAAACGTCCTGTCGCTAGTCACTAACAAACTTTATCACATAAACGTCCTGTCGCTAGTCACTAACAAACTTTATCACATAAACGTCCTGTCGCTAGTCACTAACAAACTTTATCACATAAACGTCCGGTCGCTAGTCACTAACAAACTTTATCACATAAACGTCCTGTCGCTAGTCACTAACAAACTTTATCACATAAACGTCCTGTCGCTAGTCACTAACAAACTGTATCACATAAACGTCCTGTCGCTAGTCACTAACAAACTTTATCACATAAACGTCCTGTCGCTAGTCACTAACAAACTTTATCACATAAACGTCCTGTCGCTAGTCACTAACAAACTTTATCACATAAACGTCCTGTCGCTAGTCACTAACAAACTTTATCACATAAACGTCCTGTCGCTAGTCACTAACAAACTTTATCACATAAACGTCCTGTCGCTAGTCACTAACAAACTTTATCACATAAACGTCCTGTCGCTAGTCACTAACAAACTTTATCACATAAACGTCCTGTCGCTAGTCACTAACAAACTTTATCACATAAACGTCCTGTCGCTAGTCACTAACAAACTTTATCACATAAACGTCCTGTCGCTAGTCACTAACAAACTTTATCACATAAACGTCCTGTCGCTAGTCACTAACAAACTTTATCACATAAACGTCCGGTCGCTAGTCACTAACAAACTTTATCACATAAACGTCCTGTCGCTAGTCACTAACAAACTTTATCACATAAACGTCCTGTCGCTAGTCACTAACAAACTTTATCACATAAACGTCCTGTCGCTAGTCACTAACAAACTTTATCACATAAACGTCCTGTCGCTAGTCACTAACAAACTTTATCACATAAACGTCCTGTCGCTAGTCACTAACAAACTTTATCACATAAACGTCCTGTCGCTAGTCACTAACAAACTTTATCACATAAACGTCCTGTCGCTAGTCACTAACAAACTTTATCACATAAACGTCCTGTCGCTAGTCACTAACAAACTTTATCACATAAACGTCCTGTCGCTAGTCACTAACAAACTTTATCACATAAACGTCCTGTCGCTAGTCACTAACAAACTTTATCACAAAACGTCCTGTCGCTAGTCACTAACAAACTTTATCACATAAACGTCCTGTCGCTAGTCACTAACAAACTTTATCACATAAACGTCCTGTCGCTAGTCACTAACACACTTAATCACAAAACATCCTGTCGCTAGTCACTAACAAACTTTATCACATAAACGTCCTGTCGCTAGTCACTAACAAACTTTATCACATAAACGTCCGGTCGCTAGTCACTAACAAACTTTATCACATAAACGTCCTGTCGCTAGTCACTAACAAACTTTATCACATAAACGTCCTGTCGCTAGTCACTAACAAACTTTATCACATAAACGTCCTGTCGCTAGTCACTAACAAACTTTATCACATAAACGTCCGGTCGCTAATCACTAACAAACTTTATCACATAAACGTCCGGTCGCTAGTCACTAACAAACTTTATCACATAAACGTCCGTCGCTAGTCACTAACAAACTGTATCACATAAACGTCCTGTCGCTAGTCACTAACAAACTTTATCACATAAACGTCCTGTCGCTAGTCACTAACAAACGTTATCACATAAACGTCCTGTCGCTAGTCACTAACAAACTTTATCACATAAACGTCCTGTCGCTAGTCACTAACAAACTTTATCACATAAACGTCCTGTCGCTAGTCACTAACAAACTTTATCACATAAACGTCCAGTCGCTAGTCACTAACAAACTTTATCACATAAACGTCCTGTCGCTAGTCACTAACAAACTTTATCACATAAACGTTCTGTCGCTAGTCACTAACAAACTTTATCACATAAACGTCCTGTCGCTAGTCACTAACAAACTTTATCACATAAATGTCCTGTCGCTAGTCACTAACAAACTTTATCACATAAACGTCCTGTCGCTAATCACTAACAAACTTTATCACATAAACGTCCTGTCGCTAGTCACTAACAAACTTTATCACATAAACGTCCGGTCGCTAGTCACTAACAAACTGTATCACATAAACGTCCTGTCGCTAGTCACTAACAAACTTTATCACATAAACGTTCTGTCGCTAGTCACTAACAAACTTTATCACATAAACGTCCTGTCGCTAGTCACTAACAAACTTTATCACATAATCGTCCTGTCGCTAGTCATTAACAAACTTTATCACATAAACGTCCTGTCGCTAGTCACTAACAAACTGTATCACATAAACGTCCGGTCGCTAGTCACTAACAAACTTTATCACATAAACGTCCTGTCGCTAGTCACTAACAAACTTTATCACATAAACGTCCTGTCGCTAGTCACTAACAAACTTTATCACATAAACGTCCGGTCGCTAGTCACTAACAAACTTTATCACATAAACGTCCTGTCGCTAGTCACTAACAAACTTTATCACATAAACGTCCTGTCGCTAGTCACTAACAAACTTTATCACATAAACGTCCTGTCGCTAGTCACTAACAAACTTTATCACATAAACGTTTGGTTGCTAGTCACTAACAAACGTTATCACATAAACGTCCTGTCGCTAGTCACTAACAAACTTTATCACATAAACGTCCGGTCGCTAGTCACTAACAAACTTTATCACATAAACGTCCTGTCGCTAGTCACTAACAAACTTTATCACATAAACGTCCTGTCGCTAGTCATTAACAAACTTTATCACATAAACGTCCGGTCGCTAGTCACTAGCAAACTTTATCACATAAACGTCTTGTTGCTAGTCACTAACACACTTTATCACATAAACGTCCTGTTGCTAGTCACTAACAAACTGTATCACATATACGTCCGGTGGCTAGTCACTAACAAACTTTATCACATAAACGTCCTGTCGCTAGTCACTAACAAACTTTATCACATAAACGTCCGGTCGCTAGTCACTAACACACTTTATCACATAAACGTCCGGTCGCTAGTCACTAACAAACTTTATCACATAAACGTCCGGTCGCTAGTCACTAACAAACGTTATCACATAAACGTCCTGTCGCTAGTCACTAACAAACTTTATCACATAAACGTCCTGTCGCTAGTCACTAGCAAACTTTATCACATAAACGTCCTGTCGCTAGTCACTAACAAACTTTATCACATAGACGTCCGGTCGCTAGTCACTAACAAACTTTATTACATAAACGTCCGGTCGCTAGTCACTAACAAACTTTATCACATAAACGTCCTGTCGCTAGTCACTAACAAACTTTATCACATAAACGTCCTGTCGCTAGTCACTAACAAACTTTATCACATAAACGTCCGGTCGCTAGTCACTAACAAACTTTATCACATAAACGTCCTGTCGCTAGTCACTAACAAACTTTATCACATAAACGTCCTGTCGCTAGTCACTAACAAACTTTATCACATAAAGTCCGGTCGCTGGTCACTAGCAAACATTATCACATAAACGTCCGGTCGCTAGTCACTAACAAACTGTATCACATAAACGTCCGGTCGCTAGTCACTAACAAACTTTATCACATAAACGTCCTGTCGCTAGTCACTTTAACAGACAGATAAATATAATTTATCTTTACAAGCAAAAACTGATAAAATATTGGATTAAAAATATTAAATATTATATCTTTATTTTTTATTTATTTAAGCAGATAAAATTCATGACTTAAATATTACAAATGTAAGCTAATGATAAATAGGACAATTCTTCCCCCCAAAATCTAGACAAAACAGCTTTCAAGAATAAAAGTAGATTTAATGTAAATATTTATTTGCTAAAGCCAGTAAAACACTGATAGAGTTAAAGATTAAGTAATACTTACCAAAGAATGCTACAGCTAATAACCCAACGATGAAGATCAGGAACAACAAACAACAGATTATATCTGTACATGATCTGTAAAACATATATGAGATTACAGGCAAAGCAAAACAAAATCAATCATAAGAACTTGGATTACAGGCAATACAAATTTCAATCATAAGAACCTGGGATTACAGGCAAAAAAAAAATTCAATCATAAGAACCTGGGATTACAGGCAAAACAAAATTCAATCATAAGAACCTGGGATTACAGGCAAACAAAATTCAATCATAAGAACCTGGGATTACAGGCAGAAAATTTAATCATAAGAACCGGGGAATACAGGAAGAAAATTCAATCATAAGAACCTGGGATTACAGGTAGAAAATTCAATCATAAGAACCTGGGATTACAGGTAGAAAATTCAATCAAAAGAGACTGGGATTACAGGTAGAAAATTCAATCATAAGAACCGTGGATTACAGGCAGAAAATTCAATCATAAGAACCTGGGATTACAGGCAAAAAAAAATCAATCATAAGAACCTGGGATTACAGGCAAAACAAAATTCAATCATAAGAACCTGGGATTAAAGGCAAAAAATTCAATCATAAGAACCTGGGATCACAGGTAGAAAATTCAATCATAAGAACCTGGGATTACAGGTAGAAAATTCAATCATAAGAACCTGGGATTACAGGTAGACAATTCAATCATAAGAGACTGGGATTACAGGTAGAAAATTCAATCATAAGAACCGGGGATTACAGGCAGAAAATTCAATCATAAGAACCTCGGATTGCAGGTAGAAAATTCAATCATAAGAACCTGGGATTACAGGCAAAACAAAATCAATCATAAGAACCTGGGATTACAGGCAAAACAAAATTCAATCATAAGAACCTGGGATTACAGGAAGAAAATTCAATCATAAGAACCTGGGATTACCAAAACAAAATTCAATCATAAGAACCTGGGATTACAGGTAGAAAATTCAATCATAAGAACCTGGGATTACAGGTAGACAATTCAATCATAAGAGACTGGGATTACAGGTAGAAAATTCAATCATAAGAACCGGGGATTACAGGCAGAAAATTCAATCATAAGAACCTGGGATTACAGGCAAAATAAAATCAATCATAAGAACCTGGGATTACAGGCAAAACAAAATTCAATCATAAGAACCTGGGATTACAGGAAGAAAATTCAATCATAAGAACCTGGGATTACCAAAACAAAATTCAATCATAAGAACCTGGGATTACAGGTAGAAAATTCAATCATAAGAACCTGGAATTACAGGTAGAAAATTCAATCATAAGAACCGGGGATTACAGGCAGACAATTCAATCATAAGAACCTGGGATTACAGGCAAAACAAATTCAATCATAAGAACCTGGGATTACAGGCAAAACAAATTTCAATCATAAGAACCTGGGATTACAGGCAAAAAAAAAATTAAATCATAAGAACCTGGGATTACAGGCAAAACAAAATTCAATCATAAGAACCTGGGATTACAGGCAAACAAAATTCAATCATAAGAACCTGGGATTACAGGCAGAAAATTTAATCATAAGAACCGGGGAATACAGGAAGAAAATTCAATCATAAGAACCTGGGATTACAGGTAGAAAATTCAATCATAAGAACCTGGGATTACAGGTAAAAAATTCTATCAAAAGAGACTGGGATTACAGGTAGAAAATTCAATCATAAGAACCGTGGATTACAGGCAGAAAATTCAATCATAAGAACCTGGGATTACAGGCAAAAAAAAATAAATCATAAGAACCTGGGATTACAGGCAAAACAAAATTCAATCATAAGAACCTGGGATTAAAGGCAGAAAATTCAATCATAAGAACCTGGGATCACAGGTAGAAAATTCAATCATAAGAACCTGGGATTACAGGTAGAAAATTCAATCATAAGAACCTGGGATTACAGGTAGACAATTCAATCATAAGAGACTGGGATTACAGGTAGAAAATTCAATCATAAGAACCGGGGATTACAGGCAGAAAATTCAATCATAAGAACCTCGGATTGCAGGTAGAAAATTCAATCATAAGAACCTGGGATTACAGGCAAAACAAAATCAATCATAAGAACCTGGGATTACAGGCAAAACAAAATTCAATCATAAGAACCTGGGATTACAGGAAGAAAATTCAATCATAAGAACCTGGGATTACCAAAACAAAATTCAATCATAAGAACCTGGGATTACAGGTAGAAAATTCAATCATAAGAACCTGGGATTACAGGTAGACAATTCAATCATAAGAGACTGGGATTACAGGTAGAAAATTCAATCATAAGAACCGGGGATTACAGGCAGAAAATTCAATCATAAGAACCTGGGATTGCAGGTAGAAAATTCAATCATAAGAACCTGGGATTACAGGCAAAACAAAATCAATCATAAGAACCTGGGATTACAGGCAAAACAAAATTCAATCATAAGAACCTGGGATTACAGGAAGAAAATTCAATCATAAGAACCTGGGATTACCAAAACAAAATTCAATCATAAGAACCTGGGATTACAGGTAGAAAATTCAATCATAAGAACCTGGAATTACAGGTAGAAAATTCAATCATAAGAACCGGGGATTACAGGCAGACAATTCAATCATAAGAACCTGGGATTACAGGCAAAACAAATTCAATCATAAGAACCTGGGATTACAGGCAAAAAAAATTTCAATCATAAGAACCTGGGATTACAGGCAAAAAAAAATTAAATCATAAGAACCTGGGATTACAGGCAAAACAAAATTCAATCATAAGAACCTGGGATTACAGGCAAACAAAATTCAATCATAAGAACCTGGGATTACAGGCAGAACATTTAATCATAAGAACCGGGGAATACAGGAAGAAAATTCAATCATAAGAACCTGGGATTACAGGTAGAAAATTCAATCATAAGAACCTGGGATTACAGGTAAAAAATTCTATCAAAAGAGACTGGGATTACAGGTAGAAAATTCAATCATAAGAACCGTGGATTACAGGCAGAAAATTCAATCATAAGAACCTGGGATTACAGGCAAAAAAAAATCAATCATAAGAACCTGGGATTACAGGCAAAACAAAATTCAATCATAAGAACCTGGGATTAAAGGCAGAAAATTCAATCATAAGAACCTGGGATCACAGGTAGAAAATTCAATCATAAGAAACTGGGATTACAGGTAGAAAATTCAATCATAAGAACCTGGGATTACAGGTAGACAATTCAATCATAAGAGACTGGGATTACAGGTAGAAAATTCAATCACAAGAACCGGGGATTACAGGCAGAAAATTCAATCATAAGAACCTGGGATTGCAGGTAGAAAATTCAATCATAAGAACCTGGGATTACAGGCAAAACAAAATCAATCATAAGAACCTGGGATTACAGGCAAAACAAAATTCAATCATAAGAACCTGGGATTACAGGAAGAAAATTCAATCATAAGAACCTGGGATTACCAAAACAAAATTCAATCATAAGAACCTGGGATTACAGGTAGAAAATTCAATCATAAGAACCTGGGATTACAGGCAGAAAATTTAATCATAAGAACCGGGGAATACAGGAAGAAAATTCAATCATAAGAACCTGGGATTACAGGTAGAAAATTCAATCATAAGAACCTGGGATTACAGGTAAAAAATTCTATCAAAAGAGACTGGGATTACAGGTAGAAAATTCAATCATAAGAACCGTGGATTACAGGCAGAAAATTCAATCATAAGAACCTGGGATTACAGGCAAAAAAAAATCAATCATAAGAACCTGGGATTACAGGCAAAACAAAATTCAATCATAAGAACCTGGGATTAAAGGCAGAAAATTCAATCATAAGAACCTGGGATCACAGGTAGAAAATTCAATCATAAGAACCTGGGATTACAGGTAGAAAATTCAATCATAAGAACCTGGGATTACAGGTAGACAATTCAATCATAAGAGACTGGGATTACAGGTAGAAAATTCAATCATAAGAACCGGGGATTACAGACAGAAAATTCAATCATAAGAACCTGGGATTGCAGGTAGAAAATTCAATCATAAGAACCTGGGATTACAGGCAAAACAAAATCAATCATAAGAACCTGGGATTACAGGCAAAACAAAATTCAATCATAAGAACCTGGGATTACAGGAAGAAAATTCAATCATAAGAACCTGGGTTTACCAAAACAAAATTCAATCATAAGAACCTGGGATTACAGGTAGAAAATTCAATCATAAGAACCTGGAATTACAGGTAGAAAATTCAATCATAAGAACCGGGGATTACAGACAGAAAATTCAATCATAAGAACCTGGGATTACAGGCAAAACAAATTCAATCATAAGAACCTGGGATTACAGGCAAAACAAATTTCAATCATAAGAACCTGGGATTACAGGCAAAAAAAAATTTCAATCATAAGAACCTGGGATTACAGGCAAAACAAAATTCAATCATAAGAACCTGGGATTACAGGCAAACAAAATTCAATCATAAGAACCTGGGATTACAGGCAGAAAATTTAATCATAAGAACCGGGGAATACAGGAAGAAAATTCAATCATAAGAACCTGGGATTACAGGTAGAAAATTCAATCATAAGAACCTGGGATTACAGGTAAAAAATTCTATCAAAAGAGACTGGGATTACAGGTAGAAAATTCAATCATAAGAACCGTGGATTACAGGCAGAAAATTCAATCATAAGAACCTGGGATTACAGGCAAAAAAAAATCAATCATAAGAACCTGGGATTACAGGCAAAACAAAATTCAATCATAAGAACCTGGGATTAAAGGCAGAAAATTCAACCATAAGAACCTGGGATCACAGGTAGAAAATTCAATCATAAGAACCTGGGATTACAGGTAGAAAATTCAATCATAAGAACCTGGGATTACAGGTA
The DNA here is from genome assembly GCA_963680875.1 of Bathymodiolus brooksi. Lineage (NCBI taxonomy): Eukaryota > Metazoa > Mollusca > Bivalvia > Mytilida > Modiolidae > Bathymodiolus > Bathymodiolus brooksi. The sequence goes on from OY804588.1 coordinate 95,385,543, forward strand.
GACAATTCAATCATAAGAGACTGGGATTACAGGTAGAAAATTCAATCATAAGAACCGGGGATTACAGGCAGAAAATTCAATCATAAGAACCTGGGATTGCAGGTAGAAAATTCAATCATAAGAACCTGGGATTACAGGCAAAACAAAATCAATCATAAGAACCTGGGATTACAGGCAAAACAAAATTCAATCATAAGAACCTGGGATTACAGGAAGAAAATTCAATCATAAGAACCTGGGATTACCAGAACAAAATTCAATCATAAGAACCTGGGATTACAGGTAGAAAATTCAATCATAAGAACCTGGAATTACAGGTAGAAAATTCAATCATAAGAACCGGGGATTACAGGCAGAAAATTCAATCATAAGAACCTGGGATTACAGGCAAAACAAATTCAATCATAAGAACCTGGGATTACAGGCAAAACAAATTTCAATCATAAAAACCTGGGATTACAGGCAAAAAAAAAATTCAATCATAAGAACCTGCGATTACAGGCAAAACAAAATTCAATCATAAGAACCTGGGATTACAGGCAGAAAATTTAATCATAAGAACCGGGGAATACAGGAAGAAAATTCAATCATAAGAACCTGGGATTACAGGTAGAAAATTCAATCATAAGAACCTGGGATTACAGGTAAAAAATTCTATCAAAAGAGACTGGGATTACAGGTAGAAAATTCAATCATAAGAACCGTGGATTACAGGCAGAAAATTCAATCATAAGAACCTGGGATTACAGGCAAAAAAAAATCAATCATAAGAACCTGGGATTACAGGCAAAACAAAATTCAATCATAAGAACCTGGGATTAAAGGCAGAAAATTCAATCATAAGAACCTGGGATCACAGGAAGAAAATTCAATCATAAGAACCTGGGATTACAGGTAGAAAATTCAATCATAAGAACCTGGGATTACAGGTAGACAATTCAATCATAAGAGACTGGGATTACAGGTAGAAAATTCAATCATAAGAACCGGGGATTACAGGCAGAAAATTCAATCATAAGAACCTGGGATTGCAGGTAGAAAATTCAATCATAAGAACCTGGGATTACAGGCAAAACAAAATCAATCATAAGAACCTGGGATTACAGGCAAAACAAAATTCAATCATAAGAACCTGGGATTACAGGAAGAAAATTCAATCATAAGAACCTGGGATTACCAAAACAAAATTCAATCATAAGAACCTGGGATTACAGGTAGAAAATTCAATCATAAGAACCTGGGATTACAGGTAAAAAATTCTATCAAAAGAGACTGGGATTACAGGTAGAAAATTCAATCATAAGAACCGTGGATTACAGGCAGAAAATTCAATCATAAGAACCTGGGATTACAGGCAAAAAAAAATCAATCATAAGAACCTGGGATTACAGGCAAAACAAAATTCAATCATAAGAACCTGGGATTAAAGGCAGAAAATTCAATCATAAGAACCTGGGATTACAGGTAGACAATTCAATCATAAGAGACTGGGATTACAGGTAGAAAATTCAATCATAAGAACCGGGGATTACAGGCAGAAAATTCAATCATAAGAACCTGGGATTGCAGGTAGAAAATTCAATCATAAGAACCTGGGATTACAGGCAAAACAAAATCAATCATAAGAACCTGGGATTACAGGCAAAACAAAATTCAATCATAAGAACCTGGGATTACAGGAAGAAAATTCAATCATAAGAACCTGGGATTACCAGAACAAAATTCAATCATAAGAACCTGGGATTACAGGTAGAAAATTCAATCATAAGAACCTGGAATTACAGGTAGAAAATTCAATCATAAGAACCAGGGATTACAGGCAGAAAATTCAATCATAAGAACCTGGGATTACAGGCAAAACAAATTCAATCATAAGAACCTGGGATTACAGGCAAAACAAATTTCAATCATAAGAACCTGGGATTACAGGCAAAAAAAAAATTCAATCATAAGAACCTGGGATTACAGGCAAAACAAAATTCAATCATAAGAACCTGGGATTACAGGCAAACAAAATTCAATCATAAGAACCTGGGATTACAGGCAGAAAATTTAATCATAAGAACCGGGGAATACAGGAAGAAAATTCAATCATAAGAACCTGGGATTACAGGTAAAAAATTCTATCAAAAGAGACTGGGATTACAGGTAGAAAATTCAATCATAAGAACCGTGGATTACAGGCAGAAAATTCAATCATAAGAACCTGGGATTACAGGCAAAAAAAAATCAATCATAAGAACCTGGGATTACAGGCAAAACAAAATTCAATCATAAGAACCTGGGATTAAAGGCAGAAAATTCAATCATAAGAACCTGGGATCACAGGTAGAAAATTCAATCATAAGAACCTGGGATTACAGGTAGAAAATTCAATCATAAGAACCTGGGATTACAGGTAGACAATTCAATCATAAGAGACTGGGATTACAGGTAGAAAATTCAATCATAAGAACCGGGGATTACAGACAGAAAATTCAATCATAAGAACCTGGGATTGCAGGTAGAAAATTCAATCATAAGAACCTGGGATTACAGGCAAAACAAAATCAATCATAAGAACCTGGGATTACAGGCAAAACAAAATTCAATCATAAGAACCTGGGATTACAGGAAGAAAATTCAATCATAAGAACCTGGGTTTACCAAAACAAAATTCAATCATAAGAACCTGGGATTACAGGTAGAAAATTCAATCATAAGAACCTGGAATTACAGGTAGAAAATTCAATCATAAGAACCGGGGATTACAGACAGAAAATTCAATCATAAGAACCTGGGATTACAGGCAAAACAAATTCAATCATAAGAACCTGGGATTACAGGCAAAACAAATTTCAATCATAAGAACCTGGGATTACAGGCAAAAAAAAATTTCAATCATAAGAACCTGGGATTACAGGCAAAACAAAATTCAATCATAAGAACCTGGGATTACAGGCAAACAAAATTCAATCATAAGAACCTGGGATTACAGGCAGAAAATTTAATCATAAGAACCGGGGAATACAGGAAGAAAATTCAATCATAAGAACCTGGGATTACAGGTAGAAAATTCAATCATAAGAACCTGGGATTACAGGTAAAAAATTCTATCAAAAGAGACTGGGATTACAGGTAGAAAATTCAATCATAAGAACCGTGGATTACAGGCAGAAAATTCAATCATAAGAACCTGGGATTACAGGCAAAAAAAAATCAATCATAAGAACCTGGGATTACAGGCAAAACAAAATTCAATCATAAGAACCTGGGATTAAAGGCAGAAAATTCAACCATAAGAACCTGGGATCACAGGTAGAAAATTCAATCATAAGAACCTGGGATTACAGGTAGAAAATTCAATCATAAGAACCTGGGATTACAGGTAGACAATTCAATCATAAGAGACTGGGATTACAGGTAGAAAATTCAATCACAAGAACCGGGGATTACAGGCAGAAAATTCAATCATAAGAACCTGGGATTGCAGGTAGAAAATTCAATCATAAGAACCTGGGATTACAGGCAAAACAAAATCAATCATAAGAACCTGGGATTACAGGCAAAACAAAATTCAATCATAAGAACCTGGGATTACAGGAAGAAAATTCAATCATAAGAACCTGGGATTACCAAAACAAAATTCAATCATAAGAACCTGGGATTACAGGTAGAAAATTCAATCATAAGAACCTGGGATTACAGGCAGAAAATTTAATCATAAGAACCGGGGAATACAGGAAGAAAATTCAATCATAAGAACCTGGGATTACAGGTAGAAAATTCAATCATAAGAACCTGGGATTACAGGTAAAAAATTCTATCAAAAGAGACTGGGATTACAGGTAGAAAATTCAATCATAAGAACCGTGGATTACAGGCAGAAAATTCAATCATAAGAACCTGGGATTACAGGCAAAAAAAAATCAATCATAAGAACCTGGGATTACAGGCAAAACAAAATTCAATCATAAGAACCTGGGATTAAAGGCAGAAAATTCAATCATAAGAACCTGGGATCACAGGTAGAAAATTCAATCATAAGAACCTGGGATTACAGGTAGAAAATTCAATCATAAGAACCTGGGATTACAGGTAGACAATTCAATCATAAGAGACTGGGATTACAGGTAGAAAATTCAATCATAAGAACCGGGGATTACAGACAGAAAATTCAATCATAAGAACCTGGGATTGCAGGTAGAAAATTCAATCATAAGAACCTGGGATTACAGGCAAAACAAAATCAATCATAAGAACCTGGGATTACAGGCAAAACAAAATTCAATCATAAGAACCTGGGATTACAGGAAGAAAATTCAATCATAAGAACCTGGGTTTACCAAAACAAAATTCAATCATAAGAACCTGGGATTACAGGTAGAAAATTCAATCATAAGAACCTGGAATTACAGGTAGAAAATTCAATCATAAGAACCGGGGATTACAGACAGAAAATTCAATCATAAGAACCTGGGATTACAGGCAAAACAAATTCAATCATAAGAACCTGGGATTACAGGCAAAACAAATTTCAATCATAAGAACCTGGGATTACAGGCAAAAAAAAATTTCAATCATAAGAACCTGGGATTACAGGCAAAACAAAATTCAATCATAAGAACCTGGGATTACAGGCAAACAAAATTCAATCATAAGAACCTGGGATTACAGGCAGAAAATTTAATCATAAGAACCGGGGAATACAGGAAGAAAATTCAATCATAAGAACCTGGGATTACAGGTAGAAAATTCAATCATAAGAACCTGGGATTACAGGTAAAAAATTCTATCAAAAGAGACTGGGATTACAGGTAGAAAATTCAATCATAAGAACCGTGGATTACAGGCAGAAAATTCAATCATAAGAACCTGGGATTACAGGCAAAAAAAAATCAATCATAAGAACCTGGGATTACAGGCAAAACAAAATTCAATCATAAGAACCTGGGATTAAAGGCAGAAAATTCAACCATAAGAACCTGGGATCACAGGTAGAAAATTCAATCATAAGAACCTGGGATTACAGGTAGAAAATTCAATCATAAGAACCTGGGATTACAGGTAGACAATTCAATCATAAGAGACTGGGATTACAGGTAGAAAATTCAATCATAAGAACCGGGGATTACAGGCAGAAAATTCAATCATAAGAACCTGGGATTGCAGGTAGAAAATTCAATCATAAGAACCTGGGATTACAGGCAAAACAAAATCAATCATAAGAACCTGGGATTACAGGCAAAACAAAATTCAATCATAAGAACCTGGGATTACAGGAAGAAAATTCAATCATAAGAACCTGGGATTACCAGAACAAAATTCAATCATAAGAACCTGGGATTACAGGTAGAAAATTCAATCATAAGAACCTGGAATTACAGGTAGAAAATTCAATCATAAGAACCGGGGATTACAGGCAGAAAATTCAATCATAAGAACCTGGGATTACAGGCAAAACAAATTCAATCATAAGAACCTGGGATTACAGGCAAAACAAATTTCAATCATAAAAACCTGGGATTACAGGCAAAAAAAAAATTCAATCATAAGAACCTGCGATTACAGGCAAAACAAAATTCAATCATAAGAACCTGGGATTACAGGCAGAAAATTTAATCATAAGAACCGGGGAATACAGGAAGAAAATTCAATCATAAGAACCTGGGATTACAGGTAGAAAATTCAATCATAAGAACCTGGGATTACAGGTAAAAAATTCTATCAAAAGAGACTGGGATTACAGGTAGAAAATTCAATCATAAGAACCGTGGATTACAGGCAGAAAATTCAATCATAAGAACCTGGGATTACAGGCAAAAAAAAATCAATCATAAGAACCTGGGATTACAGGCAAAACAAAATTCAATCATAAGAACCTGGGATTAAAGGCAGAAAATTCAATCATAAGAACCTGGGATCACAGGAAGAAAATTCAATCATAAGAACCTGGGATTACAGGTAGAAAATTCAATCATAAGAACCTGGGATTACAGGTAGACAATTCAATCATAAGAGACTGGGATTACAGGTAGAAAATTCAATCATAAGAACCGGGGATTACAGGCAGAAAATTCAATCATAAGAACCTGGGATTGCAGGTAGAAAATTCAATCATAAGAACCTGGGATTACAGGCAAAACAAAATCAATCATAAGAACCTGGGATTACAGGCAAAACAAAATTCAATCATAAGAACCTGGGATTACAGGAAGAAAATTCAATCATAAGAACCTGGGATTACCAAAACAAAATTCAATCATAAGAACCTGGGATTACAGGTAGAAAATTCAATCATAAGAACCTGGGATTACAGGTAAAAAATTCTATCAAAAGAGACTGGGATTACAGGTAGAAAATTCAATCATAAGAACCGTGGATTACAGGCAGAAAATTCAATCATAAGAACCTGGGATTACAGGCAAAAAAAAATCAATCATAAGAACCTGGGATTACAGGCAAAACAAAATTCAATCATAAGAACCTGGGATTAAAGGCAGAAAATTCAATCATAAGAACCTGGGATTACAGGTAGACAATTCAATCATAAGAGACTGGGATTACAGGTAGAAAATTCAATCATAAGAACCGGGGATTACAGGCAGAAAATTCAATCATAAGAACCTGGGATTGCAGGTAGAAAATTCAATCATAAGAACCTGGGATTACAGGCAAAACAAAATCAATCATAAGAACCTGGGATTACAGGCAAAACAAAATTCAATCATAAGAACCTGGGATTACAGGAAGAAAATTCAATCATAAGAACCTGGGATTACCAGAACAAAATTCAATCATAAGAACCTGGGATTACAGGTAGAAAATTCAATCATAAGAACCTGGAATTACAGGTAGAAAATTCAATCATAAGAACCAGGGATTACAGGCAGAAAATTCAATCATAAGAACCTGGGATTACAGGCAAAACAAATTCAATCATAAGAACCTGGGATTACAGGCAAAACAAATTTCAATCATAAGAACCTGGGATTACAGGCAAAAAAAAAATTCAATCATAAGAACCTGGGATTACAGGCAAAACAAAATTCAATCATAAGAACCTGGGATTACAGGCAAACAAAATTCAATCATAAGAACCTGGGATTACAGGCAGAAAATTTAATCATAAGAACCGGGGAATACAGGAAGAAAATTCAATCATAAGAACCTGGGATTACAGGTAAAAAATTCTATCAAAAGAGACTGGGATTACAGGTAGAAAATTCAATCATAAGAACCGTGGATTACAGGCAGAAAATTCAATCATAAGAACCTGGGATTACAGGCAAAAAAAAATCAATCATAAGAACCTGGGATTACAGGCAAAACAAAATTCAATCATAAGAACCTGGGATTAAAGGCAGAAAATTCAATCATAAGAACCTGGGATCACAGGTAGAAAATTCAATCATAAGAACCTGGGATTACAGGTAGAAAATTCAATCATAAGAACCTGGGATTACAGGTAGACAATTCAATCATAAGAGACTGGGATTACAGGTAGAAAATTCAATCATAAGAACCGGGGATTACAGACAGAAAATTCAATCATAAGAACCTGGGATTGCAGGTAGAAAATTCAATCATAAGAACCTGGGATTACAGGCAAAACAAAATCAATCATAAGAACCTGGGATTACAGGCAAAACAAAATTCAATCATAAGAACCTGGGATTACAGGAAGAAAATTCAATCATAAGAACCTGGGTTTACCAAAACAAAATTCAATCATAAGAACCTGGGATTACAGGTAGAAAATTCAATCATAAGAACCTGGAATTACAGGTAGAAAATTCAATCATAAGAACCGGGGATTACAGACAGAAAATTCAATCATAAGAACCTGGGATTACAGGCAAAACAAATTCAATCATAAGAACCTGGGATTACAGGCAAAACAAATTTCAATCATAAGAACCTGGGATTACAGGCAAAAAAAAATTTCAATCATAAGAACCTGGGATTACAGGCAAAACAAAATTCAATCATAAGAACCTGGGATTACAGGCAAACAAAATTCAATCATAAGAACCTGGGATTACAGGCAGAAAATTTAATCATAAGAACCGGGGAATACAGGAAGAAAATTCAATCATAAGAACCTGGGATTACAGGTAGAAAATTCAATCATAAGAACCTGGGATTACAGGTAAAAAATTCTATCAAAAGAGACTGGGATTACAGGTAGAAAATTCAATCATAAGAACCGTGGATTACAGGCAGAAAATTCAATCATAAGAACCTGGGATTACAGGCAAAAAAAAATCAATCATAAGAACCTGGGATTACAGGCAAAACAAAATTCAATCATAAGAACCTGGGATTAAAGGCAGAAAATTCAACCATAAGAACCTGGGATCACAGGTAGAAAATTCAATCATAAGAACCTGGGATTACAGGTAGAAAATTCAATCATAAGAACCTGGGATTACAGGTAGACAATTCAATCATAAGAGACTGGGATTACAGGTAGAAAATTCAATCATAAGAACCGGGGATTACAGGCAGAAAATTCAATCATAAGAACCTGGGATTGCAGGTAGAAAATTCAATCATAAGAACCTGGGATTACAGGCAAAACAAAATCAATCATAAGAACCTGGGATTACAGGCAAAACAAAATTCAATCATAAGAACCTGGGATTACAGGAAGAAAATTCAATCATAAGAACCTGGGATTACCAGAACAAAATTCAATCATAAGAACCTGGGATTACAGGTAGAAAATTCAATCATAAGAACCTGGAATTACAGGTAGAAAATTCAATCATAAGAACCGGGGATTACAGACAGAAAATTCAATCATAAGAACCTGGGATTACAGGCAAAACAAATTCAATCATAAGAACCTGGGATTACAGGCAAAACAAATTTCAATCATAAAAACCTGGGATTACAGGCAAAAAAAAAATTCAATCATAAGAACCTGCGATTACAGGCAAAACAAAATTCAATCATAAGAACCTGGGATTACAGGCAGAAAATTTAATCATAAGAACCGGGGAATACAGGAAGAAAATTCAATCATAAGAACCTGGGATTACAGGTAGAAAATTCAATCATAAGAACCTGGGATTACAGGTAAAAAATTCTATCAAAAGAGACTGGGATTACAGGTAGAAAATTCAATCATAAGAACCGTGGATTACAGGCAGAAAATTCAATCATAAGAACCTGGGATTACAGGCAAAAAAAAATCAATCATAAGAACCTGGGATTACAGGCAAAACAAAATTCAATCATAAGAACCTGGGATTAAAGGCAGAAAATTCAATCATAAGAACCTGGGATCACAGGTAGAAAATTCAATCATAAGAACCTGGGATTACAGGTAGAAAATTCAATCATAAGAACCTGGGATTACAGGTAGACAATTCAATCATAAGAGACTGGGATTACAGGTAGAAAATTCAATCATAAGAACCGGGGATTACAGGCAGAAAATTCAATCATAAGAACCTGGGATTGCAGGTAGAAAATTCAATCATAAGAACCTGGGATTACAGGCAAAACAAAATCAATCATAAGAACCTGGGATTACAGGCAAAACAAAATTCAATCATAAGAACCTGGGATTACAGGAAGAAAATTCAATCATAAGAACCTGGGATTACCAAAACAAAATTCAATCATAAGAACCTGGGATTACAGGTAGAAAATTCAATCATAAGAACCTGGGATTACAGGTAAAAAATTCTATCAAAAGAGACTGGGATTACAGGTAGAAAATTCAATCATAAGAACCGTGGATTACAGGCAGAAAATTCAATCATAAGAACCTGGGATTACAGGCAAAAAAAAATCAATCATAAGAACCTGGGATTACAGGCAAAACAAAATTCAATCATAAGAACCTGGGATTAAAGGCAGAAAATTCAATCATAAGAACCTGGGATCACAGGTAGAAAATTCAATCATAAGAACCTGGGATTACAGGTAGAAAATTCAATCATAAGAACCTGGGATTACAGGTAGACAATTCAATCATAAGAACCGTGGATTACAGGCAGAAAATTCAATCATAAGAACCTGGGATTACAGGCAAAAAAAAATCAATCATAAGAACCTGGGATTACAGGCAAAACAAAATTCAATCATAAGAACCTGGGATTAAAGGCAGAAAATTCAACCATAAGAACCTGGGATCACAGGTAGAAAATTCAATCATAAGAACCTGGGATTACAGGTAGAAAATTCAATCATAAGAACCTGGGATTACAGGTAGACAATTCAATCATAAGAGACTGGGATTACAGGTAGAAAATTCAATCATAAGAACCGGGGATTACAGGCAGAAAATTCAATCATAAGAACCTGGGATTGCAGGTAGAAAATTCAATCATAAGAACCTGGGATTACAGGCAAAACAAAATCAATCATAAGAACCTGGGATTACAGGCAAAACAAAATTCAATCATAAGAACCTGGGATTACAGGAAGAAAATTCAATCATAAGAACCTGGGATTACCAGAACAAAATTCAATCATAAGAACCTGGGATTACAGGTAGAAAATTCAATCATAAGAACCTGGAATTACAGGTAGAAAATTCAATCATAAGAACCAGGGATTACAGGCAGAAAATTCAATCATAAGAACCTGGGATTACAGGCAAAACAAATTCAATCATAAGAACCTGGGATTACAGGCAAAACAAATTTCAATCATAAGAACCTGGGATTACAGGCAAAAAAAAAATTCAATCATAAGAACCTGGGATTACAGGCAAAACAAAATTCAATCATAAGAACCTGGGATTACAGGCAAACAAAATTCAATCATAAGAACCTGGGATTACAGGCAGAAAATTTAATCATAAGAACCGGGGAATACAGGAAGAAAATTCAATCATAAGAACCTGGGATTACAGGTAAAAAATTCTATCAAAAGAGACTGGGATTACAGGTAGAAAATTCAATCATAAGAACCGTGGATTACAGGCAGAAAATTCAATCATAAGAACCTGGGATTACAGGCAAAAAAAAATCAATCATAAGAACCTGGGATTACAGGCAAAACAAAATTCAATCATAAGAACCTGGGATTAAAGGCAGAAAATTCAATCATAAGAACCTGGGATCACAGGTAGAAAATTCAATCATAAGAACCTGGGATTACAGGTAGAAAATTCAATCATAAGAACCTGGGATTACAGGTAGACAATTCAATCATAAGAGACTGGGATTACAGGTAGAAAATTCAATCATAAGAACCGGGGATTACAGGCAGAAAATTCAATCATAAGAACCTGGGATTGCAGGTAGAAAATTCAATCATAAGAACCTGGGATTACAGGCAAAACAAAATCAATCATAAGAACCTGGGATTACAGGCAAAACAAAATTCAATCATAAGAACCTGGGATTACAGGAAGAAAATTCAATCATAAGAACCTGGGATTACCAAAACAAAATTCAATCATAAGAACCTGGGATTACAGGTAGAAAATTCAATCATAAGAACCTGGGATTACAGGCAGAAAATTTAATCATAAGAACCGGGGAATACAGGAAGAAAATTCAATCATAAGAACCTGGGATTACAGGTAGAAAATTCAATCATAAGAACCTGGGATTACAGGTAAAAAATTCTATCAAAAGAGACTGGGATTACAGGTAGAAAATTCAATCATAAGAACCGTGGATTACAGGCAGAAAATTCAATCATAAGAACCTGGGATTACAGGCAAAAAAAAATCAATCATAAGAACCTGGGATTACAGGCAAAACAAAATTCAATCATAAGAACCTGGGATTAAAGGCAGAAAATTCAATCATAGGAACCTGGGATCACAGGTAGAAAATTCAATCATAAGAACCTGGGATTACAGGTAGAAAATTCAATCATAAGAACCTGGGATTACAGGTAGACAATTCAATCATAAGAGACTGGGATTACAGGTAGAAAATTCAATCATAAGAACCGGGGATTACAGGCAGAAAATTCAATCATAAGAACCTGGGATTGCAGGTAGAAAATTCAATCATAAGAACCTGGGATTACAGGCAAAACAAAATCAATCATAAGAACCTGGGATTACAGGCAAAACAAAATTCAATCATAAGAACCTGGGATTACAGGAAGAAAATTCAATCATAAGAACCTGGGATTACCAAAACAAAATTCAATCATAAGAACCTGGGATTACAGGTAGAAAATTCAATCATAAGAACCTGGAATTACAGGTAGAAAATTCAATCATAAGAACCGGGGATTACAGGCAGAAAATTCAATCATAAGAACCTGGGATTACAGGCAAAACAAATTCAATCATAAGAACCTGGGATTACAGGCAAAACAAAATTAAATCATAAGAACCTGGGATTACAGGCAGAAAATTCAATCATAAGAACCTGGGATTACAGGCAAAAAAATTCAATCATAAGAACCTGGGATTACAGGCAGCAAATTCAATCATAAGAACCTGGGATTACAGGTAAAAGAACCCTCATCATCAGTTACCCACAGCTGATCATGCCCCTGATTACTCTCCACTCATTATCCATGGGTCAACTGACAGAGAAATTTTCACTTCGTTGAAAAAAGTCCATCAATAGCTATGGACAATCCAGAGAAATTGCAACATAGGGTGCAGAAGACGAAGAAAAACAAAACAAAAACACAACATGTAGTATGTGTTGCACATCACTACACGCAAACAAACAAAAATAAGGTAAATAGGAAATGAATTCTCCTAAAAACAACTGGAGGTAAAGATGAACCAAGCATTGTTTTTATGCGGAAATCGTAACGGACATGACAACTTTGGAGCCTCAGAACGTAAAGACACATAATAGGACAACACCAAAAACAAAAACAGATGAGCAACACAGATCTCACCAAAAAAACGATGAACTCAATTTTTCAATAAGTTATAAAGAGGTAATTTCTTGACTAGTTTAGCTGAATTATTAGCTCACAAACGCAAAATGTTTTGATATTTTTCGTAATAATCTCCATATATTTTGTTGATTCACAGTTTTTAACTTTTCACAATTTAAACAGTCATGAATTCTTGAAGTTCAAAAATATTATGATTATATAGTATTTCAAATTAAGATTTATGATTACATCATAAATTAAAAAAAATCTTCAGTCATATAATTATAGGAAGATTATGAAGTAAAACTTCAAAATAATTTGCCTTTGTGACCGTAGATTTTAGAAAATGGTCCAGAAATGACTTCTACCTACTATTTTGAAAAAATTGTGGTTTTATATGAAATATATACACAAAAGTCAGAGGTGATGAACAATCATGTCCACTTACTGTATATGGAAACTTCACACTTACTAGGAAATTTAAACAACTTTAGAACAATGGATTTAAATACTTGTAATTACAGGTCATTATCTAGATCATCATATTTTCTGATGGCATGCGTCAAGAATTAGTGTAAACTGTCTTAATACATGAAGGATATGACGAGGTGTCAGAACACTTAATTAAACAAATTATTGATAAATTACAGAAATTGACTGAATGTGTTTTACACGGGAATTTTCAACACTTGGGAAGGAACAAGGTTATTGGTATCAATTTACGGGAGACTCTCAAAGAAAACGGGAAAGATCACATGTATGTCCTTTCCAAACTTACTAAAGGGTGATGACATTGCTGCTCTTGATCCCCTGTACTTAAGGAAATAATGGTGATCATTCCAGTGTGCTATTTTTCTTCTTCATTTTATTACTTAACTAAATAAGGGGAGATAACTTGCTGCTCTCTAAAGAACTACTGCAATCGTAACTACTCGGCGATTCTCGCTACCCTGCAAATAACCTCGTATGCATTAGGCGTATAAATCGCATTAATTTTTACATGTCAGTTACATGAAAGTTTGATAAAGTTATATTTTAAGCAATTTTCTATATTTCAATTAAAGTTTTAATTAGTTTTGCATGATTAGATTTTACTTAGTACGTCTTCCATATTGGATTTTCGTGGATTATATTTTTGTACGGCTTAACTTAACTTAACTTCTTAAACAATTTAAGAAGAATTTCTACTATGTACGAACGAGGTTAATTGCAGGGTAGCGAGAATGGCCGAGTAGTTACGATTGGGAACTACTGGAGATTATTGTATTATGTTCCTTGTCTATCTAAGAAAAGGAAGATAAATCGTATAAATTAACATACCTGTTTTTGATTGGTCCTTTGAATTCTTTATCATATTTTAATGGTGTACCTGTGAAAAAATAATAAAATATTTTTCAAAATATATATCATCAAGACATATAAAATAGATATTATTAGCACACAAATATTTTTAACAACACTACATTGTGATAACAAACTGTAATTATAATTAATTGTTTCAACTATATCGAGACAATTTTTGTAAAAATACATTTTCATTTTTTTCTTTAAAAATCATTTTTCCTACGTTTACAAAAAGCCTTTAGCCATTGTAATTCTAAATGATACATGTCTTAAACTTTGGACCCTGATTCTTAGAACCAACATATTTTTTGTATTGAATAAATTTGCATTCCCATTGTTGGTTCAAATGTCCCTCTTTCTCCTATTGAAAACATTCTGTGACCCCCCCCCCCCCCCCCTCCACACACTCATACAGAATATTGAATCTGATAGATACTGTAAATTTAATCTTTTAAAAGTTGAATCTTCATATAACAATTATAATAATAATAATAATGTTATTGTCAAATAAACATCCATACATGTTTGTGACCAGAAAAAAAACAAAACAATGTAAACAAGATATCTCAATTTATCATGAACAAATTAAGAGACTTCTGTCCTCGGTTCTAATGACTTTATTATGTAGAAGCCTATAAGTTTGACATGAGCTGTAGTTGTAGGATTAAGAAGATGAATTAGTTTTTGCTTACTGGAAAATTGCATAAAATTTGGGTTTTCATTTGCAAGAATTGCAAATAGATCAGTTCTCAATTTAATGTTTATAGTACATTCCAATATAAAGTGCTCTTCATCCTCAATTTTATTACAGGTTTTACAAAGTCTGAGTATTTTGCAATATCGTCCTTACTCTATTTCAAGATTATGGTCCCTCATTCTAATTTTAGTCAAGCCTCTTCTGATATCAGGATTATTATATGATAAATATAGTCTCTAACATTGTTTCCCGTTTATTACGATAATTTCTCAAATCTCGATAGTTAAATTTTTGCATTTTAAAGTTCTCGGTTTCACATTTTAAAGTTCGAGGTTTACCGAGAACTTTAAAATGTAAAAATTTAACTATCGAGATTTGAGAAATTATCGTAATAAACGGGAAACAATGTTAGAGATTGTTTCTCTAATGAACCACTAAAAATGTGTTTGATTCTTTTTCTCACTAATTTAACAAAATATGTATGGCCGTTTTCACTTTCTCAAATCGACGTTCAATGACGTCACTGACGTATACTTCAATTGACGTCACACCCGTTAAGGAATGTTTTGAAGCAATGATGGAGAAGGGACAAGATTCCAGAGGAGGGGTTCTTGATGACGGTACGGTTAATTACGGTTAGTTACGGTTAATTAAACAATTTTATTGACACAATGATATTTTGCGAAACGTAACATTTTTACGGGAAAAGTAGCGTGAAATTCTTATCTCACCCACGGGTTGAGACATAATTGCGTAATTGACCAATCAGCAACTGAGAACAAAGTGATCCACACGTTGATTAATAGGTTCTTACATACGTTCTTGGGAAAGACCGGGTGATCTTCCACGAGTGATAGAAAAGACACAACAATTTCTATCACGAGTGGAAGATCACCCGGGCTTTCCCAACAACGCATGTAAGTACCTATTTCTTCCGTAAACCAACAACTTTCACTATCGCGAACTCCTAGAGACGCCCGCCATTGATCAGTAACTAATTTGCATACATTATCAGATCAATATCATTGAGCGTTATGAAATACACATCACATAAAATTGACTTTTGTGACACCGACTAATAAACTAAGTAGCTTTCTACTGATATTTGAACTTTTCTCACTATTATTTTATTGAAAGTACAGTATTTTACTTCATGAGACACCCCATACATGAAATATGACGTGACACATATTTTGACGTCATTGAAGAATGACGTCAAAGGTACGGAAAAGGACATCTAGAAATACGATAAAATGAAAATAAAAGACACAAATATATATTTAATAGAGTTGGAATCTGTATTTGAAAAAAAACCCAATGGTTAAATCCGTAATATATCTGTTATTCAGCTATCTTACAGGGTATATAATGTGACATTCCAGGCTTAGGGTATATATTTAAACGATTTGTTTTCTTGTTAGAGGCGTTTTTTTTTCTGATTGGATGTCACAACGAGTAAAGATGAGTGCACGTGGACTCGTCTTACCTCGGTCGTCTTCACTCGAAAACTGCAATTTACGGAAGAATATCGATTTCTTCTCACACGGGTTGAGATGTGTGAAAATTGAACAAGAATTAGAGAAATAAAATTCTCTTTCCAAATTTAATTTGAGTTTTTTATACAAGAACATTTTACTATTTTCATTAAAACTTTTGATTTTATTTTCGCACATTTGTTTATATTTGTTTTTTAATTCCCTTTTAATAAACGGTTTTAGTGACTTCACTTCCTTCAAATTTTTACAGTTGGAAGCTTTATCAAAAATGTTTTGGTCCGAAGTTATTTTTTTGACAAATGTAAACCATGAATAAGTGCCCTGTGAATCAAGAGATTTTGATAATATTAAAGCTTCTTTTAACAAAGGATTTACATTATCAGTGTGGAGCCGTTAAAGTTATATTACAACTGTACTTAATTACTTCATTTATTATTCCATCTGGTCCACCAGTTTTACCGTTCTTCAATTTATTCAATACAAATTTTATTTCTTTTATTGTTATAGGGTCATCAGTTTCTGGATTAAAACATGTTTTTTTCCAAGACTTTGAAGTTTTTCATCAATTTGATTTTTGAAAGTTTCATTATTATTTTTACATCGTCCTTGATCTGTCACATGTTTAACAGTTTTTTCTATGCCATTAAACAATTCCTTAAGTTCACTTGTTTAACAATTTTTTCTATGTCATTAAACAATTCCTTAAGTTCACTGTTTTGGTCCATTTTTTTATTATCAAGCGATTTTAAAATCTTTCAAAATTCTGCTGGTTTTTTTTCCATACTGTCTGAGAGTTGATCAAATATATGTTGTTTATAAGCATATTTTTTTTTGTTTAACAATTTTCCTAAAACATTTTAACTGATAAAAATATTTTTGTTTTAGCTATGGATCTTTTCTTAACTGTTTTCCTATAAAATTTAATGATTTCTTTTGTTCATATACTGATTTATCAGACCATTTTTGCCTAAATTTCCTTTCTTTGCTTTTTTTCTTAACATGTATGAATTTACACGATTTATTTGCAATATCTTCAAAAACCAAATTTAATTCTTCCGTAGCAGTGTCTATACCATATTGATCTTCAGCAAAGTTTTTGATTTCAAAATTTATGATTTTATTTTTCACATTTTCCTCTGATAATGCCTCTATGATCTTCAGTTTAGATTCACTAGTCCATCGGTAACCTTTATTTTCTCTCCCGTTTGTCATACAATTACTATTATCTTGTGGTCCATCAGTAACCTTTATTTTCTCTCCCGTTTGTCATACAATTACTATTATCTTGTGGTCCATCAGTAACCTTTATTTTCTCTCCCGTTTGTCATACAATTACTATTATCTTGTGGTCCATCAGTAACCTTTATTTTCTCTCCCGTTTGTCATACAATTACTATTATCTTGTGGTCCATCAGTAACCTTTATTTTCTCTCCCGTTTGTCATACAATTACTATTATCTTGTGGTCCATCAGTAACCTTTATTTTCTCTCCCGTTTGTCATACAATTACTATTATCTTGTGGTCCATCAGTAACCTTTATTTTCTCTCCCGTTTGTCATACAATTACTATTATCTTGTGGTCCATCAGTAACCTTTATTTTCTCTCCCGTTTGTCATAAAATTACTATTATCTTGTGGTCCATCAGTAACCTTTATTTTCTCTCCCGTTTGTCATACAATTACTATTATCTTGTGGTCCATCAGTAACCTTTATTTTCTCTTCCGTTTGTCATACAATTACTATTATCTTGTGGTCCATCAGTAACCTTTATTTTCTCTCCCGTTTGTCATACAATTACTATTATCTTGTGGTCCATCAGTAACCTTTATTTTCTCTCCCGTTTGTCATACAATTACTATTATCTTGTGGTCCATCAGTAACCTTTATTTTCTCTCCCGTTTGTCATACAATTACTATTATCTTGTGGTCCATCGGTAACCTTTATTTTCTCTCCCGTTTGTCATACAATTACTATTATCTTGTGGTCCATCGGTAACCTTTATTTTCTCTCCCGTTTGTCATACAATTACTATTATCTTGTGGTCCATCGGTAACCTTTATTTTCTCTCCCGTTTGTCATACAATTACTATTATCTTGTGGTCCATCGGTAACCTTTATTTTCTCTCCCGTTTGTCATACAATTACTATTATCTTGTGGTCCATCGGTAACCTTTATTTTCTCTCCCGTTTGTCATACAATTACTATTATCTTGTGGTCCATCGGTAACCTTTATTTTCTCTCCCGTTTGTCATACAATTACTATTATCTTGTGGTCCATCGGTAACCTTTATTTTCTCTCCCGTTTTTCATACAATTACTATTATCTTGTGGTCCATCGGTAACCTTTATTTTCTCTCACGTTTGTCATACAATTACTATTATCTTGTGGTCCATCAGTAACCTTTATTTTCTCTCCCGTTTGTCATACAATTACTATTATCTTGTGGTCCATCGGTAACCTTTATTTTCTCTCCCGTTTGTCATACAATTACTATTATCTTGTGGTCCATCAGTAACCTTTATTTTCTCTCCCGTTTGTCATACAATTACTATTATCTTGTGGTCCATCAGTAACCTTTATTTTCTCTCCCGTTTGTCATACAATTACTATTATCTTGTGGTCCATCAGTAACCTTTATTTTCTCTCCCGTTTGTCATACAATTACTATTATCTTGTGGTCCATCAGTAACCTTTATTTTCTCTCCCGTTTGTCATACAATTACTATTATCTTGTGGTCCATCAGTAACCTTTATTTTCTCTCCCGTTTGTCATACAATTACTATTATCTTGTGGTCCATCAGTAACCTTTATTTTCTCTCTCGTTTGTCATACAATTACTATTATCTTGTGGTCCATCGGTAACCTTTATTTTCTCTCCAGTTTGTCATACAATTACTATTATCTTGTGGTCCATCGGTAACCTTTATTTTCTCTCCCGTTTGTCATACAATTACTATTATCTTGTGGTCCATCGGTAACCTTTATTTTCTCTCCCGTTTGTCATACAATTACTATTATCTTGTGGTCCATCAGTAACCTTTATTTTCTCTCCCGTTTGTCATACAATTACTATTATCTTGTGGTCCATCAGTAACCTTTATTTTCTCTCCCGTTTGTCATACAATTACTATTATCTTGTGGTCCATCGGTAACCTTTATTTTCTCTCCCGTTTGTCATACAATTACTATTATCTTGTGGTCCATCGGTAACCTTTATTTTCTCTCCCGTTTGTCATACAATTACTATTATCTTGTGGTCCATCGGTAACCTTTATTTTCTCTCCCGTTTGTCATACAATTACTATTATCTTGTGGTCCATCGGTAACCTTTATTTTCTCTCCCGTTTGTCATACAATTACTATTATCTTGTGGTCCATCGGTAACCTTTATTTTCTCTCCCGTTTGTCATACAATTACTATTATCTTGTGGTCCATCGGTAACCTTTATTTTCTCTCACGTTTGTCATACAATTACTATTATCTTGTGGTCCATCAGTAACCTTTATTTTCTCTCCCGTTTGTCATACAATTACTATTATCTTGTGGTCCATCGGTAACCTTTATTTTCTCTCCCGTTTGTCATACAATTACTATTATCTTGTGGTCCATCAGTAACCTTTATTTTCTCTCCCGTTTGTCATACAATTACTATTATCTTGTGGTCCATCAGTAACCTTTATTTTCTCTCCCGTTTGTCATAAAATTACTATTATCTTGTGGTCCATCAGTAACCTTTATTTTCTCTCCCGTTTGTCATACAATTACTATTATCTTGTGGTCCATCGGTAACCTTTATTTTCTCTCCCGTTTGTCATACAATTACTATTATCTTGTGGTCCATCAGTAACCTTTATTTTCTCTCCCGTTTGTCATACAATTACTATTATCTTGTGGTCCATCAGTAACCTTTATTTTCTCTCCCGTTTGTCATAAAATTACTATTATCTTGTGTTATGTTACATTTTATTATCAGTTTAATTTGAGAATGATCCGAAAGAAAATTAAAATCTTGAGTGGTGAAAAATAGAACTGAGGACAGAAGACTATCACTAACAATAGAATAATCAACTACTACTACAGCCATTAGCTGTCAAACAAGTCAAATAACCTAGTGAGTCACCCACATATCTACCATTCAAAATTCTAAGTTTTGATGCTATGCACAAATGTAAAAGGTTTCTTTCCTTGTGCATTACAGTTTTGATCTTGGTTAATTCTTTTTAATATTTGATCCACTGAATAATTTCTAGGAAGAATATAATTATCTGAAAAATTATTCAAATCTGTGGAATCATTCAATATATAATGAGGACTTTGGCCAGTTCGAGAGTTAAAATCGCCTATCAAGAGAATGTTTCCTTGGTTTGCAAAAATACTTACTTCATTCTCTAGTAAAGCAAAATCATTATCATAGTGCACAGCTATGACATGTGGAATATAAACAGCGCATACAAATAAATCATGTTCAAAGTCAAAGAATGATTTATCTAGTTTCAACCAAAGTCTATTTTCAGATTTAGAACCATAATTAACAATGGTGCTTCATTAATAATCTAATATTTAATTAATTTTTTTTTAAATGGAGCTATTAAAACGTTCCATTATCATAAACTGATCGTATGGTAGTTGGATTTACAACTACTTATGCAATCAGTGCCTATCACCACTAACGTGGCCGTGATCGCATGGTAGTTGGATTTTACAACTACCTATATGCAATCAGTGCCTATCACCACTGATGTTGTGAGTTTGAATCTCGACCAGGGCAAGGTGTACAACATTATGTGATAAAGTTTGTCAGTGACTTGCGACTTGTAGGTGGTTTTCTATGGGTACTCTGGTTTCATCCACCAATAAAACTGACCGCCACGATATAACTGAAATATTGTTGAAAGTGGTGTTAAACACCATGAACCAATCCAATCAAACCAATCATTTGTAATCTAAATCCTCTTCCTGATATCTGGTAAAATATCATCCCTTACCGTTCCATTCCCCATCTACAGTTTTCTTTTCACCATCCATAGTCCAAACAATATTTCAATATCGTCCAAACAAAAATATTTAAAATTCACAACAATTAACTAGAATTTATGTGATTACAAAAATAAATTTATTGTTAATGTTAACTGACAAAAACAAAACGGAAATTGATTTGATCAAATTGCTTACTTATTTCCGAATTTTGACATAAAAAATAACGCACACTTCATCACAAGTGATATTTTCCTGTTTAAAGACATCTTACATGTCAGTTTTTATTTGTTTCCTTTGAATATAGTTACTGGATTTAAGTAGGATGACGATTATTGGCAAAGAACATCAACTTTCAAAAAGATCAAAAGACACTGACCACTGTATTTAAATGGAGTAAGAGGCCAATGGCTGATTCCCGGAACATCAACTTTCAAAAAGATCAAAAAACATTGACCACTGCAATTAAAACGGAATAAGGGGCCACTAGAGGGGAAATTATTTTGTTAGATTCAGGTAAACTCAGGGAAATCATCAGATTTCAATTAGCTATAGTCAAACCTGACCATGCAGTCACCTATATTAAGCAGTCACCTGTATGAAAAGGTAATCTTTTTTCTTGTCCTGTCATAGAAAATTTCATATAAACTGAGCCTCTTTTAAGCGGCACCTGTCTTATATGGCCACTTTTTGTTTTTCCCAGAGGTGACCTCTTAATACAGGTTTCAATGTATTTCCCCAATTTACTTTTGGATTAAAAATCAAAATGAGAAAAAGTTTCATTAATATTTCCTTTTCTTAAAAAAAAGTATTATGTACTATTACATATAATTGTAAATTATTATACCTCACATAATAAAGAACCAATTCTATTGGTTAAAAGATAATCACATGACATAACTTAATCTGGATATCTTTGCTTCTAATCGCCGCCAACGGTGAATAACATCAAGAATTACACACATCCATTGAATAACCCTATTATTTAACTGTGAATAACCCTCGAAAATTACAACGTCCAGTGAATAACCCTAATGCAATAATACTTTAACAATTCAAATATTAAGCAGTATATTTCAACTGTTTGTTCGGTATAATAAAACAGTTACGGCCCTCTGAATCGGTGAATATCCAAATTTGTCAAGCCCACTAGGGTTATTTCCCCGAGGGCTATTACCTCTTCCGAGCCATAATTGTATATAAACACATTTAATCATCATGAGCGTAACATAATATGTAAGTTATATTGGTCATATCAACAGTTACATGTAGACATAAAAATGTAATTTATATTTTCTTTTCTTGTAATAAGTAAGCAATATTACATATATATATATATTGCAATTTAGAGATACATATATATATGATAGACTCAGATCGACGTCCAGTCTCTAATCGACGTTCACTCCTCAAATCGGTGTCCAATGACGTCATTATCACCGTCCGATTTAAGAGTCTTCTCAAATCGGCGCCCTTTCCAAATTCTCATATCTATGACGGATTAAATTTATTGCTATCAAATCGACGTCCTTTTCAGAGCTAAGATCTGTATGTGTTTTTACCTTGTCACATGATGGGTGTTTGTGAAGTTTGTACATCTACCTTGTCACATGATGGGTGTTTGTCAAGTTTGTACATCTACCTTGTCACATGATGGGTGTTTGTCAAGTTTGTACATCTACCTTGTCACATGATGGGCGTTTGTCAAGTTTGTACATCTACCTTGTCACATGATGGGCGTTTGTCAAGTTTGTACATCTACATGATGGGCTTTTGTCAAGTTTGTACATCTACCTTGTCACATGATGGGCGTTTGTCAAGTTTGTTCATCTACCTTGTCACATGATGGGCGTTTGTCAAGTTTGTACATCTACCTTGTCACATGATGGGTGTTTGTCAAGTTTGTACATCTACCTTGTCACATGATGGGTGTTTGTCAAGTTTGTACATCTACCTTGTCACATGATGGGTGTTTGTCAAGTTTGTACATCTACCTTGTCACATGATGGGTGTTTGTCAAGTTTGTACATCTACCTTGTCACATGATGGGTGTTTGTCAAGTTTGTACATCTACCTGGTCACATGATGGGTGTTTGTCAAGATTGTACATCTACCTTGTCACATGATGGGTGTTTGTCAAGTTTGTACATCTACCTTGTCACGTGATGGGCGTTTGTCAAGTTTGTACATCTACCTTGTCACGTGATGGGCGTTTGTCAAGTTTGTACATCTACCTTGTCACATGATGGGCGTTTTTCAAGTTTGTACATCTACATTGTCACATGATGGGCGTTTGTCAAGTTTGTGCATCTACCTTGTCATATAATGGGCGTTTGTCAAGTTTGTACATCTACCTTGTCACATGATGGGCGTTTGTCAAGTTTGTACATCTACCTTGTCACATGATGGGCGTTTGTCAAGTTTGTACATCTACCTTGTCACATGATGGGTGTTTGTCAAGTTTGTACATCTACCTTGTCACATGATGGGTGTTTGTCAAGTTTGTACATCTACCTTGTCACATGATGGGTGTTTGTCAAGTTTGTACATCTACCTTGTCACATGATGGGTGTTTGTCAAGTTTGTACATCTACCTTGTCACATGATGGGTGTTTGTCAAGTTTGTACATCTACCTTGTCACATGATGGGTGTTTGTCAAGTTTGTACATCTACCTTGTCACATGATGGGTGTTTGTCAAGTTTGTACATCTACCTTGTCACATGATGGGTGTTTGTCAAGTTTGTACATCTACCTTGTCACATGATGGGTGTTTGTCAAGTTTGTACATCTACCTTGTCACATGATGGGTGTTTGTCAAGTTTGTACATCTACCTTGTCACATGATGGGTGTTTGTCAAGTTTGTACATCTACCTTGTCACATGATGGGCGTTTGTCAAGTTTGTACATCTACCTTGTCACACGATGGGCGTTTATCAAGTTTGTACATCTACCTTGTCACATGATGGGCGTTTGTCAAGTTTGTACATCTACCTTGTCACATGATGGGCGTTTGTCAAGTTTGTACATCTACCTTGTCACATGATGGGTGTTTGTCAAGTTTGTACATCTACCTTGTCACATGATGGGTGTTTGTCAAGTTTGTACATCTACCTTGTCACATGATGGGTGTTTGTCAAGTTTGTACATCTACCTTGTCACATGATGGGTGTTTGTCAAGTTTGTACATCTGCCTTGTCACATGATGGGCGTTTGTCAAGTTTGTACATCTACCTTGTCACATGATGGGCGTTTGTCAAGTTTGTACATTTACCTTGTCACATGATGGGCGTTTGTCAAGTTTGTACATCTACATTGTCACACGATGGGCGTTTGTCAAGTTTGTACATCTACCTTGTCACATGATGGGCGTTTGTCAAGTTTGTACATCTACCTTGTCACATGATGGGCGTTTGTCAAGTTTGTACATCTACCTTGTCACATGATGGGCGTTTGTCAAGTTTGTACATCTACCTTGTCACATGATGGGTGTTTGTCAAGTTTGTACATCTACCTTGTCACATGATGGGTGTTTGTCAAGTTTGTACATCTACCTTGTCACATGATGGGTGTTTGTCAAGTTTGTACATCTACCTTGTCACATGATGGGTGTTTGTCAAGTTTGTACATCTACCTTGTCACATGATGGGTGTTTGTCAAGTTTGTACATCTACCTGTCACATGATGGGTGTTTGTCAAGTTTGTACATCTACCTTGTCACATGATGGGCGTTTGTCAAGTTTGTACATCTACCTTGTCACATGATGGGCGTTTATCAAGTTTGTACATCTACCTTGTCACATGATGGGCGTTTGTCAAGTTTGTACATCTACCTTGTCACATGATGGGCGTTTGTCAAGTTTGTACATCTACCTTGTCACATGATGGGTGTTTGTCAAGTTTGTACATCTACCTTGTCACATGATGGGTGTTTGTCAAGTTTGTACATCTACCTTGTCACATGATGGGCGTTTGTCAAGTTTGTACATCTACCTTGTCACATGATGGGCGTTTG
This sequence comes from Bathymodiolus brooksi, assembly GCA_963680875.1. Taxonomy (NCBI): domain Eukaryota; kingdom Metazoa; phylum Mollusca; class Bivalvia; order Mytilida; family Modiolidae; genus Bathymodiolus; species Bathymodiolus brooksi. The sequence goes on from OY804588.1 coordinate 95,410,880, forward strand.
TCAAGTTTGTACATCTACCTTGTCACATGATGGGCGTTTGTCAAGTTTGTTCATCTACCTTGTCACATGATGGGCGTTTGTCAAGTTTGTACATCTACCTTGTCACATGATGGGTGTTTGTCAAGTTTGTACATCTACCTTGTCACATGATGGGTGTTTGTCAAGTTTGTACATCTACCTTGTCACATGATGGGTGTTTGTCAAGTTTGTACATCTACCTTGTCACATGATGGGTGTTTGTCAAGTTTGTACATCTACCTTGTCACATGATGGGTGTTTGTCAAGTTTGTACATCTACCTTGTCACATGATGGGTGTTTGTCAAGATTGTACATCTACCTTGTCACATGATGGGTGTTTGTCAAGTTTGTACATCTACCTTGTCACGTGATGGGCGTTTGTCAAGTTTGTACATCTACCTTGTCACGTGATGGGCGTTTGTCAAGTTTGTACATCTACCTTGTCACATGATGGGCGTTTTTCAAGTTTGTACATCTAACTTGTCACATGATGGGCGTTTGTCAAGTTTGTTCATCTACCTTGTCATATAATGGGCGTTTGTCAAGTTTGTACATCTACCTTGTCACATGATGGGCGTTTGTCAAGTTTGTACATCTACCTTGTCACATGATGGGCGTTTGTCAAGTTTGTACATCTACCTTGTCACATGATGGGCGTTTGTCAAGTTTGTACATCTACCTTGTCATATGATGGGTGTTTGTCAAGTTTGTACATCTACCTTGTCACATGATGGGTGTTTGTCAAGTTTGTACATCTACCTTGTCACATGATGGGTGTTTGTCAAGTTTGTACATCTACCTTGTCACATGATGGGTGTTTGTCAAGTTTGTACATCTACCTTGTCACATGATGGGTGTTTGTCAAGTTTGTACATCTACCTTGTCACATGATGGGTGTTTGTCAAGTTTGTACATCTACCTTGTCACATGATGGGTGTTTGTCAAGTTTGTACATCTACCTTGTCACATGATGGGTGTTTGTCAAGTTTGTACATCTACCTTGTCACATGATGGGTGTTTGTCAAGTTTGTACATCTACCTTGTCACATGATGGGTGTTTGTCAAGTTTGTACACCTACCTTGTCACATGATGGGTGTTTGTCAAGTTTGTACATCTACCTTGTCACATGATGGGTGTTTGTCAAGTTTGTACATCTACCTTGTCACATGATGGGCGTTTGTCAAGTTTGTACATCTACCTTGTCACACGATGGGCGTTTGTCAAGTTTGTACATCTACCTTGTCACATGATGGGCGTTTGTCAAGTTTGTACATCTACCTTGTCACATGATGGGCGTTTGTCAAGTTTGTACATCTACCTTGTCATATGATGGGTGTTTGTCAAGTTTGTACATCTACCTTGTCACATGATGGGTGTTTGTCAAGTTTGTACATCTGCCTTGTCACATGATGGGCGTTTGTCAAGTTTGTACATCTACCTTGTCACATGATGGGCGTTTGTCAAGTTTGTACATTTACCTTGTCACATGATGGGCGTTTGTCAAGTTTGTACATCTACATTGTCACATGATGGGCGTTTGTCAAGTTTGTACATCTACCTTGTCACATGATGGGCGTTTGTCAAGTTTGTACATCTACCTTGTCATATGATGGGTGTTTGTCAAGTTTGTACATCTACCTTGTCACATGATGGGTGTTTGTCAAGTTTGTACATCTGCCTTGTCACATGATGGGCGTTTGTCAAGTTTGTACATCTACCTTGTCACATGATGGGCGTTTGTCAAGTTTGTACATTTACCTTGTCACATGATGGGCGTTTGTCAAGTTTGTACATCTACATTGTCACATGATGGGCGTTTGTCAAGTTTGTACATCTACCTTGTCACATGATGGGCGTTTGTCAAGTTTGTACATCTACCTTGTCACATGATGGGCGTTTGTCAAGTTTGTACATCTACCTTGTCACATGATGGGTGTTTGTCAAGTTTGTACATCTACCTTGTCACATGATGGGTGTTTGTCAAGTTTGTACATCTACCTTGTCACATGATGGGTGTTTGTCAAGTTTGTACATCTACCTTGTCACATGATGGGTGTTTGTCAAGTTTGTACATCTACCTTGTCACACGATGGGCGTTTGTCAAGTTTGTACATCTACCTTGTCACATGATGGGCGTTTGTCAAGTTTGTACATCTACCTTGTCACATGATGGGCGTTTGTCAAGTTTGTACATTTACCTTGTCACATGATGGGCGTTTGTCAAGTTTGTACATCTACATTGTCACATGATGGGCGTTTGTCAAGTTTGTACATCTACCTTGTCACATGATGGGCGTTTGTCAAGTTTGTACATCTACCTTGTCACATGATGGGCGTTTGTCAAGTTTGTACATCTACCTTGTCACATGATGGGTGTTTGTCAAGTTTGTACATCTACCTTGTCACATGATGGGTGTTTGTCAAGTTTGTACATCTGCCTTGTCACATGATGGGCGTTTGTCAAGTTTGTACATCTACCTTGTCACATGATGGGCGTTTGTCAAGTTTGTACATTTACCTTGTCACATGATGGGCGTTTGTCAAGTTTGTACATCTACATTGTCACATGATGGGCGTTTGTCAAGTTTGTACATCTACCTTGTCACATGATGGGCGTTTGTCAAGTTTGTACATCTACCTTGTCATATGATGGGTGTTTGTCAAGTTTGTACATCTACCTTGTCACATGATGGGTGTTTGTCAAGTTTGTACATCTGCCTTGTCACATGATGGGCGTTTGTCAAGTTTGTACATCTACCTTGTCACATGATGGGCGTTTGTCAAGTTTGTACATTTACCTTGTCACATGATGGGCGTTTGTCAAGTTTGTACATCTACATTGTCACATGATGGGCGTTTGTCAAGTTTGTACATCTACCTTGTCACATGATGGGCGTTTGTCAAGTTTGTACATCTACCTTGTCACATGATGGGCGTTTGTCAAGTTTGTACATCTACCTTGTCACATGATGGGTGTTTGTCAAGTTTGTACATCTACCTTGTCACATGATGGGTGTTTGTCAAGTTTGTACATCTACCTTGTCACATGATGGGTGTTTGTCAAGTTTGTACATCTACCTTGTCACATGATGGGTGTTTGTCAAGTTTGTACATCTACCTTGTCACACGATGGGCGTTTGTCAAGTTTGTACATCTACCTTGTCACATGATGGGCGTTTGTCAAGTTTGTACATCTACCTTGTCACATGATGGGCATTTATCAAGTTTGTACATCTACCTTGTCACATGATGGGCGTTTGTCAAGTTTGTACATCTACCTTGACACATGATGGGCGTTTGTCAAGTTTCTACATCTATCTTGTCACATGATGGGTGTTTGTCAAGTTTGTACATCTACCTTGTCACATGATGGGTGTTTGTCAAGTTTGTACATCTGCCTTGTCACATGATGGGTGTTTGTCAAGATTGTACATCTACCTTGTCACATGATGGGTGTTTGTCAAGTTTGTACATCTACCTTGTCACATGATGGGCGTTTGTCAAGTTTGTACATCTACCTTGTCACATGATGGGCGTTTGTCAAGTTTGTACATCTACCTTGTCACATGATGGGCGTTTGTCAAGTTTGTACATCTACCTTGTCACATGATGGGCGTTTGTCAAGCTTGTACATCTACCTTGTCACATGATGGGCGTTTGTCAAGTTTGTACATCTACCTTGTCACATGATGGGCGTTTGTCAAGTTTGTACATCTACCTTGTCACATGATGGGTGTTTGTCAAGTTTGTACATCTACCTTGTCACATGATGGGTGTTTGTCAAGTTTGTACATCTACCTTTTCACATGATGGGCGTTTGTCAAGTTTGTACATCTACCTTTTCACATGATGGGCGTTTGTCAAGTTTGTACATCTACCTTGTCACATGATGGGCGTTTATCAAGTTTGTACATCTACCTTGTCACATGATGGGCGTTTGTCAAGTTTGTACATCTACCTTGTCACATGATGGGCGTTTGTCAAGTTTGTGCATCTACCTTGTCACATGATGGGTGTTTGTCAAGTTTGTACATCTACCTTGTCACATGATGGGTGTTTGTCAAGTTTGTACATCTACCTTGTCACATGATGGGCGTTTGTCAAGTTTGTACATCTACCTTGTCACATGATGGGCTTTTGTCAAGTTTGTACATCTACCTTGTCACATGATGGGCGTTTGTCAAGTTTGTTCATCTACCTTGTCACATGATGGGCGTTTGTCAAGTTTGTACATCTACCTTGTCACATGATGGGTGTTTGTCAAGTTTGTACATCTACCTTGTCACATGATGGGTGTTTGTCAAGTTTGTACATCTACCTTGTCACATGATGGGTGTTTGTCAAGTTTGTACATCTACCTTGTCACATGATGGGTGTTTGTCAAGTTTGTACATCTACCTTGTCACATGATGGGTGTTTGTCAAGTTTGTACATCTACCTTGTCACATGATGGGTGTTTGTCAAGATTGTACATCTACCTTGTCACATGATGGGTGTTTGTCAAGTTTGTACATCTACCTTGTCACGTGATGGGCGTTTGGCAAGTTTGTACATCTACCTTGTCACGTGATGGGCGTTTGTCAAGTTTGTACATCTACCTTGTCACATGATGGGCGTTTTTCAAGTTTGTACATCTACCTTGTCACATGATGGGCGTTTGTCAAGTTTGTACATCTACCTTGTCATATAATAGGCGTTTGTCAAGTTTGTACATCTACCTTGTCACATGATGGGCGTTTGTCAAGTTTGTACATCTACCTTGTCACATGATGGGCGTTTGTCAAGTTTGTACATCTACCTTGTCACATGATGGGCGTTTGTCAAGTTTGTACATCTACCTTGTCACATGATGGGTGTTTGTCAAGTTTGTACATCTACCTTGTCACATGATGGGTGTTTGTCAAGTTTGTACATCTACCTTGTCACATGATGGGTGTTTGTCAAGTTTGTGCATCTACCTTGTCACATGATGGGTGTTTGTCAAGTTTGTACATCTACCTTGTCACATGATGGGTGTTTGTCAAGTTTGTACATCTACCTTGTCACATGATGGGTGTTTGTCAAGTTTGTACATCTACCTTGTCACATGATGGGTGTTTGTCAAGTTTGTACATCTACCTTGTCACATGATGGGTGTTTGTCAAGTTTGTACATCTACCTTGTCACATGATGGGTGTTTGTCAAGTTTGTACATCTACCTTGTCACATGATGGGTGTTTGTCAAGTTTGTACACCTACCTTGTCACAAGATGGGTGTTTGTCAAGTTTGTACATCTACCTTGTCACATGATGGGCGTTTGTCAAGTTTGTACATCTACCTTGTCACACGATGGGCGTTTATCAAGTTTGTACATCTACCTTGTCACATGATGGGCGTTTGTCAAGTTTGTACATCTACCTTGTCACATGATGGGCGTTTGTCAAGTTTGTGCATCTACCTTGTCACATGATGGGTGTTTGTCAAGTTTGTACATCTACCTTGTCACATGATGGGTGTTTGTCAAGTTTGTACATCTGCCTTGTCACATGATGGGCGTTTGTCAAGTTTGTACATCTACCTTGTCACATGATGGGCGTTTGTCAAGTTTGTACATTTACCTTGTCACATGATGGGCGTTTGTCAAGTTTGTACATCTATATTGTCACAAGATGGGCGTTTGTCAAGTTTGTACATCTACCTTGTCACATGATGGGCGTTTATCAAGTTTGTACATCTACCTTGTCACATGATGGGCGTTTGTCAAGTTTGTACATCTACCTTGTCACATGATGGGCGTTTGTCAAGTTTGTACATCTACCTTGTCACATGATGGGTGTTTGTCAAGTTTGTACATCTACCTTGTCACATGATGGGTGTTTGTCAAGTTTGTACATCTACCTTGTCACATGATGGGCGTTTGTCAAGTTTGTACATCTACCTTGTCACATGATGGGCGTTTGTCAAGTTTGTACATCTACCTTGTCACATGATGGGCGTTTGTCAAGTTTGTTCATCTACCTTGTCACATGATGGGCGTTTGTCAAGTTTGTACATCTACCTTGTCACATGATGGGTGTTTGTCAAGTTTGTACATCTACCTTGTCACATGATGGGTGTTTGTCAAGTTTGTACATCTACCTTGTCACATGATGGGTGTTTGTCAAGTTTGTACATCTACCTTGTCACATGATGGGTGTTTGTCAAGTTTGTACATCTACCTTGTCACATGATGGGTGTTTGTCAAGTTTGTACATCTACCTTGTCACATGATGGGTGTTTGTCAAGATTGTACATCTACCTTGTCACATGATGGGTGTTTGTCAAGTTTGTACATCTACCTTGTCACGTGATGGGCGTTTGTCAAATTTGTACATCTACCTTGTCACGTGATGGGCGTTTGTCAAGTTTGTACATCTACCTTGTCACATGATGGGCGTTTTTCAAGTTTGTACATCTAACTTGTCACATGATGGGCGTTTGTCAAGTTTGTACATCTACCTTGTCATATAATGGGCGTTTGTCAAGTTTGTACATCTACCTTGTCACATGATGGGCGTTTGTCAAGTTTGTACATCTACCTTGTCACATGATGGGCGTTTGTCAAGTTTGTACATCTACCTTGTCACATGATGGGCGTTTGTCAAGTTTGTACATCTACCTTGTCATATGATGGGTGTTTGTCAAGTTTGTACATCTACCTTGTCACATGATGGGTGTTTGTCAAGTTTGTACATCTACCTTGTCACATGATGGGTGTTTGTCAAGTTTGTACATCTACCTTGTCACATGTTGGGTGTTTGTCAAGTTTGTACATCTACCTTGTCACATGATGGGTGTTTGTCAAGTTTGTACATCTACCTTGTCACATGATGGGTGTTTGTCAAGTTTGTACATCTACCTTGTCACATGATGGGTGTTTGTCAAGTTTGTACATCTACCTTGTCACATGATGGGTGTTTGTCAAGTTTGTACATCTACCTTGTCACATGATGGGCGTTTGTCAAGTTTGTACATCTACCTTGTCACACGATGGGCGTTTATCAAGTTTGTACATCTACCTTGTCACATGATGGGCGTTTGTCAAGTTTGTACATCTACCTTGTCACATGATGGGCGTTTGTCAAGTTTGTACATCTACCTTGTCACATGATGGGTGTTTGTCAAGTTTGTACATCTACCTTGTCACATGATGGGTGTTTGTCAAGTTTGTACATCTGCCTTGTCACATGATGGGCGTTTGTCAAGTTTGTACATCTACCTTGTCACATGATGGGCGTTTGTCAAGTTTGTACATTTACCTTGTCACATGATGGGCGTTTGTCAAGTTTGTACATCTAAATTGTCACATGATGGGCGTTTGTCAAGTTTGTACATCTACCTTGTCACATGATGGGCGTTTGTCAAGTTTGTACATCTACCTTGTCACATGATGGGCGTTTGTCAAGTTTGTACATCTACCTTGTCACATGATGGGTGTTTGTCAAGTTTGTACATCTACCTTGTCACATGATGGGTGTTTGTCAAGTTTGTACATCTACCTTGTCACATGATGGGTGTTTGTCAAGTTTGTACATCTACCTTGTCACATGATGGGTGTTTGTCAAGTTTGTACATCTACCTTGTCACACGATGGGCGTTTGTCAAGTTTGTACATCTACCTTGTCACATGATGGGCGTTTGTCAAGTTTGTACATCTACCTTGTCACATGATGGGTGTTTGTCAAGTTTGTACATCGACCTTGTCACATGAAGGGTGTTTGTCAAGTTTGTACATCGACCTTGTCACATGAAGGGTGTTTGTCAAGTTTGTTCATCTACCTTGTCACATGATGGGTGTTTGTCAAGTTTGTGCATCTACCTTGTCACATGATGGGCGTTTGTCAAGTTTGTACATCTACCTTGTCACATGATGGGCATTTATCAAGTTTGTACATCTACCTTGTCACATGATGGGCGTTTGTCAAGTTTGTACATCTACCTTGTCACGTGATGGGCGTTTGTCAAGTTTCTACATCTATCTTGTCACATGATGGGTGTTTGTCAAGTTTGTACATCTACCTTGTCACATGATGGGTGTTTGTCAAGTTTGTACATCTGCCTTGTCACATGATGGGTGTTTGTCAAGATTGTACATCTATCTTGTCACATGATGGGTGTTTGTCAAGTTTGTACATCTACCTTGTCACATGATGGGCGTTTGTCAAGTTTGTACATCTACCTTGTCACATGATGGGCGTTTGTCAAGTTTGTACATCTACCTTGTCACATGATGGGCGTTTGTCAAGTTTGTACATCTACCTTGTCACATGATGGGCGTTTGTCAAGCTTGTACATCTACCTTGTCACATGATGGGCGTTTGTCAAGTTTGTACATCTACCTTGTCACATGATGGGCGTTTGTCAAGTTTGTACATCTACCTTGTCACATGATGGGTGTTTGTCAAGTTTGTACATCTACCTTGTCACATGATGGGGGTTTGTCAAGTTTGTACATCTACCTTTTCACATGATGGGCGTTTGTCAAGTTTGTACATCTACCTTTTCACATGATGGGCGTTTATCAAGTTTGTACATCTACCTTGTCACATGATGGGCGTTTGTCAAGTTTGTACATCTACCTTGTCACATGATGGGCGTTTGTCAAGTTTGTACATCTACCTTGTCACATGATGGGCGTTTGTCAAGATTGTACATCTACCTTGTCACATGATGGGTGTTTGTCAAGTTTGTACATCTAACTTGTCACATGATGGGTGTTTGTCAAGTTTGTACATCTACCTTGTCACACGATGGGCGTTTATCAAGTTTGTACATCTACCTTGTCACATGATGGGCGTTTGTCAAGTTTGTACATCTACCTTGTCACATGATGGGCGTTTGTCAAGTTTGTACATCTACCTTGTCACATGATGGGTGTTTGTCAAGTTTGTACATCTACCTTGTCACATGATGGGTGTTTGTCAAGTTTGTACATCTGCCTTGTCACATGATGGGCGTTTGTCAAGTTTGTACATCTACCTTGTCACATGATGGGCGTTTGTCAAGTTTGTACATTTACCTTGTCACATGATGGGCGTTTGTCAAGTTTGTACATCTACATTGTCACATGATGGGCGTTTGTCAAGTTTGTACATCTACCTTGTCACATGATGGGCGTTTGTCAAGTTTGTACATCTACCTTGTCACATGATGGGCGTTTGTCAAGTTTGTACATCTACCTTGTCACATGATGGGTGTTTGTCAAGTTTGTACATCTACCTTGTCACATGATGGGTGTTTGTCAAGTTTGTACATCTACCTTGTCACATGATGGGTGTTTGTCAAGTTTGTACATCTACCTTGTCACATGATGGGTGTTTGTCAAGTTTGTACATCTACCTTGTCACACGATGGGCGTTTGTCAAGTTTGTACATCTACCTTGTCACATGATGGGCGTTTGTCAAGTTTGTACATCTACCTTGTCACATGATGGGTGTTTGTCAAGTTTGTACATCGACCTTGTCACATGAAGGGTGTTTGTCAAGTTTGTTCATCTACCTTGTCACATGATGGGTGTTTGTCAAGTTTGTGCATCTACCTTGTCACATGATGGGCGTTTGTCAAGTTTGTACATCTACCTTGTCACATGATGGGCATTTATCAAGTTTGTACATCTACCTTGTCACATGATGGGCGTTTGTCAAGTTTGTACATCTACCTTGTCACGTGATGGGCGTTTGTCAAGTTTCTACATCTATCTTGTCACATGATGGGTGTTTGTCAAGTTTGTACATCTACCTTGTCACATGATGGGTGTTTGTCAAGTTTGTACATCTGCCTTGTCACATGATGGGTGTTTGTCAAGATTGTACATCTATCTTGTCACATGATGGGTGTTTGTCAAGTTTGTACATCTACCTTGTCACATGATGGGCGTTTGTCAAGTTTGTACATCTACCTTGTCACATGATGGGCGTTTGTCAAGTTTGTACATCTACCTTGTCACATGATGGGCGTTTGTCAAGTTTGTACATCTACCTTGTCACATGATGGGCGTTTGTCAAGCTTGTACATCTACCTTGTCACATGATGGGCGTTTGTCAAGTTTGTACATCTACCTTGTCACATGATGGGCGTTTGTCAAGTTTGTACATCTACCTTGTCACATGATGGGTGTTTGTCAAGTTTGTACATCTACCTTGTCACATGATGGGGGTTTGTCAAGTTTGTACATCTACCTTTTCACATGATGGGCGTTTGTCAAGTTTGTACATCTACCTTTTCACATGATGGGCGTTTATCAAGTTTGTACATCTACCTTGTCACATGATGGGCGTTTGTCAAGTTTGTACATCTACCTTGTCACATGATGGGCGTTTGTCAAGTTTGTACATCTACCTTGTCACATGATGGGCGTTTGTCAAGATTGTACATCTACCTTGTCACATGATGGGTGTTTGTCAAGTTTGTACATCTAACTTGTCACATGATGGGTGTTTGTCAAGTTTGTACATCTACCTTGTCACATGATGGGCGTTTGTCAAGTTTGTACATCTACCTTGTCACATGATGGGCGTTTGTCAAGTTTGTACATCTACCTTGTCACATGATGGGCGTTTGTCAAGTTTGTTCATCTACATTGTCACATGATGGGCGTTTGTCAAGTTTGTACATCTACCTTGTCACATGATGGGTGTTTGTCAAGTTTGTACATCTACCTTGTCACATGATGGGTGTTTGTCAAGTTTGTACATCTACCTTGTCACATGATGGGTGTTTGTCAAGTTTGTACATCTACCTTGTCACATGATGGGTGTTTGTCAAGTTTGTACATTTACCTTGTCACATGATGGGTGTTTGTCAAGTTTGTACATCTACCTTGTCACATGATGGGTGTTTGTCAAGATTGTACATCTACCTTGTCACATGATGGGTGTTTGTCAAGTTTGTACATCTACCTTGTCACGTGATGGGCGTTTGGCAAGTTTGTACATCTACCTTGTCACGTGATGGGCGTTTGTCAAGTTTGTACATCTACCTTGTCACATGATGGGCGTTTTTCAAGTTTGTACATCTACCTTGTCACATGATGGGCGTTTGTCAAGTTTGTACATCTACCTTGTCACATGATGGGCGTTTGTCAAGTTTGTACATCTACCTTGTCACATGATGGGCGTTTGTCAAGTTTGTACATCTACCTTGTCACATGATGGGTGTTTGTCATGTTTGTACATCCACCTTGTCACATGATGGGTGTTTGTCAAGTTTGTACATCTACCTTGTCACATGATGGGTGTTTGTCAAGGTTGTGCATCTACCTTGTCACATGATGGGTGTTTGTCAAGTTTGTACATCTACCTTGTCACATGATGGGTGATTGTCAAGTTTGTACATCTACCTTGTCACATGATGGGTGTTTGTCAAGTTTGTACATCTACCTTGTCACATGATGGGTGTTTGTCAAGTTTGTACATCTACCTTGTCACATGATGGGTGTTTGTCAAGTTTGTACATCTACCTTGTCACATGATGGGTGTTTGTCAAGTTTGTACATCTACCTTGTCACATGATGGGTGTTTGTCAAGTTTGTACACCTACCTTGTCACATGATGGGTGTTTGTCAAGTTTGTACATCTACCTTGTCACATGATGGGCGTTTGTCAAGTTTGTACATCTACCTTGTCACACGATGGGCGTTTATCAAGTTTGTACATCTACCTTGTCACATGATGGGCGTTTGTCAAGTTTGTACATCTACCTTGTCACATGATGGGCGTTTGTCAAGTTTGTACATCTACCTTGTCAGATGATGGGTGTTTGTCAAGTTTGTACATCTACCTTGTCACATGATGGGTGTTTGTCAAGTTTGTACATCTGCCTTGTCACATGATGGGCGTTTGTCAAGTTTGTACATCTACCTTGTCACATGATGGGCGTTTGTCAAGTTTGTACATTTACCTTGTCACATGATGGGCGTTTGTCAAGTTTGTACATCTACATTGTCACATGATGGGCGTTTGTCAAGTTTGTACATCTACCTTGTCACATGATGGGCGTTTGTCAAGTTTGTACATCTACCTTGTCACATGATGGGCGTTTGTCAAGTTTGTACATCTACCTTGTCACATGATGGGTGTTTGTCAAGTTTGTACATCTACCTTGTCACATGATGGGTGTTTGTCAAGTTTGTACATCTACCTTGTCACATGATGGGTGTTTGTCAAGTTTGTACATCTACCTTGTCACATGATGGGTGTTTGTCAAGTTTGTGCATCTACCTTGTCACATGATGGGTGTTTGTCAAGTTTGTACATCTACCTTGTCATATGATGGGCGTTTGTCAAGTTTGTACATCTACCTTGTCACATGATGGGCGTTTGTCAAGTTTGTACATCTACCTTGTCACATGATGGGTGTTTGTCAAGTTTGTACATCGACCTTGTCACATGAAGGGTGTTTGTCAAGTTTGTTCATCTACCTTGTCACATGATGGGTGTTTGTCAAGTTTGTGCATCTACCTTGTCACATGATGGGCGTTTGTCAAGTTTGTACATCTACCTTGTCACATGATGGGCATTTATCAAGTTTGTACATCTACCTTGTCACATGATGGGCGTTTGTCAAGTTTGTACATCTACCTTGTCACATGATGGGCGTTTGTCAAGTTTCTACATCTATCTTGTCACATGATGGGTGTTTGTCAAGTTTGTACATCTACCTTGTCACATGATGGGTGTTTGTCAAGTTTGTACATCTGCCTTGTCACATGATGGGTGTTTGTCAAGATTGTACATCTACCTTGTCACATGATGGGTGTTTGTCAAGTTTGTACATCTACCTTGTCACATGATGGGCGTTTGTCAAGTTTGTACATCTACCTTGTCACATGATGGGCGTTTGTCAAGTTTGTACATCTACCTTGTCACATGATGGGCGTTTGTCAAGTTTGTACATCTACCTTGTCACATGATGGGCGTTTGTCAAGCTTGTACATCTACCTTGTCACATGATGGGCGTTTGTCAAGTTTGTACATCTACCTTTTCACATGATGGGCGTTTGTCAAGTTTGTACATCTACCTTGTCACATGATGGGCGTTTGTCAAGTTTGTACATCTACCTTGTCACATGATGGGTGTTTGTCAAGTTTGTACATCTACCTTGTCACATGATGGGTGTTTGTCAAGTTTGTACATCTACCTTTTCACATGATGGGCGTTTGTCAAGTTTGTACATCTACCTTTTCACATGATGGGCGTTTGTCAAGTTTGTACATCTACCTTGTCACATGATGGGCGTTTATCAAGTTTGTACATCTACCTTGTCACATGATGGGCGTTTGTCAAGTTTGTACATCTACCTTGTCACATGATGGGTGTTTGTCAAGTTTGTACATCTACCTTGTCACATGATGGGTGTTTGTCAAGTTTGTACATCTACCTTGTCACATGATGGGTGTTTGTCAAGTTTGTACATCTACCTTGTCACATGATGGGCGTTTGTCAAGTTTGTACATCTACCTTGTCACATGATGGGCGTTTGTCAAGTTTGTTCATCTACCTTGTCACATGATGGGCGTTTGTCAAGTTTGTACATCTACCTTGTCACATGATGGGTGTTTGTCAAGTTTGTACATCTACCTTGTCACATGATGGGTGTTTGTCAAGTTTGTACATCTACCTTGTCACATGATGGGTGTTTGTCAAGTTTGTACATATACCTTGTCACATGATGGGCGTTTGTCAAGTTTGTTCATCTACCTTGTCACATGATGGGCGTTTGTCAAGTTTGTACATCTACCTTGTCACATGATGGGTGTTTGTCAAGTTTGTACATCTACCTTGTCACATGATGGGTGTTTGTCAAGTTTGTACATCTACCTTGTCACATGATGGGTGTTTGTCAAGTTTGTACATCTACCTTGTCACATGATGGGTGTTTGTCAAGATTGTACATCTACCTTGTCACATGATGGGTGTTTGTCAAGTTTGTACATCTACCTTGTCACGTGATGGGCGTTTGTCAAGTTTGTACATCTACCTTGTCACGTGATGGGCGTTTGTCAAGTTTGTACATCTACCTTGTCACATGATGGGCGTTTTTCAAGTTTGTACATCTACCTTGTCACATGATGGGCGTTTGTCAAGTTTGTACATCTACCTTGTCATATAATGGGCGTTTGTCAAGTTTGTACATCTACCTTGTCACATGATGGGCGTTTGTCAAGTTTGTACATCTACCTTGTCACATGATGGGCGTTTGTCAAGTTTGTACATCTACCTTGTCACATGATGGGCGTTTGTCAAGTTTGTACATCTACCTTGTCACATGATGGGTGTTTGTCAAGTTTGTACATCTACCTTGTCACATGATGGGTGTTTGTCAAGTTTGTACATCTACCTTGTCACATGATGGGTGTTTGTCAAGTTTGTGCATCTACCTTGTCACATGATGGGTGTTTGTCAAGTTTGTACATCTACCTTGTCACATGATGGGTGTTTGTCAAGTTTGTACATCTACCTTGTCACATGATGGGTGTTTGTCAAGTTTGTACATTTACCTTGTCACATGATGGGTGTTTGTCAAGTTTGTACATCTACCTTGTCACATGATGGGTGTTTGTCAAGTTTGTACATCTACCTTGTCACATGATGGGTGTTTGTCAAGTTTGTACATCTACCTTGTCACATGATGGGTGTTTGTCAAGTTTGTACACCTACCTTGTCACATGATGGGTGTTTGTCAAGTTTGTACATCTACCTTGTCACATGATGGGTGTTTGTCAAGTTTGTACATCTACCTTGTCACATGATGGGCGTTTGTCAAGTTTGTACATCTACCTTGTCACACGATGGGCGTTTATCAAGTTTGTACATCTACCTTGTCACATGATGGGCGTTTGTCAAGTTTGTACATCTACCTTGTCACATGATGGGCGTTTGTCAAGTTTGTACATCTACCTTATCACATGATGGGTGTTTGTCAAGTTTGTACATCTACCTTGTCACATGATGGGTGTTTGTCAAGTTTGTTCATCTACCTTGTCACATGATGGGTGTTTGTCAAGTTTGTACATCTACCTTGTCACATGATGGGTGTTTGTCAAGTTTGTACATCTGCCTTGTCACATGATGGGCGTTTGTCAAGTTTGTACATCTACCTTGTCACATGATGGGCGTTTGTCAAGTTTGTACATTTACCTTGTCACATGATGGGCATTTGTCAAGTTTGTACATCTACATTGTCACATGATGGGCGTTTGTCAAGTTTGTACATCTACCTTGTCACATGATGGGCGTTTATCAAGTTTGTACATCTACCTTGTCACATGATGGGCGATTGTCAAGTTTGTACATCTACCTTGTCACATGATGGGCGTTTGTCAAGTTTGTACATCTACCTTGTCACATGATGGGTGTTTGTCAAGTTAGTACATCTACCTTGTCACATGATTGGTGTTTGTCATGTTTGTACATCTACCTTGTCACATGATGGGCGTTTGTCAAGTTTGTACATCTACCTTGTCACATGATGGGCTTTTGTCAAGTTTGTACATCTACCTTGTCACATGATGGGCGTTTGTCAAGTTTGTTCATCTACCTTGTCACATGATGGGTGTTTGTCAAGTTTGTACATCTACCTTGTCACATGATGGGTGTTTGTCAAGTTTGTACATCTACCTTGTCACATGATGGGTGTTTGTCAAGTTTGTACATCTACCTTGTCACATGATGGGTGTTTGTCAAGTTTGTACATCTACCTTGTCACATGATGGGTGTTTGTCAAGTTTGTACATCTACCTTGTCACGTGATGGGCGTTTGTCAAGTTTGTACATCTACCTTGTCACGTGATGGGCGTTTGTCAAGTTTGTACATCTACCTTGTCACATGATGGGCGTTTTTCAAGTTTGTACATCTACCTTGTCACATGATGGGCGTTTGTCAAGTTTGTACATCTACCTTGTCATATAATGGGCGTTTGTCAATTTTGTACATCTACCTTGTCACATGATGGGCGTTTGTCAAGTTTGTACATCTACCTTGTCACATGATGGGCGTTTGTCAAGTTTGTACATCTACCTTGTCACATGATGGGCGTTTGTCAAGTTTGTACATCTACCTTGTCACATGATGGGTGTTTGTCAAGTTTGTACATCTACCTTGTCACATGATGGGTGTTTGTCAAGTTTGTACATCTACCTTGTCACATGATGGGTGTTTGTCAAGTTTGTGCATCTACCTTGTCACATGATGGGTGTTTGTCAAGTTTGTACATCTACCTTGTCACATGATGGGTGTTTGTCAAGTTTGTACATCTACCTTGTCACATGATGGGTGTTTGTCAAGTTTGTACATCTACCTTGTCACATGATGGGTGTTTGTCAAGTTTGTACATCTACCTTGTCACATGATGGGTGTTTGTCAAGTTTGTACATCTACCTTGTCACATGATGGGTGTTTGTCAAGTTTGTACATCTACCTTGTCACATGATGGGTGTTTGTCAAGTTTGTACACCTACCTTGTCACATGATGGGTGTTTGTCAAGTTTGTACATCTACCTTGTCACATGATGGGTGTTTGTCAAGTTTGTACATCTACCTTGTCACATGATGGGCGTTTGTCAAGTTTGTACATCTACCTTGTCACACGATGGGCGTTTATCAAGTTTGTACATCTACCTTGTCACATGATGGGCGTTTGTCAAGTTTGTACATCTACCTTGTCACATGATGGGCGTTTGTCAAGTTTGTACATCTACCTTGTCACATGATGGGCGTTTGTCAAGTTTGTACATCTACCTTGTCACATGATGGGTGTTTGTCAAGTTTGTACATCTACCTTGTCACATGATGGGTGTTTGTCAAGTTTGTACATCTACCTTGTCACATGATGGGTGCTTGTCAAGTTTGTACATCTACCTTGTCACATGATGGGTGTTTGTCAAGTTTGTACATCTACCTTTTCTCATGATGGGTGTTGTCAAGTTTGTACATCTACCTGTCACATGATGGGTGTTTGTCAAGTTTGTACATCTACCTTGTCACATGATGGGCGTTTGTCAAGTTTGTACATCTACCTTGTCACATGATGGGCGTTTATCAAGTTTGTACATCTACCTTGTCACATGATGGGCGTTTGTCAAGTTTGTACATCTACCTTGTCACATGATGGGCGTTTGTCAAGTTTGTACATCTACCTTGTCACATGATGGGTGTTTGTCAAGTTTGTAAATCTACCTTGTCACATGATGGGTGTTTGTCAAGTTTGTACATCTACCTTGTCAAATGATGGGCGTTTGTCAAGTTTGTACATCTACTTTGTCACATGATGGGCTTTTGTCAAGTTTGTACATCTACCTTGTCACATGATGGGCGTTTGTCAAGTTTGTTCATCTACCTTGTCACATGATGGGCGTTTGTCAAGTTTGTACATCTACCTTGTCACATGATGGGTGTTTGTCAAGTTTGTACATCTACCTTGTCACATGATGGGTGTTTGTCAAGTTTGTACATCTACCTTGTCACATGATGGGTGTTTGTCAAGTTTGTACATCTACCTTGTCACATGATGGGTGTTTGTCAAGTTTGTACATCTACCTTGTCACATGATGGGTGTTTGTCAAGTTTGTACATCTACCTTGTCACATGATGGGTGTTTGTCAAGATTGTACATCTACCTTGTCACATGATGGGTGTTTGTCAAGTTTGTACATCTACCTTGTCACGTGATGGGCGTTTGTCAAGTTTGTACATCTACCTTGTCACGTGATGGGCGTTTGTCAAGTTTGTACATCCACCTTGTCACATGATGGGCGTTTTTCAAGTTTGTACATCTAACTTGTCACATGATGGACGTTTGTCAAGTTTGTACATCTACCTTGTCATATAATGGGCGTTTGTCAAGTTTGTACATCTACCTTGTCACATGATGGGCGTTTGTCAAGTTTGTACATCTACCTTGTCACATGATGGGCGTTTGTCAAGTTTGTACATCTACCTTGTCACATGATGGGCGTTTGTCAAGTTTGTACATCTACCTTGTCACATGATGGGTGTTTGTCAAGTTTGTACATCTACCTTGTCACATGATGGGTGTTTGTCAAGTTTGTACATCTACCTTGTCACATGATGGGTGTTTGTCAAGTTTGTACATCTACCTTGTCACATGATGGGTGTTTGTCAAGTTTGTACATCTACCTTGTCACATGATGGGTGTTTGTCAAGTTTGTACATCTACCTTGTCACATGATGGGTGTTTGTCAAGTTTGTACATCTACCTTTTCACATGATGGGTGTTTGTCAAGTTTGTACATCTACCTTGTCACATGATGGGTGTTTGTCAAGTTTGTACATCTACCTTGTCACATGATGGGTGTTTGTCAAGTTTGTACATCTACCTTGTCACATGATGGGTGTTTGTCAAGTTTGTACACCTACCTTGTCACATGATGGGTGTTTGTCAAGTTTGTACATCTACCTTGTCACATGATGGGTGTTTGTCAAGTTTGTACATCTACCTTGTCACATGATGGGTGTTTGTCAAGTTTGTACATCTACCTTGTCACATGATGGGTGTTTGTCAAGTTTGTGCATCTACCTTGTCACATGATGGGTGTTTGTCAAGTTTGTACATCTACCTTGTCACATGATGGGCGTTTTTCAAGTTTGTACATCTACCTTGTCACATGATGGGCGTTTGTCAAGTTTGTACATCTACATTGTCATATAATGGGCGTTTGTCAATTTTGTACATCTACCTTGTCACATGATGGGCGTTTGTCAAGTTTGTACATCTACCTTGTCACATGATGGGCGTTTGTCAAGTTTGTACATCTACCTTGTCACATGATGGGCGTTTGTCAAGTTTGTACATCTACCTTGTCACATGATGGGTGTTTGTCAAGTTTGTACATCTACCTTGTCACATGATGGGTGTTTGTCAAGTTTGTACATCTACCTTGTCACATGATGGGTGTTTGTCAAGATTGTGCATCTACCTTGTCACATGATGGGTGTTTGTCAAGTTTGTACATCTACCTTGTCACATGATGGGTGTTTGTCAAGTTTGTACATCTACCTTGTCACATGATGGGTGTTTGTCAAGTTTGTACATCTACCTTGTCACATGATGGGTGTTTGTCAAGTTTGTACATCTACCTTGTCACATGATGGGTGTTTGTCAAGTTTGTACATCTACCTTGTCACATGATGGGTGTTTGTCAAGTTTGTACATCTACCTTGTCACATGATGGGTGTTTGTCAAGTTTGTACACCTACCTTGTCACATGATGGGTGTTTGTCAAGTTTGTACATCTACCTTGTCACATGATGGGTGTTTGTCAAGTTTGTACATCTACCTTGTCACATGATGGGCGTTTGTCAAGTTTGTACATCTACCTTGTCACACGATGGGCGTTTATCAAGTTTGTACATCTACCTTGTCACATGATGGGCGTTTGTCAAGTTTGTACATCTACCTTGTCACATGATGGGCGTTTGTCAAGTTTGTACATCTACCTTGTCACATGATGGGTGTTTGTCAAGTTTGTACATCTACCTTGTCACATGATGGGTGTTTGTCAAGTTTGTACATCTACCTTGTCACATGATGGGTGTTTGTCAAGTTTGTACATCTACCTTGTCACATGATGGGTGTTTGTCAATTTTGTACATCTGCCTTGTCACATGATGGGTGATTGTCAAGTTTGTACATCTACCTTGTCACATGATGGGCGTTTGTCAAGTTTGTACATTTACCTTGTCACATGATGGGCGTTTGTCAAGTTTGTACATCTACATTGTCACATGATGGGCGTTTGTCAAGTTTATACATCTACCTTGTCACATGATGGGCGTTTGTCAAGTTTGTACATCTACCTTGTCACATGATGGGCGTTTGTCAAGTTTGTACATCTACCTTGTCACATGATGGGCGTTTGTCAAGTTTGTACATCTACCTTGTCACATGATGGGTGTTTGTCAAGTTTGTACATCTACCTTGTCACATGATGGGTGTTTGTCAAGTTTGTACATCTACCTTGTCACATGATGGGTGTTTGTCAAGTTTGTACATCTACCTTGTCACATGATGGGTGTTTGTCAAGTTTGTACATCTACCTTGTCACATGATGGGTGTTTGTCAAGTTTGTACATCTACCTTGTCACATGATGGGTGTTTGTCAAGTTTGTACATCTACCTTGTCACATGATGGGTGTTTGTCAAGTTTGTACATCTGCCTTGTCACATGATGGGCGTTTGTCAAGTTTGTACATCTACCTTGTCACATGATGGGCGTTTGTCAAGTTTGTACATTTACCTTGTCACATGATGGGCGTTTGTCAAGTTTGTACATCTACATTGTCACATGATGGGCGTTTGTCAAGTTTGTACATCTACCTTGTCACATGATGGGCGTTTATCAAGTTTGTACATCTACCTTGTCACATGATGGGCGATTGTCAAGTTTGTACATCTACCTTGTCACATGATGGGCGTTTGTCAAGTTTGTACATCTACCTTGTCACATGATGGGTGTTTGTCAAGTTTGTACATCTACCTTGTCACATGATGGGTGTTTGTCAAGTTTGTACATCTACCTTGTCACATGATGGGCGTTTGTCAAGTTTGTACATCTACCTTGTCACATGATGGGCTTTTGTCAAGTTTGTACATCTACCTTGTCACATGATGGGCGTTTGTCAAGTTTGTTCATCTACCTTGTCACATGATGGGTGTTTGTCAAGTTTGTACATCTACCTTGTCACATGATGGGTGTTTGTCAAGTTTGTACATCTACCTTGTCACATGATGGGTGTTTGTCAAGTTTGTACATCTACCTTGTCACATGATGGGTGTTTGTCAAGTTTGTACATCTACCTTGTCACATGATGGGTGTTTGTCAAGTTTGTACATCTACCTTGTCACATGATGGGTGTTTGTCAAGATTGTACATCTACCTTGTCACATGATGGGTGTTTGTCAAGTTTGTACATCTACCTTGTCACGTGATGGGCGTTTGTCAAGTTTGTACATCTACCTTGTCACGTGATGGGCGTTTGTCAAGTTTGTACATCTACCTTGTCACATGATGGGCGTTTTTCAAGTTTGTACATCTACCTTGTCACATGATGGGCGTTTGTCAAGTTTGTACATCTACCTTGTCACATGATGGGCGTTTGTCAAGTTTGTACATCTACCTTGTCACATGATGGGCGTTTGTCAAGTTTGTACATCTACCTTGTCACATGATGGGTGTTTGTCAAGTTTGTACATCTACCTTGTCACATGATGGGTGTTTGTCAAGTTTGTACATCTACCTTGTCACATGATGGGTGTTTGTCAAGTTTGTGCATCTACCTTGTCACATGATGGGTGTTTGTCAAGTTTGTACATCTACCTTGTCACATGATGGGTGTTTGTCAAGTTTGTACATCTACCTTGTCACATGATGGGTGTTTGTCAAGTTTGTACATCTACCTTGTCACATGATGGGTGTTTGTCAAGTTTGTACATCTACCTTGTCACATGATGGGTGTTTGTCAAGTTTGTACATCTACCTTTTCACATGATGGGTGTTTGTCAAGTTTGTACATCTACCTTGTCACATGATGGGTGTTTGTCAAGTTTGTACACCTACCTTGTCACATGATGGGTGTTTGTCAAGTTTGTACATCTACCTTGTCACATGATGGGTGTTTGTCAAGTTTGTACATCTACCTTGTCACATGATGGGCGTTTGTCAAGTTTGTACATCTACCTTGTCACACGATGGCCGTTTATCAAGTTTGTACATCTACCTTGTCACATGATGGGCGTTTGTCAAGTTTGTGCATCTACCTTGTCACATGATGGGCGTTTGTCAAGTTTGTACATCTACCTTGTCACATGATGGGTGTTTGTCAAGTTTGTACATCTACCTTGTCACATGATGGGTGTTTGTCAAGTTTGTACATCTACCTTGTCACATGATGGGTGTTTGTCAAGTTTGTACATCTAC
Organism: Bathymodiolus brooksi; assembly: GCA_963680875.1. Taxonomy (NCBI): domain Eukaryota; kingdom Metazoa; phylum Mollusca; class Bivalvia; order Mytilida; family Modiolidae; genus Bathymodiolus; species Bathymodiolus brooksi. Next base: position 95,432,856 of record OY804588.1, read on the forward strand.
CTTGTCACATGATGGGTGTTTGTCAATTTTGTACATCTGCCTTGTCACATGATGGGCGTTTGTCAAGTTTGTACATCTACCTTGTCACATGATGGGCGTTTGTCAAGTTTGTACATTTACCTTGTCACATGATGGGCGTTTGTCAAGTTTGTACATCTACATTGTCACATGATGGGCGTTTGTCAAGTTTATACATCTACCTTGTCACATGATGGGCGTTTGTCAAGTTTGTACATCTACCTTGTCACATGATGGGCGTTTGTCAAGTTTGTACATCTACCTTGTCACATGATGGGTGTTTGTCAAGTTTGTACATCTACCTTGTCACATGATGGGTGTTTGTCAAGTTTGTACATCTACCTTGTCACATGATGGGTGTTTGTCAAGTTTGTACATCTACCTTGTCACATGATGGGTGTTTGTCAAGTTTGTACATCTACCTTGTCTCATGATGGGTGTTTGTCAAGTTTGTACATCTACCTGTCACATGATGGGTGTTTGTCAAGTTTGTACATCTACCTTGTCACATGATGGGCTTTTGTCAAGTTTGTACATCTACCTTGTCACATGATGGGCGTTTATCAAGTTTGTACATCTACCTTGTCACATGATGGGCGTTTGTCAAGTTTGTACATCTACCTTGTCACATGATGGGCGTTTGTCAAGTTTGTACATCTACCTTGTCACATGATGGGTGTTTGTCAAGTTTGTACATCTACCTTGTCACATGATGGGTGTTTGTCAAGTTTGTACATCTACCTTGTCAAATGATGGGCGTTTGTCAAGTTTGTACATCTACCTTGTCACATGATGGGCTTTTGTCAAGTTTGTACATCTACCTTGTCACATGATGGGCGTTTGTCAAGTTTGTTCATCTACCTTGTCACATGATGGGCGTTTGTCAAGTTTGTACATCTACCTTGTCACATGATGGGTGTTTGTCAAGTTTGTACATCTACCTTGTCAAATGATGGGTGTTTGTCAAGTTTGTACATCTACCTTGTCACATGATGGGTGTTTGTCAAGTTTGTACATCTACCTTGTCACATGATGGGTGTTTGTCAAGTTTGTACATCTACCTTGTCACATGATGGGTGTTTGTCAAGTTTGTACATCTACCTTGTCACATGATGGGTGTTTGTCAAGATTGTACATCTACCTTGTCACATGATGGGTGTTTGTCAAGTTTGTACATCTACCTTGTCACGTGATGGGCGTTTGTCAAGTTTGTACATCTACTTTGTCACGTGATGGGCGTTTGTCAAGTTTGTACATCTACCTTGTCACATGATGGGCGTTTTTCAAGTTTGTACATCTAACTTGTCACATGATGGGCGTTTGTCAAGTTTGTACATCTACCTTGTCATATAATGGGCGTTTGTCAAGTTTGTACATCTACCTTGTCACATGATGGGCGTTTGTCAAGTTTGTACATCTACCTTGTCACATGATGGGCGTTTGTCAAGTTTGTACATCTACCTTGTCACATGATGGGCGTTTGTCAAGTTTGTACATCTACCTTGTCACATGATGGGTGTTTGTCAAGTTTGTACATCTACCTTGTCACATGATGGGTGTTTGTCAAGTTTGTACATCTACCTTGTCACATGATGGGTGTTTGTCAAGTTTGTACATCTACCTTGTCACATGATGGGCGTTTGTCAAGTTTGTACATCTACATTGTCACATGATGGGCGTTTGTCAAGTTTGTACATCTACCTTGTCACATGATGGGCGTTTATCAAGTTTGTACATCTACCTTGTCACATGATGGGCGATTGTCAAGTTTGTACATCTACCTTGTCACATGATGGGCGTTTGTCAAGTTTGTACATCTACCTTGTCACATGATGGGTGTTTGTCAAGTTTGTACATCTACCTTGTCACATGATGGGTGTTTGTCAAGTTTGTACATCTACCTTGTCACATGATGGGCGTTTGTCAAGTTTGTACATCTACCTTGTCACATGATGGGCTTTTGTCAAGTTTGTACATCTACCTTGTCACATGATGGGCGTTTGTCAAGTTTGTTCATCTACCTTGTCACATGATGGGTGTTTGTCAAGTTTGTACATCTACCTTGTCACATGATGGGTGTTTGTCAAGTTTGTACATCTACCTTGTCACATGATGGGTGTTTGTCAAGTTTGTACATCTACCTTGTCACATGATGGGTGTTTGTCAAGTTTGTACATCTACCTTGTCACATGATGGGTGTTTGTCAAGTTTGTACATCTACCTTGTCACATGATGGGTGTTTGTCAAGATTGTACATCTACCTTGTCACATGATGGGTGTTTGTCAAGTTGTACATCTACCTTGTCACGTGATGGGCGTTTGTCAAGTTTGTACATCTACCTTGTCACGTGATGGGCGTTTGTCAAGTTTGTACATCTACCTTGTCACATGATGGGCGTTTTTCAAGTTTGTACATCTACCTTGTCACATGATGGGCGTTTGTCAAGTTTGTACATCTACCTTGTCATATAATGGGCGTTTGTCAATTTTGTACATCTACCTTGTCACATGATGGGCGTTTGTCAAGTTTGTACATCTACCTTGTCACATGATGGGCGTTTGTCAAGTTTGTACATCTACCTTGTCACATGATGGGCGTTTGTCAAGTTTGTACATCTACCTTGTCACATGATGGGTGTTTGTCAAGTTTGTACATCTACCTTGTCACATGATGGGTGTTTGTCAAGTTTGTACATCTACCTTGTCACATGATGGGTGTTTGTCAAGTTTGTGCATCTACCTTGTCACATGATGGGTGTTTGTCAAGTTTGTACATCTACCTTGTCACATGATGGGTGTTTGTCAAGTTTGTACATCTACCTTGTCACATGATGGGTGTTTGTCAAGTTTGTACATCTACCTTGTCACATGATGGGTGTTTATCAAGTTTGTACATCTACCTTGTCACATGATGGGTGTTTGTCAAGTTTGTACATCTACCTTGTCACATGATGGGTGTTTGTCAAGTTTGTACATCTACCTTGTCACATGATGGGTGTTTGTCAAGTTTGTACATCTACCTTGTCACATGATGGGTGTTTGTCAAGATTGTACATCTACCTTGTCACATGATGGGTGTTTGTCAAGTTTGTACATCTACCTTGTCACGTGATGGGCGTTTGTCAAGTTTGTACATCTACTTTGTCACGTGATGGGCGTTTGTCAAGTTTGTACATCTACCTTGTCACATGATGGGCGTTTTTCAAGTTTGTACATCTAACTTGTCACATGATGGGCGTTTGTCAAGTTTGTACATCTACCTTGTCATATAATGGGCGTTTGTCAAGTTTGTACATCTACCTTGTCACATGATGGGCGTTTGTCAAGTTTGTACATCTACCTTGTCACATGATGGGCGTTTGTCAAGTTTGTACATCTACCTTGTCACATGATGGGCGTTTGTCAAGTTTGTACATCTACCTTGTCACATGATGGGTGTTTGTCAAGTTTGTACATCTACCTTGTCACATGATGGGTGTTTGTCAAGTTTGTACATCTACCTTGTCACATGATGGGTGTTTGTCAAGTTTGTACATCTACCTTGTCACATGATGGGCGTTTGTCAAGTTTGTACATCTACATTGTCACATGATGGGCGTTTGTCAAGTTTGTACATCTACCTTGTCACATGATGGGCGTTTATCAAGTTTGTACATCTACCTTGTCACATGATGGGCGATTGTCAAGTTTGTACATCTACCTTGTCACATGATGGGCGTTTGTCAAGTTTGTACATCTACCTTGTCACATGATGGGTGTTTGTCAAGTTTGTACATCTACCTTGTCACATGATGGGTGTTTGTCAAGTTTGTACATCTACCTTGTCACATGATGGGCGTTTGTCAAGTTTGTACATCTACCTTGTCACATGATGGGCTTTTGTCAAGTTTGTACATCTACCTTGTCACATGATGGGCGTTTGTCAAGTTTGTTCATCTACCTTGTCACATGATGGGTGTTTGTCAAGTTTGTACATCTACCTTGTCACATGATGGGTGTTTGTCAAGTTTGTACATCTACCTTGTCACATGATGGGTGTTTGTCAAGTTTGTACATCTACCTTGTCACATGATGGGTGTTTGTCAAGTTTGTACATCTACCTTGTCACATGATGGGTGTTTGTCAAGTTTGTACATCTACCTTGTCACATGATGGGTGTTTGTCAAGATTGTACATCTACCTTGTCACATGATGGGTGTTTGTCAAGTTGTACATCTACCTTGTCACGTGATGGGCGTTTGTCAAGTTTGTACATCTACCTTGTCACGTGATGGGCGTTTGTCAAGTTTGTACATCTACCTTGTCACATGATGGGCGTTTTTCAAGTTTGTACATCTACCTTGTCACATGATGGGCGTTTGTCAAGTTTGTACATCTACCTTGTCATATAATGGGCGTTTGTCAATTTTGTACATCTACCTTGTCACATGATGGGCGTTTGTCAAGTTTGTACATCTACCTTGTCACATGATGGGCGTTTGTCAAGTTTGTACATCTACCTTGTCACATGATGGGCGTTTGTCAAGTTTGTACATCTACCTTGTCACATGATGGGTGTTTGTCAAGTTTGTACATCTACCTTGTCACATGATGGGTGTTTGTCAAGTTTGTACATCTACCTTGTCACATGATGGGTGTTTGTCAAGTTTGTGCATCTACCTTGTCACATGATGGGTGTTTGTCAAGTTTGTACATCTACCTTGTCACATGATGGGTGTTTGTCAAGTTTGTACATCTACCTTGTCACATGATGGGTGTTTGTCAAGTTTGTACATCTACCTTGTCACATGATGGGTGTTTATCAAGTTTGTACATCTACCTTGTCACATGATGGGTGTTTGTCAAGTTTGTACATCTACCTTGTCACATGATGGGTGTTTGTCAAGTTTGTACATCTACCTTGTTACATGATGGGTGTTTGTCAAGTTTGTACACCTACCTTGTCACATGATGGGTGTTTGTCAAGTTTGTGCATCTACCTTGTCACATGATGGGTGTTTGTCAAGTTTGTACATCTACCTTGTCACATGATGGGCGTTTGTCAAGTTTGTACATCTACCTTGTCACACGATGGGTGTTTATCAAGTTTGTACATCTACCTTGTCACATGATGGGCGTTTGTCAAGTTTGTACATCTACCTTGTCACATGATGGGCGTTTGTCAAGTTTGTACATCTACCTTGTCACATGATGGGTGTTTGTCAAGTTTGTACATCTACCTTGTCACATGATGGGTGTTTGTCAAGTTTGTACATCTACCTTGTCACATGATGGGTGTTTGTCAAGTTTGTACATCTACCTTGTCACATGATGGGTGTTTGTCAATTTTGTACATCTGCCTTGTCACATGATGGGCGTTTGTCAAGTTTGTACATCTACCTTGTCACATGATGGGCGTTTGTCAAGTTTGTACATCTACATTGTCACATGATGGGCGTTTGTCAAGTTTATACATCTACCTTGTCACATGATGGGCGTTTGTCAAGTTTGTACATCTACCTTGTCACATGATGGGCGTTTGTCAAGTTTGTACATCTACCTTGTCACATGATGGTCGTTTGTCAAGTTTGTACATCTACCTTGTCACATGATGGGTGTTTGTCAAGTTTGTACATCTACCTTGTCACATGATGGGTGTTTGTCAAGTTTGTACATCTACCTTGTCACATGATGGGTGTTTGTCAAGTTTGTACATCTACCTTGTCACATGATGGGTGTTTGTCAAGTTTGTACATCTACCTTGTCTCATGATGGGTGTTTGTCAAGTTTGTACATCTACCTGTCACATGATGGGTGTTTGTCAAGTTTGTACATCTACCTTGTCACATGATGGGCGTTTGTCAAGTTTGTACATCTACCTTGTCACATGATGGGCGTTTATCAAGTTTGTACATCTACCTTGTCACATGATGGGCGTTTGTCAAGTTTGTACATCTACCTTGTCACATGATGGGCGTTTGTCAAGTTTGTACATCTACCTTGTCACATGATGGGTGTTTGTCAAGTTTGTACATCTACCTTGTCACATGATGGGTGTTTGTCAAGTTTGTACATCTACCTTGTCAAATGATGGGCGTTTGTCAAGTTTGTACATCTACCTTGTCACATGATGGGCTTTTGTCAAGTTTGTACATCTACCTTGTCACATGATGGGCGTTTGTCAAGTTTGTTCATCTACCTTGTCACATGATGGGCGTTTGTCAAATTTGTACATCTACCTTGTCACATGATGGGTGTTTGTCAAGTTTGTACATCTACCTTGTCAGATGATGGGTGTTTGTCAAGTTTGTACATCTACCTTGTCACATGATGGGTGTTTGTCAAGTTTGTACATCTACCTTGTCACATGATGGGTGTTTGTCAAGTTTGTACATCTACCTTGTCACATGATGGGTGTTTGTCAAGTTTGTACATCTACCTTGTCACATGATGGGTGTTTGTCAAGATTGTACATCTACCTTGTCACATGATGGGTGTTTGTCAAGTTTGTACATCTACCTTGTCACGTGATGGGCGTTTGTCAAGTTTGTACATCTACCTTGTCACGTGATGGGCGTTTGTCAAGTTTGTACATCTACCTTGTCACATGATGGGCGTTTTTCAAGTTTGTACATCTACCTTGTCACATGATGGGCGTTTGTCAAGTTTGTACATCTACCTTGTCATATAATGGGCGTTTGTCAAGTTTGTACATCTACCTTGTCACATGATGGGCGTTTGTCAAGTTTGTACATCTACCTTGTCACATGATGGGCGTTTGTCAAGTTTGTACATCTACCTTGTCACATGATGGGCGTTTGTCAAGTTTGTACATCTACCTTGTCACATGATGGGTGTTTGTCAAGTTTGTACATCTACCTTGTCACATGATGGGTGTTTGTCAAGTTTGTACATCTACCTTGTCACATGATGGGTGTTTGTCAAGTTTGTACATCTACCTTGTCACATGATGGGTGTTTGTCAAGTTTGTACATCTACCTTGTCACATGATGGATGTTTGTCAAGTTTGTACATCTACCTTGTCACATGATGGGTGTTTGTCAAGTTTGTACATCTACCTTGTCACATGATGGGTGTTTGTCAAGTTTGTACATCTACCTTGTCACATGATGGGTGTTTGTCAAGTTTGTACATCTACCTTGTCACATGATGGGTGTTTGTCAAGTTTGTACATCTACCTTGTCACATGATGGGTGTTTGTCAAGTTTGTACACCTACCTTGTCACATGATGGGTGTTTGTCAAGTTTGTACATCTACCTTGTCACATGATGGGTGTTTGTCAAGTTTGTACATCTACCTTGTCACATGATGGGCGTTTGTCAAGTTTGTACATCTACCTTGTCACACGATGGGCGTTTATCAAGTTTGTACATCTACCTTGTCACATGATGGGCGTTTGTCAAGTTTGTACATCTACCTTGTCACATGATGGGCGTTTGTCAAGTTTGTACATCTACCTTGTCACATGATGGGTGTTTGTCAAGTTTGTACATCTACCTTGTCACATGATGGGTGTTTGTCAAGTTTGTACATCTACCTTGTCACATGATGGGTGTTTGTCAAGTTTGTACATCTGCCTTGTCACATGATGGGCGTTTGTCAAGTTTGTACATCTACCTTGTCACATGATGGGCGTTTGTCAAGTTTGTACATCTACCTTGTCACATGATGGGCGTTTGTCAAGTTTGTACATCTACCTTGTCACATGATGGGCGTTTGTCAAGTTTGTACATCTACATTGTCACATGATGGGCGTTTGTCAAGTTTGTACATCTACCTTGTCACATGATGGGTGTTTGTCAAGTTTGTACATCTACCTTGTCACATGATGGGCGTTTGTCAAGTTTGTACATCTACCTTGTCACATGATGGGTGTTTGTCAAGTTTGTACATCTACCTTGTCACATGATGGGTGTTTGTCAAGTTTGTACATCTACCTTGTCACATGATGGGTGTTTGTCAAGTTTGTACATCTACCTTGTCACATGATGGGTGTTTGTCAAGTTTGTACATCTACCTTGTCACATGATGGGCGTTTGTCAAGTTTGTACATCTACCTTGTCACATGATGGGCGTTTGTCAAGTTTGTACATCTACCTTGTCACATGATGGGTGTTTGTCAAGTTTGTACATCGACCTTGTCACATGAAGGGTGTTTGTCAAGTTTGTTCATCTACCTTGTCACATGATGGGCGTTTGTCAAGTTTGTACATCTACCTTGTCACATGATGGGCGTTTGTCAAGTTTGTACATCTACCTTGTCACATGATGGGTGTTTGTCAAGTTTGTACATCGACCTTGTCACATGAAGGGTGTTTGTCAAGTTTGTTCATCTACCTTGTCACATGATGGGTGTTTGTCAAGTTTGTGCATCTACCTTGTCACATGATGGGCGTTTGTCAAGTTTGTACATCTACCTTGTCACATGATGGGCATTTATCAAGTTTGTACATCTACCTTGTCACATGATGGGCGTTTGTCAAGTTTGTACATCTACCATGTCACATGATGGGCGTTTGTCAAGTTTCTACATCTATCTTGTCACATGATGGGTGTTTGTCAAGTTTGTACATCTACCTTGTCACATGATGGGTGTTTGTCAAGTTTGTACATCTGCCTTGTCACATGATGGGTGTTTGTCAAGATTGTACATCTACCTTGTCACATGATGGGTGTTTGTCAAGTTTGTACATCTACCTTGTCACATGATGGGCGTTTGTCAAGTTTGTACATCTACCTTGTCACATGATGGGCGTTTGTCAAGTTTGTACATCTGCCTTGTCACATGATGGGCGTTTGTCAAGTTTGTACATCTACCTTGTCACATGATGGGCGTTTGTCAAGCTTGTACATCTACCTTGTCACATGATGGGCGTTTGTCAAGTTTGTACATCTACCTTTTCACATGATGGGCGTTTGTCAAGTTTTTACATCTACCTTGTCACAAGATGGGCGTTTGTCAAGTTTGTACATCTACCTTGTCACATGATGGGTGTTTGTCAAGTTTGTACATCTACCTTGTCACATGATGGGTGTTTGTCATGTTTGTACATCTACCTTTTCACATGATGGGCGTTTGTCAAGTTTGTACATCTGCCTTGTCACATGATGGGCGTTTGTCAAGTTTGTACATCTACCTTGTCACATGATGGGCGTTTGTCAAGTTTGTACATTTACCTTGTCACATGATGGGCGTTTGTCAAGTTTGTACATCTACATTGTCACATGATGGGCGTTTGTCAAGTTTATACATCTACCTTGTCACATGATGGGCGTTTGTCAAGTTTGTACATCTACCTTGTCACATGATGGGCGTTTGTCAAGTTTGTACATCTACCTTGTCACATGATGGGTGTTTGTCAAGTTTGTACATCTACCTTGTCACATGATGGGTGTTTGTCAAGTTTGTACATCTACCTTGTCACATGATGGGCGTTTGTCAAGTTTGTACATCTACCTTGTCACACGATGGGCGTTTATCAAGTTTGTACATTTACCTTGTCACATGATGGGCGTTTGTCAAGTTTGTACATCTACCTTGTCACATGATGGGTGTTTGTCAAGTTTGTACATCTACCTTGTCACATGATGGGCGTTTGTCAAGTTTGTACATCTACCTTGTCACATGATGGGCTTTTGTCAAGTTTGTACATCTACCTTGTCACATGATGGGCGTTTGTCAAGTTTGTTCATCTACCTTGTCACATGATGGGCGTTTGTAAAGTTTGTACATCTACCTTGTCACATGATGGGTGTTTGTCAAGTTTGTACATCTACCTTGTCACATGATGGGTGTTTGTCAAGTTTGTACATCTACCTTGTCACATGATGGGTGTTTGTCAAGTTTGTACATCTACCTTGTCACATGATGGGTGTTTGTCAAGTTTGTACATCTACCTTGTCACATGATGGGTGTTTGTCAAGTTTGTACATCTACCTTGTCACATGATGGGTGTTTGTCAAGATTGTACATCTACCTTGTCACATGATGGGTGTTTGTCAAGTTTGTACATCTATCTTGTCACGTGATGGGCGTTTGTCAAGTTTGTGCATCTACCTTGTCACGTGATGGGCGTTTGTCAAGTTTGTACATCTACCTTGTCACATGATGGGCGTTTTTCAAGTTTGTACATCTACCTTGTCACATGATGGGCGTTTGTCAAGTTTGTACATCTACCTTGTCATATAATGGGCGTTTGTCAAGTTTGTACATCTACCTTGTCACATGATGGGCGTTTGTCAAGTTTGTACATCTACCTTGTCACATGATGGGCGTTTGTCAAGTTTGTACATCTACCTTGTCACATGATGGGCGTTTGTCAAGTTTGTACATCTACCTTGTCACATGATGGGTGTTTGTCAAGTTTGTACATCTACCTTGTCACATGATGGGTGTTTGTCAAGTTTGTACATCTACCTTGTCACATGATGGGTGTTTGTCAAGTTTGTGCATCTACCTTGTCACATGATGGGTGTTTGTCAAGTTTGTACATCTACCTTGTCACATGATGGGTGTTTGTCAGGTTTGTACATCTACCTTGTCACATGATGGGTGTTTGTCAAGTTTGTACATCTACCTTGTCACATGATGGGTGTTTGTCAAGTTTGTACATCTACCTTGTCACATGATGGGTGTTTGTCAAGTTTGTACATCTACCTTGTCACATGATGGGTGTTTGTCAAGTTTGTACATCTACCTTGTCACATGATGGGTGTTTGTCAAGTTTGTACACCTACCTTGTCACATGATGGGTGTTTGTCAAGTTTGTACATCTACCTTGTCACATGATGGGTGTTTGTCAAGTTTGTACATCTACCTTGTCACATGATGGGCGTTTGTCAAGTTTGTACATCTACCTTGTCACATGATGGGCGTTTATCAAGTTTGTACATCTACCTTGTCACATGATGGGCGTTTGTCAAGTTTGTACATCTACCTTGTCACATGATGGGCGTTTGTCAAGTTTGTACATCTACCTTGTCACATGATGGGTGTTTGTCAAGTTTGTACATCTACCTTGTCACATGATGGGCGTTTGTCAAGTTTGTACATCTACCTTGTCACACGATGGGCGTTTATCAAGTTTGTACATCTACCTTGTCACATGATGGGCGTTTGTCAAGTTTGTACATCTACCTTGTCACATGATGGGCGTTTGTCAAGTTTGTACATCTACCTTGTCACATGATGGGTGTTTGTCAAGTTTGTACATCTACCTTGTCACATGATGGGTGTTTGTCAAGTTTGTACATCTACCTTGTCACATGATGGGTGTTTGTCAAGTTTGTACATCTACCTTGTCACATGATGGGCGTTTGTCAAGTTTGTACATCTACCTTGTCACATGATGGGTGTTTGTCAAGTTTGTACATCTACCTTGTCACATGATGGGTGTTTGTCAAGTTTGTACATCTACCTTGTCACATGATGGGTGTTTGTCAAGTTTGTACATCTACCTTGTCACATGATGGGTGTTTGTCAAGTTTGTACACCTACCTTGTCACATGATGGGTGTTTGTCAAGTTTGTACATCTACCTTGTCACATGATGGGTGTTTGTCAAGTTTGTACATCTACCTTGTCACATGATGGGCGTTTGTCAAGTTTGTACATCTACCTTGTCACATGATGGGTGTTTATCAAGTTTGTACATCTACCTTGTCACATGATGGGCGTTTGTCAAGTTTGTACATCTACCTTGTCACATGATGGGCGTTTGTCAAGTTTGTACATCTACCTTGTCACATGATGGGTGTTTGTCAAGTTTGTACATCTACCTTGTCACATGATGGGCGTTTGTCAAGTTTGTACATCTACCTTGTCACACGATGGGCGTTTATCAAGTTTGTACATCTACCTTGTCACATGATGGGCGTTTGTCAAGTTTGTACATCTACCTTGTCACATGATGGGCGTTTGTCAAGTTTGTACATCTACCTTGTCACATGATGGGTGTTTGTCAAGTTTGTACATCTACCTTGTCACATGATGGGTGTTTGTCAAGTTTGTACATCTACCTTGTCACATGATGGGTGTTTGTCAAGTTTGTACATCTACCTTGTCACATGATGGGTGTTTGTCAAGTTTGTACATCTACCTTGTCACATGATGGGTGTTTGTCAAGTTTGTACATCTGCCTTGTCACATGATGGGCGTTTGTCAAGTTTGTACATCTACCTTGTCACATGATGAGCGTTTGTCAAGTTTGTACATTTACCTTGTCACATGATGGGCGTTTGTCAAGTTTGTACATCTACATTGTCACATGATGGCCGTTTGTCAAGTTTGTACATCTACCTTGTCACATGATGGGCGTTTATCAAGTTTGTACATCTACCTTGTCACATGATGGGCGTTTGTCAAGTTTGTACATCTACCTTGTCACATGATGGGCGTTTGTCAAGTTTGTACATCTACCTTGTCACATGATGGGTGTTTGTCAAGTTTGTACATCTACCTTGTCACATGATGGGTGTTTGTCAAGTTTGTACATCTACCTTGTCACATGATGGGCGTTTGTCAAGTTTGTACATCTACCTTGTCACATGATGGGCTTTTGTCAAGTTTGTACATCTACCTTGTCACATGATGGGCGTTTGTCAAGTTTGTTCATCTACCTTGTCACATGATGGGTGTTTGTCAAGGTTGTACATCTACCTTGTCACATGATGGGTGTTTGTCAAGTTTGTACATCTACCTTGTCACATGATGGGTGTTTGTCAAGTTTGTACATCTACCTTGTCACATGATGGGTGTTTGTCAAGTTTGTACATCTACCTTGTCACATGATGGGTTGTTGTCAAGTTTGTACATCTACCTTGTCACATGATGGGTGTTTGTCAAGATTGTACATCTACCTTGTCACATGATGGGTGTTTGTCAAGTTTGTACATCTACCTTGTCACGTGATGGGCGTTTGTCAAGTTTGTACATCTACCTTGTCACGTGATGGGCGTTTGTCAAGTTTGTACATCTACCTTGTCACATGATGGGCGTTTTTCAAGTTTGTACATCTACCTTGTCACATGATGGGCGTTTGTCAAATTTGTACATCTACCTTGTCATATAATGGGCGTTTGTCAATTTTGTACATCTACCTTGTCACATGATGGGCGTTTGTCAAGTTTGTACATCTACCTTGTCACATGATGGGCGTTTGTCAAGTTTGTACATCTACCTTGTCACATGATGGGCGTTTGTCAAGTTTGTACATCTACCTTGTCACATGATGGGTGTTTGTCAAGTTTGTACATCTACCTTGTCACATGATGGGTGTTTGTCAAGTTTGTATATCTACCTTGTCACATGATGGGTGTTTGTCAAGTTTGTGCATCTACCTTGTCACATGATGGGTGTTTGTCAAGTTTGTACATCTACCTTGTCACATGATGGGCGTTTGTCAAGTTTGTACATCTACCTTGTCACATGATGGGTGTTTGTCAAGTTTGTACATCTACCTTGTCACATGATGGGTGTTTGTCAAGTTTGTACATCTACCTTGTCACATGATGGGCGTTTGTCAAGTTTGTACATCTACCTTGTCACATGATGGGCTTTTGTCAAGTTTGTACATCTACCTTGTCACATGATGGGCGTTTGTCAAGTTTGTTCATCTACCTTGTCACATGATGGGTGCTTGTCAAGTTTGTACATCTACCTTGTCACATGATGGGTGTTTGTCAAGTTTGTACATCTACCTTGTCACATGATGGGTGTTTGTCAAGTTTGTACATCTACCTTGTCACATGATGGGTGTTTGTCAAGTTTGTACATCTACCTTGTCACATGATGGGTTGTTGTCAAGTTTGTACATCTACCTTGTCACATGATGGGTGTTTGTCAAGATTGTACATCTACCTTGTCACATGATGGGTGTTTGTCAAGTTTGTACATCTACCTTGTCACGTGATGGGCGTTTGTCAAGTTTGTACATCTACCTTGTCACGTGATGGGCGTTTGTCAAGTTTGTACATCTACCTTGTCACATGATGGGCGTTTTTCAAGTTTGTACATCTACCTTGTCACATGATGGGCGTTTGTCAAGTTTGTACATCTACCTTGTCATATAATGGGCGTTTGTCAATTTTGTACATCTACCTTGTCACATGATGGGCGTTTGTCAAGTTTGTACATCTACCTTGTCACATGATGGGCGTTTGTCAAGTTTGTACATCTACCTTGTCACATGATGGGCGTTTGTCAAGTTTGTACATCTACCTTGTCACATGATGGGTGTTTGTCAAGTTTGTACATCTACCTTGTCACATGATGGGTGTTTGTCAAGTTTGTATATCTACCTTGTCACATGATGGGTGTTTGTCAAGTTTGTGCATCTACCTTGTCACATGATGGGTGTTTGTCAAGTTTGTACATCTACCTTGTCACATGATGGGTGTTTGTCAAGTTTGTACATCTACCTTGTCACATGATGGGTGTTTGTCAAGTTTGTACATCTACCTAGTCACATGATGGGTGTTTGTCAAGTTTGTACATCTACCTTGTCACATGATGGGTGTTTGTCAAGTTTGTACATCTACCTTGTCACATGATGGGTGTTTGTCAAGTTTGTACATCTACCTTGTCACATGATGGGTGTTTGTCAAGTTTGTACACCTACCTTGTCACATGATGGGTGTTTGTCAAGTTTGTACATCTACCTTGTCACATGATGGGTGTTTGTCAAGTTTGTACATCTACCTTGTCACATGATGGGCGTTTGTCAAGTTTGTACATCTACCTTGTCACACGATGGGCGTTTATCAAGTTTGTACATCTACCTTGTCACATGATGGGCGTTTGTCAAGTTTGTACATCTACCTTGTCACATGATGGGCGTTTGTCAAGTTTGTACATCTACCTTGTCACATGATGGGTGTTTGTCAAGTTTGTACATCTACCTTGTCACATGATGGGTGTTTGTCAAGTTTGTACATCTACCTTGTCACATGATGGGTGTTTGTCAAGTTTGTACATCTACCTTGTCACATGATGGGTGTTTGTCAAGTTTGTACATCTGCCTTGTCACATGATGGGCGTTTGTCAAGTTTGTACATCTACCTTGTCACATGATGGGCGTTTGTCAAGTTTGTACATTTACCTTGTCACATGATGGGCGTTTGTCAAGTTTGTACATCTACATTGTCACATGATGGGCGTTTGTCAAGTTTGTACATCTACCTTGTCACATGATGGGCGTTTGTCAAGTTTGTACATCTACCTTGTCATATGATGGGCGTTTGTCAAGTTTGTACATCTACCTTGTCACATGATGGGCGTTTGTCAAGTTTGTACATCTACCTTGTCACATGATGGGTGTTTGTCAAGTTTGTACATCTACCTTGTCACATGATGGGTGTTTGTCAAGTTTGTACATCTACCTTGTCACATGATGGGTGTTTGTCAAGTTTGTACATCTACCTTGTCACATGATGGGTGTTTGTCAAGTTTGTACATCTACCTTGTCACATGATGGGTGTTTGTCAAGTTTGTACATCTACCTGTCACATGATGGGTGTTTGTCAAGTTTTTACATCTACCTTGTCACATGATGGGCGTTTTTCAAGTTTGTACATCTACCTTGTCACATGATGGGCGTTTATCAAGTTTGTACATCTACCTTGTCACATGATGGGCGTTTGTCAAGTTTGTACATCTACCTTGTCACATGATGGGCGTTTGTCAAGTTTGTACATCTACCTTGTCACATGATGGGTGTTTGTCAAGTTTGTACATCTACCTTGTCACATGATGGGTGTTTGTCAAGTTTGTACATCTACCTTGTCACATGATGGGCGTTTGTCAAGTTTGTACATCTACATTGTCACATGATGGCCGTTTGTCAAGTTTGTACATCTACCTTGTCACATGATGGGCGTTTATCAAGTTTGTACATCTACCTTGTCACATGATGGGTGTTTGTCAAGTTTGTACATCTACCTTGTCACATGATGGGCGTTTGTCAAGTTTGTACATCTACCTTGTCACATGATGGGTGTTTGTCAAGTTTGTACATCTACCTTGTCACATGATGGGTGTTTGTCAAGTTTGTACATCTACCTTGTCACATGATGGGCGTTTGTCAAGTTTGTACATCTACCTTGTCACATGATGGGCTTTTGTCAAGTTTGTACATCTACCTTGTCACATGATGGGCGTTTGTCAAGTTTGTTCATCTACCTTGTCACATGATGGGTGTTTGTCAAGTTTGTACATCTACCTTGTCACATGATGGGTGTTTGTCAAGTTTGTACATCTACCTTGTCACATGATGGGTGTTTGTCAAGTTTGTACATCTACCTTGTCACATGATGGGTGTTTGTCAAGTTTGTACATCTACCTTGTCACGTGATGGGCGTTTGTCAAGTTTGTACATCTACCTTGTCACGTGATGGGCGTTTGTCAAGTTTGTACATCTACCTTGTCACATGATGGGCGTTTTTCAAGTTTGTACATCTACCTTGTCACATGATGGGCGTTTGTCAAGTTTGTACATCTACCTTGTCATATAATGGGCGTTTGTCAATTTTGTACATCTACCTTGTCACATGATGGGCGTTTGTCAAGTTTGTACATCTACCTTGTCACATGATGGGCGTTTGTCAAGTTTGTACATCTACCTTGTCACATGATGGGCGTTTGTCAAGTTTGTACATCTACCTTGTCACATGATGGGTGTTTGTCAAGTTTGTACATCTACCTTGTCACATGATGGGTGTTTGTCAAGTTTGTATATCTACCTTGTCACATGATGGGTGTTTGTCAAGTTTGTGCATCTACCTTGTCACATGATGGGTGTTTGTCAAGTTTGTACATCTACCTTGTCACATGATGGGCGTTTGTCAAGTTTGTACATCTACCTTGTCACATGATGGGTGTTTGTCAAGTTTGTACATCTACCTTGTCACATGATGGGTGTTTGTCAAGTTTGTACATCTACCTTGTCACATGATGGGCGTTTGTCAAGTTTGTACATCTACCTTGTCACATGATGGGCTTTTGTCAAGTTTGTACATCTACCTTGTCACATGATGGGCGTTTGTCAAGTTTGTTCATCTACCTTGTCACATGATGGGTGCTTGTCAAGTTTGTACATCTACCTTGTCACATGATGGGTGTTTGTCAAGTTTGTACATCTACCTTGTCACATGATGGGTGTTTGTCAAGTTTGTACATCTACCTTGTCACATGATGGGTGTTTGTCAAGTTTGTACATCTACCTTGTCACATGATGGGTTGTTGTCAAGTTTGTACATCTACCTTGTCACATGATGGGTGTTTGTCAAGTTTGTACATCTACCTTGTCACGTGATGGGCGTTTGTCAAGTTTGTACATCTACCTTGTCACATGATGGGTGTTTGTCAAGTTTGTACATCTACCTTGTCACGTGATGGGCGTTTGTCAAGTTTGTACATCTACCTTGTCACGTGATGGGCGTTTGTCAAGTTTGTACATCTACCTTGTCACATGATGGGCGTTTTTCAAGTTTGTACATCTACCTTGTCACATGATGGGCGTTTGTCAAGTTTGTACATCTACCTTGTCATATAATGGGCGTTTGTCAATTTTGTACATCTACCTTGTCACATGATGGGCGTTTGTCAAGTTTGTACATCTACCTTGTCACATGATGGGCGTTTGTCAAGTTTGTACATCTACCTTGTCACATGATGGGCGTTTGTCAAGTTTGTACATCTACCTTGTCACATGATGGGTGTTTGTCAAGTTTGTACATCTACCTTGTCACATGATGGGTGTTTGTCAAGTTTGTATATCTACCTTGTCACATGATGGGTGTTTGTCAAGTTTGTGCATCTACCTTGTCACATGATGGGTGTTTGTCAAGTTTGTACATCTACCTTGTCACATGATGGGTGTTTGTCAAGTTTGTACATCTACCTTGTCACATGATGGGTGTTTGTCAAGTTTGTACATCTACCTTGTCACATGATGGGTGTTTGTCAAGTTTGTACATCTACCTTGTCACATGATGGGTGTTTGTCAAGTTTGTACATCTACCTTGTCACATGATGGGTGTTTGTCAAGTTTGTACACCTACCTTGTCA
This sequence comes from Bathymodiolus brooksi, assembly GCA_963680875.1. Lineage (NCBI taxonomy): Eukaryota > Metazoa > Mollusca > Bivalvia > Mytilida > Modiolidae > Bathymodiolus > Bathymodiolus brooksi. The sequence continues at coordinate 95,450,938 of OY804588.1, forward strand.
CATGATGGGTGTTTGTCAAGTTTGTACATCTACCTTGTCACATGATGGGTGTTTGTCAAGTTTGTGCATCTACCTTGTCACATGATGGGCGTTTGTCAAGTTTGTACATCTACCTTGTCACACGATGGGCGTTTATCAAGTTTGTACATCTACCTTGTCACATGATGGGCGTTTGTCAAGTTTGTACATCTACCTTGTCACATGATGGGCGTTTGTCAAGTTTGTACATCTACCTTGTCACATGATGGGTGTTTGTCAAGTTTGTACATCTACCTTGTCACATGATGGGTGTTTGTCAAGTTTGTACATCTACCTTGTCACATGATGGGTGTTTGTCAAGTTTGTACATCTACCTTGTCACATGATGGGTGTTTGTCAAGTTTGTACATCTGCCTTGTCACATGATGGGCGTTTGTCAAGTTTGTACATCTACCTTGTCACATGATGGGCGTTTGTCAAGTTTGTACATTTACCTTGTCACATGATGGGCGTTTGTCAAGTTTGTACATCTACATTGTCACATGATGGGCGTTTGTCAAGTTTGTACATCTACCTTGTCACATGATGGGCGTTTGTCAAGTTTGTACATCTACCTTGTCACATGATGGGCGTTTGTCAAGTTTGTACATCTACCTTGTCACATGATGGGCGTTTGTCAAGTTTGTACATCTACCTTGTCACATGATGGGTGTTTGTCAAGTTTGTACATCTACCTTGTCACATGATGGGTGTTTGTCAAGTTTGTACATCTACCTTGTCACATGATGGGTGTTTGTCAAGTTTGTACATCTACCTTGTCACATGATGGGTGTTTGTCAAGTTTGTACATCTACCTTGTCACATGATGGGTGTTTGTCAAGTTTGTACATCTACCTGTCACATGATGGGTGTTTGTCAAGTTTGTGCATCTACCTTGTCACATGATGGGCGTTTGTCAAGTTTGTACATCTACCTTGTCACATGATGGGCGTTTATCAAGTTTGTACATCTACCTTGTCACATGATGGGCGTTTGTCAAGTTTGTACATCTACCTTGTCACATGATGGGCGTTTGTCAAGTTTGTACATCTACCTTGTCACATGATGGGTGTTTGTCAAGTTTGTACATCTACCTTGTCACATGATGGGTGTTTGTCAAGTTTGTACATCTACCTTGTCACATGATGGGCGTTTGTCAAGTTTGTACATCTACCTTGAAAATTCGATAATCTTAGGAATAAGCCACAGAGACGACCAAATTAACGCAATAGTCAACACGATTTTGACAACCACAAAGTGGATGATTTGGAAAGAACGAAATGTTGCTAAATACCAAAAGAAAAAAATTACTAAATTGAAAATTATCAACTTAATTAAAAGCGAAATTTCATTCATATTTTCTCTTGCCAAAAGTAAAACGGGAAATAATATCTATACAGAAATGACAAATATGTTTTGTATCTAACTGTTTTCATATGAATTAATTTATCTGCGTCACGGTGTTGTAAATGACCAGATACACACTCCTTTCTAGTACATTGTTGTATTGACACATATATTGATTATTTCTTACTTACAAAGCTGTCTGTTAATATGTAGACCCTATAGTGTATATGTTATTTATTAATCCAACTGCATTTTCCCTATAATTCCATTTGAATGAATAACACAAACTGATGATAATTGTAGGTCCCAAGAATGAAAATAGGAAAATGTTTGTAAGAATGAATAGCCACGCTGCTGTCGTAAAACTACACTCAAAACAATAAGGTGTGTTCGATTTATCAGGTAACTGCAGTTAGTTTTATTTAGTGATACCGTTCTCAAATCGTTATAATTAGTTTTTCTATTTGCTACCATAATATTTGTTATAAAAAATAAAGTTAAAGAAAAAAAAATTAAATGTACATGTATATTTGTAATTTTCATTCTGTGAATGAAAGGGAGTGTATTTTTTTACTCAATTTGATATTTTCCCTGGTCAAATGAGTTATGTAAACCACAGGGGCCCTATGTAGCTCCCCTGGGCTACATAGGGTAATTATATAGCAGGGTTTTTGAATAAAATGATCTGAAATTTAAAAAAAAAAAAAAAAAAAAAAAAAAAAAATAACAAACATGAAAATACTTCTTCATTTCAAATTTTAAACTTTAAAAATCACACTGAGAAAACTTTCTTATGGTGTCCTTTAATTTGTAAACTTTGTTTTCCAGTGGTGGCCATATTTGATTCCTGATCCATAAAAAAAATAAAACCTTTTCATAATGAACCACCAATTTGTCATTCATGTAACAATTTACCTGTTTGACACAAGTTCAATAAAGTTTGTAGATAGAGAAAAAAACTTTATATTTGTTTTCCCCTAGGTTCCAGATGTTAAAATTTATCTGGCAGTTGATGGTTATTTTGGATTTATGATTGATACAATAAGCACATATTTTATATTATACCATTCAAGGAACATTCCAGCCAAGTTTGGTGTCATGAAAAGTTGCCACATATTATTATTTTCTCCTTTGAGAGAGTGCATCTTGGATTTCCGACCCACATACAAAAGTAAATTTTGTATAAGACCAAAATGTGTTCATTCATGTAGTTTCGGTTCAGTCAAGCTTTTTATTTCTGAAAAAAGGATTTTTATTCATTTTAAACAGAGTATTGTTGCAGAGGCCATTTTGGATTTCAGACTAGACAAAAAAAAACCACAAACTTTGATAATTCACACTCTTATCAAATTTAACACAACTGGGTTGTTTTTGAACAACAGAGATTTGAGGATCAACCAATCAAATTGCATTGTTGGCCCTAGTGGTTATTTTAAATTTCGGATTCAAAATCATAAATTCAAATAAAATCCCACGGAGGAATGTTCCATTTGACCCACTAGTGTCAGACAAGATGTTAATGTACGACAACGGTGCATTACCTAAACAGTGTGGTGTTTAGCGCCACTTTCAACAATATTTCAGTTATATCGTGGCGGTAAGTTTTATTGGTTGGGGAAAACCACCGACTTGTAAGTCACTGACAAACTTTATCACATAATGTTGCATCGCGTACACCTCGCCATGCATGGTGTTCGATCTCACAACTTTTGTGGTGATAGGCACTGATTGCACAGGTAGTTGCAAATCCAACTACCACACGATCATGACCGTGACGGCCCTCTGACCAAAACAGAGACAGACACAAAGTAATTAGAACAATTCAATTGGCACAGAATTAATCATACAAATTAGCAACCAATGAAACAAGATACATGTATATGAATTTGTATAATATGAAAAATGTAAATTTATTTAAATGAGATGCACAATTATTTACATGTATTATTTGTCGATTGCATCTTTAACTCACAGAACAATCTGTAATGGCAGCTAAAATCCTTGTAAATATAATTCAACTCTATACCTTAATGCCGCTAGGAAAATCCCACGTACAATATTAGTAAATATGTATGATCCAATAATATTACACTATATTAATGAACTATTAAATCTCCATCCTGACCTTAAAAAAAGGTCCAGCTGCACTTGACGAAAATATGTTTATGCTAAAAGAAAATCAGCGTATAGTTAAAGGCTGTTCAAGAGATCACGTACATTATGATTGGAAATGTCTGTCAGTTTTTCCCAAGATAATTTGAAGTTGAATGGACATTCAGTCCAGTAAAGGAGTACGAATTACTAAATCCAGCATCAAGTTTACAAGACATTCACATACTCCACAGAGGAGGTGCTCAAATTCCTACTGGTCATTTGGTCCATTAACGAACCTTTTACTGGACATTGCTACATGTCCGACAGACCTTGGAAATGACTGCAGTGTATGGTTCCTCCTCCAGACCAACTAAATCTCTCTAATGAGACTCTACTATGTACAGCCAACAGATTTTATCAAGGTATAATCTTCTTAATTATTACAGGCTGTTTAAGAGTTCACAAAGGTTATGATAGGAAATATCTGTATGGTTCCTCCTACAGAACAACTAAACCTCTATAATGAGACTCTACTACATACAATTAACAGATTTCAAATTGTATTTATTTATTACTTTTAAAAATTACATACAAATGAATATACATATAATTGTATAGGGGTTAAGGTTATGGTGTTTAATGTCACGTTCAACAATTTTGTATAACAAAGTAAAAATGGAACAAGAATCATCATTAGGTCGTTGGTCGAGTTGAAGAATGTGGTTCACCGACCTGTCTCAAGTCACTGACAAACTTTTTCACATGATGTTGTATTGAGTACATCTAGCCTGAGCGGGATTCAAACTCACAACGTTAGTGGTGATAGGCACTCATTGCATATGTAGTTGTAGATCCAACTACCACGACGACCCAGACTAATTAGTAATAATAGTACGACTTTCTACTAGTGTACTTTATAAAACTATTTTTTTATCTTTTCAATGTCTTAAGTATTGATTCTCTGCAAAATAATGACTGATGAAAATAACTGAAGAAGCAAAATATATACTCCTTTAAAAAAATTGTTGGCTTTGCTAAAAGACTCATTTTTTAGATAAAAAATTATTATATTTTTGCATCATCCACTTAAAAGCATATTTGAATTAAAATAATAGTAATTTTCTTATATTCACACTAAAATGACTTTTTTTGAGGTCAAGACATTTTTTGACAAATAGCAACAACAACAACAACAATTATGTATGGACTAAAACAAGAAAATGTGTAATGTACAATGTACGTGCATCTTTTGAATTCATACAGAAACGTCATTCATATTTTTTAATTCCTGATAATAATATTTTCCTGTTCATTGTTAAGATATACATATAAGACTTCATTACACCTGGTAACAGCTTTACATCAAAGTCAATCCAATATTTTTTCATTAATCTTTTTCAATTATTTTTTCAATATGGGCATGGTCAACGTGACTCAGGAAAGACTACGGGGTTAACAACTTTCTTAATTTATGCAAAAATCTATAGGAATGGCATCATGCACATACTACGTAGTACGTTTAAATCAAATATGTTACAAAGTATCAAGGACAAAATATAGGTTTTTTTCTGTTATGGGATAATCATTATATACTTTTCAATCTTTGCTTGTGCACCTCCTTTTTTCTCCTTCTTTTTATATTCATACAACATACAATAATATAAATCTTTCCTTAATTAATTAAAACATTGACTTTATATTTGTAACAGATGTATTCATATTATTCTAGAGCATGCTAAATTCATACAATATTAAAATTATATAAGTATTTTTGGAGACTGATTCAGTGATACAGATTGGCGTCGCTCATCGGTCATTGACTCTTTAAAATTGAGAATGACCTATACAAAAAAATCTATAGTCAGGACTATTGACCTATCGATTATTTAGCAGAATTATTTATTCTGAGAACTTTTGTAACATTTTAGACCCCCGTCCTGATTTTGTACTGAACAATTTGTTAGCTTCAGGACTGCAATTCTTGCTGAATCACTGATTAACAAAGGTTTTCAGCTTGTTCCAGAATCTGCATTCTGTAATCAATTGATAGTATGTATCATTTATGATTGTTGTGAATAAATATTGTTATTGTTTAAATTAATCATTATTAAAAAATTTAAAAAAACAAGAGTTACAAAGGTAAAAGTAAAGCTTGGACAGTAAGTATTTCACCAAAGAAAAGAAAGCGCCAGATAATGCTTGTGTTTTACCAAAGAAAAGGAAGCGCCAGATAATGCTTCTGTTTTACCAAAGAAAAGGAGGCGCCAGATAATGCTTGTGTTTTACCAAAGAAAAGGAAGCGCCAGATAATGCTTGTGTTTTACCAAAGAAAAGGAAGCGCCAGATAATGCTTGTGTTTTACCAAAGAAAAGGAAGCACCAGATAATGCTTGTGTTTTACCAAAGAAAAGGAAGCGCCAGATAATGCTTGTGTTTTACCAAAGAAAAGGAGGCGCCAGATAATGCTTGTGTTTTACCAAAAAAAAGGAAGCGCCAGATAATGCTTGTGTTTTACCAAAGAAAAGGAAGCGCCAGATAATGCTTGTGTTTTACCAAAGAAAAGGAAGCGCCAGATAATGCTTGTGTTTTACCAAAGAAAAGGAAGCGCCAGATAATGCTTGTGTTTTACCAAAGAAAAGGAAGCGCCAGATAATGCTTGTGTTTCACCAAAGAAAAGGAAGCGTCAGATAATGCTTGTGTTTTACCAAAGAAAAGGAAGCGCCAGATAATGCTTGTGTTTTACCAAAGAAAAGGAAGCGCCGATAATGCGTGTGTTTTACCAAAGAAAAGGAAGCGCCAGATAATGCTTGTGTTTTACCAAAGAAAAGGAAGCGCCAGATAATGCTTGTGTTTCACCAAAGAAAAGGAAGCGTCAGATAATGCTTGTGTTTTACCAAAGAAAAGGAAGCGCCAGATAATGCTTGTGTTTTACCAAAGAAAAGGAGGTGCCAGATAATGCTTGTGTTTTACCAAAGAAAAGGAAGCGCCAGATAATGCTTGTGTTTTACCAAAGAAAAGAAAGCGCCAGATAATGCTTGTGTTTTACCAAAGAAAAGGAGGCGCCAGATAATGCTTGTGTTTTACCAAAGAAAAGGAAGCGCCAGATAATGCTTGTGTTTTACCAAAGAAAAGGAAGCGCCAGATAATGCGTGTGTTTTACCAATGAAAAGGAAGCGCCAGATAATGCTTGTGTTTTACGAAAGAAAAGGAAGCGCCAGATAATGCTTGTGTTTTACCAAAGAAAAGGAAGCGCCGATAATGCGTGTGTTTTACCAAAGAAAAGGAAGCGCCAGATAATGCTTCTGTTTTACCAAAGAAAAGGAGGCGCCAGATAATGCTTGTGTTTTACCAAAGAAAAGGAAGCGCCAGATAATGCTTGTGTTTTACCAAAGAAAAGGAAGCGCCAGATAATGCTTGTGTTTTACCAAAGAAAAGGAAGCACCAGATAATGCTTGTGTTTTACCAAAGAAAAGGAAGCGCCAGATAATGCTTGTGTTTTACCAAAGAAAAGGAGGCGCCAGATAATGCTTGTGTTTTACCAAAAAAAAGGAAGCGCCAGATAATGCTTGTGTTTTACCAAAGAAAAGGAAGCGCCAGATAATGCTTGTGTTTTACCAAAGAAAAGGAAGCGCCAGATAATGCTTGTGTTTCACCAAAGAAAAGGAAGCGTCAGATAATGCTTGTGTTTTACCAAAGAAAAGGAAGCGCCAGATAATGCTTGTGTTTTACCAAAGAAAAGGAGGCGCCAGATAATGCTTGTGTTTTACCAAAGAAAAGGAAGCGCCAGATAATGCTTGTGTTTTACCAAAGAAAAGAAAGCGCCAGATATTGCTTGTGTTTTACCAAAGAAATGGAAGCGCCAGATAATGCTTGTGTTTTACCAAAGAAAAGGAAGCGCCAGATAATGCGTGTGTTTTACCAATGAAAAGGAAGCGCCAGATAATGCTTGTGTTTTACCAAAGAAAAGGAAGCGCCAGATAATGCTTGTGTTTTACCAAAGAAAAGGAAGCGCCGATAATGCGTGTGTTTTACCAAAGAAAAGGAAGCGCCAGATAATGCTTGTGTTTTACCAAAGAAAAGGAAGCGCCAGATAATGCTTATGTTTTACCAAAGAAAAGGAAGCGCCAGATAATGCTTGTGTTTTACCAAAGAAAAGGAAGCGCCAGATAATGCTTGTGTTTTACCAAAGAAAAGGAGGCGCCAGATAATGCTTGTGTTTCACCAAAGAAAAGGAAGCGTCAGATAATGCTTGTGTTTTACCAAAGAAAAGGAAGCGCCAGATAATGCTTGTGTTTTACCAAAGAAAAGGAGGCGCCAGATAATGCTTGTGTTTTACCAAAGAAAAGGAAGCGCCAGATAATGCTTGTGTTTTACCAAAGAAAAGAAAGCGCCAGATAATGCTTGTGTTTTACCAAAGAAAAGGAGGCGCCAGATAATGCTTGTGTTTTACCAAAGAAAAGGAAGCGCCAGATAATGCTTGTGTTTTACCAAAGAAAAGGAAGCGCCAGATAATGCGTGTGTTTTACCAATGAAAAGGAAGCGCCAGATAATGCTTGTGTTTTACCAAAGAAAAGGAAGCGCCAGATAATGCTTGTGTTTTACCAAAGAAAAGGAAGCGCCGATAATGCGTGTGTTTTACCAAAGAAAAGGAAGCGCCAGATAATGCTTGTGTTTTACCAAAGAAAAGGAAGCGCCAGATAATGCTTGTGTTTTACCAAAGAAAAGGAAGCGCCAGATAATGCTTGTGTTTTACCAAAGAAAAGGAAGCGCCAGATAATGCTTGTGTTTTACCAAAGAAAAGGAGGCGCCAGATAATGCTTGTGTTTTACCAAAGAAAAGGAAGCGCCAGATAATGCTTGTGTTTTACCAAAGAAAAGGAAGCGCCAGATAATGCTTGTGTTTTACCAAATAAAAGGAACCGCCAGATAATGCTTGTGTTTTACCAAAGAAAAGGAAGCGCCAGATAATGCTTGTGTTTTACCAAAGAAAAGGAAGCGCCAGATAATGCTTGTGTTTTACCAAAGAAAAGGAAGCGCCAGATAATGCTTGTGTTTTACCAAATAAAAGGAACCGCCAGATAATGCTTGTGTTTTACCAAAGAAAAGGAAGCGCCAGATAATGCTTGTGTTTTACCAAAGAAAAGGAAGCGCCGATAATGCTTGTGTTTTACCAGGTAGAACCCATTAAATAGAAACAACAACGAAATCTTTTTAACAGGAAAATCAGGTAAAAAATATATCCAATAATGAAAACTGTGCACGGACCAACTCCGACTACAATTTAAGATGATACATTTTGAATCTATATTTATTAAATTAATACAAGATTAAAAAGTGATGATACAGCTGTTTTTTCTGGTTTTTTTTTTTAAATTGTTTTGGCTTAAAAAATCAAAAGATGAGTACCAGTAAATATGATATCTCCTTTATACAAAAAGATTATTCTGCTCCTTTGCACCCTTTTTGGAAATAGATATAATCTCATATCTTCCAACCACAATCTTTACCCAATTTATACATATGCATGTAACTTCATTTGCAAATCCAAAACCTTGTGGCAATGGAAAACGGTTGAAAGAACTGGTAAATGGTACATTGAAGAGGGTTGCAGTCATGACCGGATTATCCTATATGCTAGAATAGGCTACAGCCTAGGGCCTCTCAAGCTGAGGGTCCCGCTAAAAGATTTTCAAATATAGATTTTTAAGCTATGTAAATGTTGTTAAAATATATCATGAGTACAAAATATTCAAGACGAGTGAGGGTGAGTTAGAGGGTGGCTCTGTCTGAGGGAGGGGCCCCGTAATTTCATTAGCATAGGGGCCCCAAAAGGTCATAATTCGGCCATGGTTGCAGGTAATATTAAAAATATAATCCTTAATTATTCCGTAAAACTTACTTTCATCAGGAGAAACTTTAGTCATTTTTTACAAATCCCAGTTTTCAATATATTCAATATATTCTGACGCAGCAATCATAATAAACAGTGGTCCATCACATTATACATGTACATGTATCAAAGTGTAATCGCAAGAATTTATCTGTCTAACTTAAAATAACCTAGATAATAAAATGTTATCTACTTTGTCAATAGTGTAAGCCAGTCATTGTTACAAGCAGATTTGAGTATAACATCACCAAAACAAATGTCGAGAAAGACGGATCGCAAGTAATCCAATATTGTCAAGATGAAAAACTACGATTATTAAAATTGAGCGCACTTAATCCGTCCAGAATGTACCGTGAGACAATTTAATATAAAGATAAATAAATAATGTGCTCTTAGCAAAAATACACAAAATTTATCACCTTTTTAACAAAAACATATAAAAATCAATAAATTTTGAAATGATCAGATCCCTATAAATTATAGGTATATTTGGTCAATATAACTGGCAGCTGTTGATACTAATACACTTGTTTGACATTAGTTATAAAGAGAACTAATTTTATATTGACAATTTATAATTTTGTTTATATAAGTTTTATTATGGGATAATAAAATTATCAACATTTTGATCATGCTCCAATTAATATTACAGTATGAAATTTATTTTAAAATTGGAAAACAATTATTTCATATTTAAAAGTACATTCTACAAGGATGTACTTTTGTTTTATTTAATTAATTTATTCATGATTTTTTGTCCATAAGATTGTTCTCATTACATTGTTTCAGCATCTCTGACATGAGACCCGGGTGTCTCAGTGAGTTAGGTAGTTGGATGACCTAACAACTCATACAAGCCTATCACCAATACGGTGTGGGTTCGCTCCCGGCTTTGTAAATGACAAAAAAGGGTGCACTCGACACCCGTTCGCGAGTAATAATGTTTACCAGTTGCTTGCCTATGGTCGGTGGCTCTCTCCGGGTATTCCGGCTTCTTCCACCACTAAAAATGGTCGCCATGACATAGCTGAAATATTTCTGAAAATGACATTAAGCACAATAAACCAATCAAATCAATCAACCCCCCCCCCCCCCCCCCCACCCACCCCACCACCACACACATCAAAACTTTAATAGAATACTTTCTCTGATAAAAATTAACTAGAGGCTCAGTAAACTGAGCCTGTGTCGCTCACTTTCATTGTGCTTTGAGGAAGCTTAATACAGAACCTTCCATAGGTGCTTCCCACCAAATTTTGGTTCATTTGACTAAGCAGTTACAGAGAAGAAGATTTTTAGGAATAGGAATCGACCAACCAGAAAAAAGAATTGCCTATGGCAGTCATGTTTGTTAACGGATCGGGACAAAATTAGCAATCTTTATAGAGCACCTTCCATATATGTTTCCTACCAAGTTTCAGTTCATTTGGCAAAGCAGTTTCAGAGAAGAAGATTTTTAGAAATCGACCAATCAGAAACAAGCATTGCCTATGGCGGCCACGTTTGTCTTGTCTACGGATCAAAACGAAATGAGCGATCCCTATGCTTCCTATCAAGTTTCGGTTCCGATGATGATTTGGCAAAGCGGTTCCAGATGAGAAGATTTTTAAAAATCGACCAATCAGAAACAAGAATTGCCTATGGTGACCATGTTTTTTTAACGAATCGGGACGAATTTAGCAATCTTCATAGAGGACCTTCCATAGATGCTTCCTACCAGGTTTCGATTCATTTGGCAAAACGGTTTCAGAGGAGAAGATTTTTAAATAGTCAATCAGAAACAAGAATAGCCTGTGGTGGTCATATTTGTTAATAGATCGGGACGAAATGAGCAAACTTTATAGAGGACCCTCCATAGATGATACCTACTAAGTTTCGGTTCATTTGGCAAGGCGGTTTCAGAGAAGAAGATTTTTATTAGAAATCGACCAATCAGAAACAAGAATTGCCTGTGGCAGCCATGTTTGTTAATGGATTCGGAGGAAATGAGCAATCTTTATAGAGGACTGCCCATAGATGATACCTACCAAGTTTCAGTTCATTTGGCTCAGCGGTTTAAGAGGGGAAGATTTTTTAGAAATCGACCAATCAGAAAAAAGAATTGCCTGTGGCAGCCATGTTTGTTAATGGATCGGGAGGAAATGAGCACTCTTTATAGAGGACAGCCCATAGATGATACCTGCCAAGTTTCAGTTCATTTGGCTAAGCGGTTTCAGAGGAGAAGAATTTAAAAAATCGGACAATCAGAAGCAAGAATCGCATGTGGCGGTCATGATTGTTAACAGATCGGGACGAAATGAGCAATCGCTATAGAGGACCGTCCATAGATGATACCTACCAAGTTTCAGTTAATTTGGCTCAGTGGGTTCAGGGGAGAAGTTGTTTTAGAAATCAACCAATTAGAAACAAGCATTGTCTGTGGTGGCCATGTTTGTTAATGAAACGGGACGAAATGAGCAATCTTCACAGAGGACCTTCCAAAGATGCTTCCTACCAAGTTTCAGTTCATTTGGCAAAACGGTTTCAGAGGAGAAGAATTTTAAACATCAGCCAATCAGAAACAAGAGTGGCCTATGGCGGCCATCTTTGTGATCGAATCGGGACGAAATGAGCAATCTTTACAGAAGACCTTCCATAGATGATTCCTATCTAGTTTCGGTTCATTTGGCCAAGCGGTTTGAAAGGAGAAGATTAAAAAAAACGGTCAATCAGAAACAAGAATTGCCAGTGGCAGCCATGTTTGTTAATGGATCGGGACGAAATGAGCAAACTTTATAGAGAATCCTCCATAGATGATACCTACTAAGTTTCGGTTCATTTGGCAAGGCGGTTTCAGAGAAGAAGATTTTTTATTAGAAATCGACCAATCAGAAACAATAATTGCCTGTGGCAGTCATGTTTGTTAATGGATTCGGAGGAAATGAGCAATCTTTATAGAGGACTGCCCATAGATGATACCTACCAAGTTTCAGTTCATTTGGCTAAGCGGTTTCAGAGGAGAAGAATTTAAAAAATCGGACAATCAGAAGCAAGAATCGCATGTGGCGGCCATGATTGTTAACAGTTCGGGACGAAATGAGCAAACTTCATAGCGGACCGCCCATAGATGCTTCCAACTATGTTTCGGTTCATTTGGCAAAGCGGTTTCAGAGAAGAAGATTTTTAGAAATCGACCAATCAGAAAAAAGAATTGCCTGTGGCAGCCATGTTTGTTAATGGATCGGGAGGAAATTAGCACTCGTTATAGAGGACAGCCCATAGATGATACCTGCCAAGTTTCAGTTCATTTGGCTAAGCGGTTTCAGAGGAGAAGAATTTAAAAAATCGGACAATCAGAAGCAAGAATCGCATGTGGCGGCCATGATTGTTAACAGTTCGGGACGAAATGAGCAAACTTCATAGCGGACCGCCCATAGATGCTTCCAACTATGTTTCGGTTCATTTGGCAAAGCGGTTTCAGAGAAGAAGATTTTTAGAAATCGACCAATCAGAAAAAATAATTGCCTGTTGCAGCCATGTTTGTTAATGGATCGGGATGAAATGGGCAATCGTTATAGAGGACCGTCCATAGATAATACCTACCAAGTTTCAGTTCATTTGGCTCAGTGGTTTCAGAGGAGAAGATGTTTTAGAAATCAACCAATTAGAAACAAGCATTGTCTGTGGTGGCCATGTTTGTTAATGAAACGGGACGAAATGAGCAATCTTCACAGAGGACTTTCCAAAGATGCTTTCTACCAAGTTTCAGTTCATTTGGCAAAACGGTTTCAGAGGAGAAGAATGTTAAAAATCAGCCAATCAGAAACAAGAGTGGCCTATGGCGGCCATCTTTGTGATCGAATCGGGACGAAATGAGCAATCTTTACAGAAGACCTTCCATAGATGATTCCTATCTAGTTTCGGTTCATTTGGTCAACCGGTTTTAAAGGAGAAGATTAAAAAAAACGGTCAATCAGAAACAAGAATTGCCAGTGGCAGCCATGTTTGTTAATGGATCGGGACGAAATGGGCAATCTTTATAGAGGACCGTCCATAGATGATACCTACCAAGTTTCAGTTCATTTGGCTTAGTGGTTTCAGAGGAGAAGATGTTTTAGAAATCAACCAATTAGAAACAAGCATTGTCTGTGGTGGCCATGTTTGTTAATGAAACGGGACGAAATGAGCAATCTTCACAGAGGACTTTCCAAAGATGCTTTCTACCAAGTTTCAGTTCATTTGGCAAAACGGTTTCAGAGGAGAAGAATGTTAAACATCAGCCAATCAGAAACAAGAGTGGCCTATGGCGGCCATCTTTGTGATCGAATCGGGACGAAATGAGCAATCTTTACAGAAGACCTTCCATAGATGATTCCTATCTAGTTTCGGTTCATTTGGTCAACCGGTTTTAAAGGAGAAGATTAAAAAAAACGGTCAATCAGAAACAAGAATTGCCAGTGGCAGCCATGTTTGTTAATGGATCGGGACGAAATGAGCAATCGCTATAGAGGACCGTCCATAGATGATACCTACCAAGTTTCAGTTCATTTGGCTCAGTGGTTTCAGAGGAGAAGATTTTTTAGAAATCAACCAATTAGAAACAATAATTGCCTGTGGCAGTCATGTTTGTTAATGGATTCGGAGGAAATGAGCAATCTTCACAGAGGACTTTCCAAAGATGCTTTCTACCAAGTTTCAGTTCATTTGGCAAAACGGTTTCAGAGGAGAAGAATGTTAAAAATCAGCCAATCAGAAACAAGAGTGGCCTATGGCGGCCATCTTTGTGATCGAATCGGGACGAAATGAGCAATCTTTACAGAAGACCTTCCATAGATGATTCCTATCTAGTTTCGGTTCATTTGGTCAACCGGTTTCAAAGGAGAAGATTAAAGAAAACGGTCAATCAGAAACAAGAATTGCCAGTGGCAGCCATGTTTGTTAATGGATCGGGACGAAATGAGCAAACTTTATAGAGAACCTTCCATAGATGCTTCCTACCATGTTTCGGTTCATTTGGCAAAGCGGTTTCAGAGAAGAAGATTTTTTAGAAATCGACCAATCAGAAACAAGAATTGCCTGTTGCAGCCGTGTTTGTTAATGAAACGGGACGAAATGAGCAAACTTCACAGAGGACCTTCCAAAGATGCTTCCTACCAAGTTTCAGTTCATTTGGCAAAACGGTTTCAGAGGAGAAGAATTTTAAAACTCAGCCAATCATAAACAAGGGTCGCCTATGGCGGCCATGTTTGTGAACGAATCGGGACGAAATGAGCAATCTTTACAGAAGACCTTCCATAGATGATTCCTATCTAGTTTCGGTTCATTTGACAAAGCGGTTTCAGAGGAGAAGATTAAAAAAAACGACCAATCAGAAACAAGAATTGCCTGTGACAGCCATGTTTGTTAATGGATCGGGACGAAGTGAGCACACCTTATAGAGGACCTTCCATAGATGCTTCCTACCAAGTTTTAGTTCATTTGGCTAAGGTGTATCAGAGGAGAAGATTGAAATGTGAAAAGTTAACAACGACGGACGACAGACGACGGACGCCAAGTGATGACAAAAGCTCACATTGCCTTTGGCAAGGTGAGCTAACAATATCTCTATCTCTAAAAACCTTTCTTCTTCTTCCCTATCCTTCTATTTATTTAAAAATTGGAAAACAATTACATTTTTTCTTCATCATCTCATGTAAATATATCAACAAAAACCATAAAAGTAGAATAGAATGCCAACAAAACAATATAGTCTTGCAACCAGATACATAATTTGATGAATTTAATGTGCTGAAAGAAGACACGGCTAAGTTGTATATCGTTGGAAAGAGAAAGACAAATGGCATAAGAATACACTTTTCGTCAAAGTGAAAAACGGCTGCGTGTATCAAATATTTGAGGTCAAAGGTCAGGCTACAGTTTCGTTCAAAAGTTGGAGAAGATTAATAAAATAATTTTGTATGTCCTAAAAATTATATAACGTTGAAAATGTTCATTCTGCTTAACATAATATAGTTACCATTGCCATATTTTGTAAGTTTTGATGGAATAAAATCAAGAGCGTCTGAAAATTAGCCTTAATCTTGAACTTTGATAATTTTCGTAAATCTCAACTGACAAGAAGTTAACCCGACCTTGAACTTGACATATTTGCAAAATGCATGATATCTTGACGGTTTCTTAAAAAACATGCCCTAAATTCATTTTTTAACATAGAAAAAAACATATTTCACTTTTAACCAAAAAATTAAGAGAGTCCATAGTAGACCCAAAATCATGGCAATTTAGTGGTTGTGCGTCTAATTACGATCGGTGACTGCTTAAGGTTTTTCGGTTATCAATTGAGATAAGAAACCTCAAAATATTAATTAGAATTGGTTTCTACATAAATTAAGCTTATTAAGTCATCGGAGGCGAAGCTTAATTAGGTCTCATAAACACTTACACATGTTACACCAAACAACAAACACTAACACCCTCTATGGCGACCACATGATTGAAATTATGAAAGCTAGTACATTTGAATTGTGTGGCCTTCTAAGATCAGTAAAAGATTATTTAAGATGAATTAAGGATGAAATGATTTTAGATGTACGTTAAAATAAATCATTGAAGTATTAGAGTTTTTTTTAAGTAATGTGTTATCACAGACTGTTTCACAAGATATTTGATGACTTTTCAAAATCACTGGTTTATTAGTACACATTACTCAAATAAAGCGACAGTTAGATGCAAGAATTATATGTTCATTTCATCATCACTATCTTCATTTGCAGTTTGAGTCAACGGGTTGTAACATTCATCAGTCCCTTGACGTTTGTAAGATTGTTCGGAGTTCGGTAATTTTGTTATTACCCTTATTGACATACCTCAGTGCAGGTCAGATTTTGTTCAGCACAAACACAACCCCACGAAAATTTGCCTTTACATGTACACAGCAAATCTTTCAGAAAATCTGAAGAAGTCTGAGTAACAAAGTAAACGGGTGACAATCCGTTTTGATCTTCCCAACCAAAGTCTAAGGCGGATTTTTCAGGTGGTTGAGCTGTGTCTGACTTCATCCAGATGTAAGTCTGAAGGGAAGCTCTGAGAACATGTTGAACGAATGAAGCTTCACATGGTGGTAACTTTGCCAAGCTTACATCCTTCTGCTTTGCAATCTTTACCCTCAACCTATTTAAATTGTCATGAGCAGATTTCATTTTTCTCTTCTGATCGTATAATCTTGCCACAAAGTTTCTAGAAACGTCTATGGAAGTTTCACTGTCAAGTAGACAAAGCTTGTTCAGGTTAGCGAATTCGTCAATGTTGTCTTTTGTGTTTTTAGCACGGTTTTCTTTCCAATTCCAAAAAAATGAGCATGTGGTGTCGCAACCTGTTAAAGCATGCACTGCAGACAATAACTTGTATACAAGAGGACCCTGGATATGGCAAATATCATGGACTGGAAGATAGCGACGACCATCCTTTGTTCTCGTAACTGTCCCAGTTTTGAACCAGAGTTCTTTTATGTTCCTCATTGAAGGAAAGAAATGTATGCAAAGAAGAAGAACATCTGTATCTGGAGACTTGATAATTATGTCGCCAAAGCGTGTATCAGCATGAATGGCGAGTAATAGCATACGGGTATTAGCCTCTTCGTGATTGCTGAACAAATCTGGACAATCGTTCACTTTTGAAGACGTGAAATTCTTTGTAGTTGATGGGTCAGAGAATAAACCAGCAAGATAAAGCTCATCATCAGATGATGTTACTATCGATGACTGGGAGTGACTCCGTATTACAAAATCGCTAAGGAATTTTAGTAGAGCTTGTTTGTTGGCATTTACTCTAAGAAACGTTTTCCAGTCTGGAATTGGCCGACCATCTATCAACTGAAAGACCTTGTGATCACCAAAAGAGCTGGAACGCCTGTCTCGTTCAGCAGATTTAATAGATAACTTTTTACGTATCTGTCAAATACCCCAACAACAGTTGCAGTACTTGGGAAACATTGCTGCTGACATTTAATGAAATGTTCAGCTAAATCACCAAATGTTTTCAATGCTTTAACATTCATGCTCTGTAATATCAAGACTTTCTATGTCGCGTCTTATAATGCTTGAAGCAGAGTGGATAATCTGCTCTTCTGAAATTTCACTACAGGCTGCAGACATGCCTACTTGTTCAAACTCCGTTACCTTCAAAATAGATTTTGACTTTGCAGCAGCAGCGATTGCATCAGCGATAGTGAGACTAGAACTAAATACAATACTTGACATACCTTGACCTCTCTGAGGCTGAATAGTTATTGAGCTGCCGTAGTAACTGGCAAGCTTACATTGGAGCCTAGTCGACTGGTAGTTTTCAGAAACATCTTTTGGTAAAAGTGACTTGTATATTTCAAAAATATGAGACATAAGAAAAGTTTTCTTGTGTACAAAAAGGTCATCACTGATTCTAGAAATAAGACAGTCAAAAGCAACCTCATGAGCTGACTGCTCAGTTTCTTCTTTAAGTGGCATCGAATGCAATAAAAATCTTCTAATGCACCCCGAATGATAAACAGCACTCGCCAGAAAATCGGGTTTATTGAGTGTCTTGAGCATCATCAACTCATTGTGCTCTTTTGCACGACTCATTAAGCTATCTAGGCGCTCTGACGATTCAATCTTGTGTAGTTTAATGTCTCGTTAGAAACTTTTTTTCTTGCATATGAAGCATAAATTGCTATCAATGGAACCGGGTTGAACCACCGATCGGGTCTGAATGACAGCTGAATCGGGATTATCCAATATCCTCATGCATTCTCTTCAAGTTGTGTTTGCTAGTATATGTTTTGTAGCATGATCGGTGGTAAAACACTTTTACATTTGGGGACAGTAAGCCATCGACGGACGATAATTCTCCAGTTATCATTTCAAATATATTGTCTCGCCGTACATTCATACATGTAGCTTCAATGAAGCTGTTCTTACTTATACTCCTCATGCAAATCAGGTTTTCAAGGCTCGGACGTTGGCAACAAATACATTTGTTCCACATAATTTCTGGTCTTCGTCGTTTAGGACTCGACGGCTCAAGCTTTAAAGGGCTGCCAAAACTAGCCATTTTCAAAACAATAAATTGATAAAAAAACAGAACAACAAAGACCTATACGACTATTTACATCTGATTGAACAAAATGTCAAACAATAGAAATCAACATCCAAAAACAAGAAAAAAATTCATCATTTATATCTTTTCAAAATACTATTTACAACTTATTTACGCACTAACACAATTTGATTAATGAAACAACGGCAACCGGAATAAATTCGATTCCCAAGTGTTTGATTTGTGTATTTAAAACGCTAATATACAAACTCTAAAATAAACGCATATTTACAAAAATAACTAAGAAAAGCAAATTGTCCTAAAGTAAAATACATTCAAAACAATTGAAATACGACAGTGAAACTACAATTGTGTGTCTAATTTCAACGATAAAGCAGGTTCATAAGTGAACAAATTGTCCTAATTATTGAACTAATTGAATAACTTATAGACTCGATTGATGGAAGGCTTTTTTTCCGTAATTACAAAGTGGTAAACAAATATTTTTCTTTGTTGATTTTAAACAAAGCTACTTGATATTTTACCTTAAAATTTGGCAGGGAATTCATTAGCACAATATTCTTGCACTTTGAATGCAAATCAATGTATCGGGTATAATTTTTTTCGTCCGTTAAGAGAAAAACGCCTATAAACTGACAGTCAATTTTGATCAATGGTTGGAAGTTTAACATTCAATAATGACATGCGTTTTTGCAAAATCAATACATTCATATTCATTTTACATGTTTTCTCATGCAAATAGAATCTTTATTTTATTTATATGTGATACAATGATGCAACGATTTCATTTTCAAATTGACTAGTGAAATACGTGTTTTTGGGGTGGCCCAGTTAACAGACCGATATTGCGCAAACTTACCGCAAAAATCATTGACAACAACTTGAAATGGAAAGAAGACATAATTATCTACAATTTAAGAGATATTGCAGCTATGTCTTATTTCAGCACATTAAACTCGAGAAATAACAGTATAGTTCATTTCTTGACTACGGGAGACTATACTTCGCAACAGGCATTATGCTAAAACGACCATTCTTCTCGCGGGACTATACCAAATTTCCCGCGAATTGACGTGATGAATTGTCAATAAAAGTTACTTCCCTAGATAAGGCACTACGATTAACAGTTGATTACGTCATTGTTTACATTGCCAATATGGCTGCCAGATTCGGCAGCACGGATGCCAACGAATTTACATTGCAACAACAAAATGTAAAGACAAAAGCGGCAACCAAATATGCAGTTAAAGTTCTCTCGGACTTCATGTTGGAATAAAATTATGACGGGGAGATAGTCACACTGGATATTGTTGTACTCAATGGCAAACTCCTTTTTCCCTTCTACTATTAAATCATGGAATAAATTAAGTCCACAATTAAGAAATGCACCTACTCTAAATAGATTCAAACAAGTAAATAAAAATCATACAATAAAACCCCCCAATTTTACATTGCTGGATGTAGAATATTAAATATAATTCACACTAGACTGAGACATAGATCCAGTAGCTTGAATGCTGATCTTTTTCGTGTGCATTTGGCTAATGATCCAGGCTGTATATGTGGGTGTGCATTTGAAGATGCAATTCATTTTATATTAGAATGTTGTCTTTACAACGAAGCAAGAGAAAAATTGAAATTAAGACGAGTTATTCTTCATGAACTTAAAATTGAAGTCCTACTTATTGGCGATGACACCTTAACTGAGATGCAGAATCTGCAAATTTTCAAATCTGTACAACTTTACATCAAACGAACAAAACGTTTAACCCATTTATGATCACAACACTTCCACCCCCCCCCCCCCCCCCCCCCACACACCCCCTCCCAAATATATATTTGATTAATTAATCAATCAATCAATCAATTTCATCTCAGATACAAGTATGGTAAAACATGCTTATATTATATAATTTCATGCTTTGCTTTGTATTTTGTTTTTTGTTGTGTCTCCTTTTTTTCATTTTTCAAAGAATTTATTTATAATGTTGTATATTGTATTTTACTATTGCTGACGCATGTACTATTGTAATTGTTTATAATGTGGAGAGGACCCTTGCAAATTGTTATAATTTGTGTCCAATCCAATTGTTATAATATTTAGCAATACATATGTTTAATCTAATCTAAATAACATTTTACAAGACTTTTACAGGAATGTCAGAAGCAGCAAGCTCATTAGTTGCAATTTTTTAGCCATTAGGCATTAGACATGTTATGTACTAAATTTATTATGTACTTATCCCTCGGGAACCGTTCTTCTATAGTGTTTTCTGGGAAGGTATAGTGCCCTCGCCTAGCGGCTTGGGAACTATACCTACCCAGACAACACTATAGGAGAACGATTCTCTTGTGAGAAGTCCATAACAGGATAATATTATATTTTACGTTTTTATTTTCCCTATTTGTCTTTGTTTGCGAAGCCGCTCAATATTTTCGTATATTGACCGGTCAATATTTTAGTATATGCATCGGACCCGATAAATATAATGTTTTCTTCCGAATTTTGTCCGAATTCGTTTTTTATCTTAGATATACAATAACAAAAACATGTCGTCTGACAGATTTGCATGCATTGAGTATAATATAACAAATAGTTCATGGCACTTCGGGCCAAATGGCAGTTTATGGACCGGTCTGTCACCCACAAAATAGTATATGGACCTCAGCTTCGCTTCGGTTCATATAATATTTTGTGGGTGACATCCCGGTCCATAAACTGCCATATGGCCCTTAGTGCCATGAACTATTTGATAAATATTTTCGAAACTGTAACAATATACATGTGGTGAGTACAAATAGTGTAATAGACATACCATCAAAGCAAAATAGCAGACATGTGCTTTCAATGTATATTTCATTGTACCATGTGAAATAGGACATTTAAATATTAAAAGGCTATCAATTCACTGACCATTAAGGTGATGGTCAATTGTTATTGCCGTACTTTAATATTTAAATGTCCTATTTCACATGGTACAATGAAGCACGTGTCTGTTATTTTGTTTTGATGGTTTGGCTCTTATACTATTTGTACTATACAGGAAGAAGTGTTATTGTTGAGATATGCTTGTTATTGTACTTCTGTTTCCTTCCCTCCCACCCCTCTCCCCAATAAAAAAAACCACACACATACAAGATTATTCAATATTGTTTAGCTTTGAAACTTAAACAGAATACTTTCTCTGGAAGAAAGCAAAATATCTATATCTCTAAAACGTATCTAACAATTTGTTTAAGATATCTAAAATTAAATATACTGTAATTCATTTAGAGATATCTCACAAAGATACCTCATAAAATTATTAGTGGTAGCCAGTAGGGTTAGGGTTATGGTGTTTATTACCACATGATCATGACGGCCCCTATAGCACATTTTAAGATATTAATAAAGCGTTAAAGATATATCATAACATGTTAGAAATGTCTTGTATGTTTTATTGATAAGCTTAAAACAAAAAATAATTTATCATATATAAGATATCTTATAAGATCTTTAAAACGATACAAGATATCTATAAAACTGTATAAGATATCTATATAATAAATATTAAAATGGCTTGCACATGCAATTGCGGAAGTAAATTAGAGAAATTCTTAATTTTGTTTTTATCAGAACACTCGACATGAAATAGGTTCTTTAGTTTGAGTGATTGACTAAATTTCTTATGCAAGTATGAAAAGTAAATAAGGCTGAATTCATTCTGTGTATTTTGTCTGATTTTAATCTTTCCCAAATCAATCAACTTGAACTCAAAAACTATGGTCCTGATCACAGGCACTTGTCTCTGTAAAAAAATGTACCAATATCATATATATGACATTGGTACATTGTCTCTACATTTTTTTTACAGAGACAAGTGCCTGTGGTCCTGATGTTTATAGCCATCTTGAATTTGTAATCCATAACTGAAAATATATGAACAGATACTGCGTGATCCAAACCTATCATAGATTTCTACTGAAACATCCTAAATATTGACACAATTGTTCTCATCAGTGTCAGATTATGACCTTTTGGGATCCCTAGGCTATTAAATGAAATTATTGGGGCCACCCTACTAAATGAATTATTCATCAATGCAAAATATTAAAATATTATACTCATTGTATATTTGAAATCTTTTAGCAGGACCCCTCAAGTTTCTGGGCCCCCAAGCTTGAGGGGCACTAGACTAAAGCCTATTCTAACCTACAGGATAATTTGGCTCTGGTTCTCATACATTTTACTATCCTAAATGTCTTTTATTAACTTATTAACTTACGCTAGCTATTTATCATATTTTTTTTTAATTTATTTAATTAGAGTAGATTTTACAGTTAATGAACTGCTTTATTTCTTATTATTAATTTCATGGTAAGCTTAACCTTTCTTTATAATTTTACGGTCACAATAACTACACTCCTCCCCCCTTTTCTGATTCATGAAAGACAAACATCTTAATATAGTACATCAGTTCCTAATCTTGAAATAATGAGATAACACATGTACCTGTATTAAGTCTATATATGGAAACAATAACATTAACTCACTTGATTTTTCCTTTGATTTCCCAAATTTCTCGGTCCTATCTTCAATTTCCTTTTTCCCCATTTTTTAAGATTTAAGATCACATTTGACAAAACATCATTACGAACGCATGCATATCAATACAGGTATGTAGGTACATGTAGTCTCTGATAAAATAAAATTTATAACTTTTCGGCTTATCTCAACGTGTACATAGAAAGGGACATAACAGGAAGCAAACATCTCAGTCCCCTGATAAGGGGGTAGATTATTTTAATTGAAATGTATCTAGGTCAATATTTTCATCTATGACATCCCTTTTTCTAAGTTTATTTCCATATTTTTTTTAGCAAAACTTATATTATTGGAGAAAAAACCCAGGAGACTGTATTCCTCACCTGGTGTTCATTGTTTTTAACTGACCGATTATTTGATTTCATAAAAATCCACATAAAAAACCTGTATGCTGGTATGATAATTTCTGAAAATCAGCTATGCTGCCTGGGCTTGTGTTTAGTTTATGATGATTTTATTTGTTATATTAACAAAAGGGATAGGACACAAGTTTTACCAACTTATGAAGTCTTCTCCCATTAATACAATAAATTCACATAGTATAATGATAATTCTGAGCATGCATATAATACATATAGAAATATATTGTAAATAATTAACGAATTAATAAAAAGGTTGTGTTGGATGGATGCGAGGTTAGCGAGTAGATAATTATGGAGTAATTATACTACAAGGAATCTTTTTGAAGATTTAATAAAATTCGAAACGTGTTTGATGATTTTAATATTTTCTTCGTATGTTAAATCATCGGACTTGTGCTTGTGTTAAAGTACGTAGGAGTTGCACGATGTAAACATTGGAATAAAGAAAAATTAGAAGATACCGTGACGTGTTGAACAAAAGCCATGATTGAAAAGTGCTTCTTTGGAGAATAATCACTTCCTTTTTCTATTACATATTCATATTATTAAAGTGAAAAGAAAAAGGGACTCTATTAGATTACGTCAAGGAGAATATACCCTTAAGGCAATCTTTCAGAGAGACATTTTGTAACGATCAACTAATTCATGGTGGGAATAAAAAAAAACACCATCAACATAATTAGAAAACAAAATTAGATTTATAAAATGAATTAAAGATTGCACAATTTCATTTTTAGTAAAAGCCCAACTTTAATAATTTTTATACAAATTTAAAATCAAAATGGCATGAAGAGAACACAATAAAGTCCCACTCTATAATACAAACTGTCAAACACAGCAACCAAACAACAAGTATGTTGTCAATCAAAATATCAAGCATATGTGCAAGTTCTAACATGAGGTTCTGAAAACAAATAATCACAATTTGAATAGGGTTATGGTTATATATTTCAACTACATTGTATATCTGGCAGGTCAGTTTTATTGGTGGAGGAAACATGAGTACACTCAGAGAAAACCACCGACTTGTTGCAAGTAAGTGACAAACTTTATCTGACCCTTTCGAAAAGCTCCACCTGAAATTCATAGAAGAAACTCTTGGAGTAAATTGCAAAGCCTCAAATGATGCTTGCCGAGCAGAACTAGCTCGATTTCCACTTAGAAATTTAATTCATGCCTCTAATTGCATAAATGTTCTAGATCATATACTTTCATCAGACAACACCTTAATATATCAAATATATAATGCTATAAAAACTTCAAACCCATGGATTAAGAAAACAAAATATTTACTCGATAGCCTTGGTTATTCATATCTTTTTGACAATAATGTGAATTTTAAACATCAACTGATCAATATAAAACAAAGAATAAAAGATCAAAATTTACAAAATCAAAACAGCAATATTTGTCAAATAAAATCTTCTAAACTAAACTTCTTTAGAACTTTCTACAATATGGGACAAAGACCTTCATATGTTGATAGTTTAGTTAATATTTCGGAGAGGGCTGCAATTTCTAAAATTCGCACAAGTGCCCATTTGCTAAGGATAGAAAGAGGAAGGCATACAAATATTTTAGTATATGTACCGGACCCGATCAATATAATGTTTTCTTCCGGATTTTGTCCGAATTCGTTTTTTGTCTTAGATATACAATAACAAAAACATGTCGTCTGACAGATTTGCATGTATTGACTATAATATAACAAATAGTTCATGGCACTTCGGGCCAAATGGCAGTTTATGGACCGGTCTGTCACCCACAAAATAGTATATGGACCTCAGCTTCGCTTCGGTTCACATAATATTTTGTGGGTGACATCCCGGTCCATAAACTGCCATATGGCCCTTAGTGCCATGAACTATTTGATAAATATTTTCGGAACTGTAAAAATATACATGTGATGAGTACAAATAGTGTAATAAACATACCATCAAAGCAAAATAGCAGACATGTGCTTTCAATGTATATTTCATTGTACCATGTGTAATAGGACATTTAAATATTAAAAGGCTATCAATTCACTGACCATTAAGGTGATGGTCAATTGTTATTGCCGTACTTTAATATTTAAATGTCCTATTTCACATGGTACAATGAAGCACGTGTCTGTTATTTTGTTTTGATGGTTTGGCTCTTATACTATTTGTACTATACAGGTACAAGTGTTATTGTTGAGATATGTTTGTTATTGTACTTCCTTTTCCTTCCCTCCCACCCCTCTCCCCAATAAAAATAACACACACATACAAGATCATTCAATATTGTTTAGCTTTGAAACTTAAACAGAATACTATCTCTGAAAGAAAGCAAAAAATATATATCTCTAAAACGTATCTAATAATTTGTTTAAGATATCTAAAATTAAATATACTGTAATTCTTTTAGAGATATCTCACAAAGATACCTCATAAAATTATTAGTAGTAGCCAGTAGGGTTAGGGTTATGGTGTTTATTACCACATGATCATGACGGCCCCTATAGCAAATTTTAAGATATTAATAAAGCGTTAAAGATATATCATAACATGTTAGAAATGTCTTGTATGTTTTATTGATAAGCTTAAAACAAAAAATAATTTATCATATATAAGATATCTTATAAGATCTTTAAAACGATACAAGATATCTTTAAAACTGTATAAGATATCTATATAATAAATATTAAAATGGCTTGCACATGCAATTGCGGAAGTAAATTAGAGAAATTCTTAATTTTGTTTTTATCAGAACACTCGACATGAAATAGGTTCTTTAGTTTGAGTGATTGGCTAAATTTCTTATGCAAGTATGAAAAGTAAATAAGGCTGAATTCATTCTGTGTATTTTGTTTGATTTTAATCTTTCACAAATCAATCAACTTGAACTCAAAAACTATGGTCCTGATCACAGGCACTTTTCTCTGTAAAAAAATGTACCAATATCATATGTATGACATTGGTACATTGTCTCTACAATTTTTTTACAGAGACAAGTGCCTGTGGTCCTGATGTTTATAGCCATCTTGAATTTGTAATCCATAACTGAAAACATATGAACAGATACTGGGTGATCCTAATCTATCATAGATTTCTACTGAAACATCCTAAATATTGACACCATTGTTCTCATCAGTGCCAGATTATGACCTTTTGGGATTCCTAGGCTATTAAATGAAATTATGGGGGCCACCCTACTAAATGAATTATTCAGCAATGCAAAATATTAAAATATTATACTCATTGTATATTTGAAAATCTTTTAGCAGGTCCCCTCAAGCTTCTGGACCCCCAAGCTTGAGGGGCACTAGACTAAAGCCTATTCTAACCTACAGGATAATTTGGCTCTGGTTCTCATACATTTCACTATCCTAAATGTCTTTTATTGATTTATTAACTTACGCTAGCTATATATCATATTTGTTTTAATTTATTTAATTAGAGTAGATTTTACAGTTAAGGAACTGCTTTATTTCTTATTATTAATTTCATGGTAAGCTTATCCTTTCTTTATAATTTTACGGTCACAATAACTACACTCCTCCCCCCTTTTCTGATTCATGAAAGACACACATCTTAGCATAGTACATCAGTTCCTAATCTTGAAATAATGAGAAAACACATCTACCTGTATTAAGTCTATATAATGGAAACAATAACATTAACTCACTTGATTTTTCCTTTGATTTCCCAAATTTCTCGGTCATATTTTCAATTTCCTTTTTCCCCATTTTTTAAGATTTAAGATCACATTTGACAAGCATTCATTACGAACGCATGCATATCAATACAGGTATGTAGGTACATGTAGTCTCTGATAAAACAAAATTTATAACTTTTCGGCTTATCTCAACGTGTACATAGAAAGGGACATAACAGGAAGCAAACATCTTAGTCCCCTGATAAGGGGGTAGATTATTTTAATTGAAATGTATCTAGGTCAATATTTTCATCTATGACATCCCTTTTTCTAAGTTTATTTCCATATTTTTTCTAGCAAAACTTACATTATTGGAGAAAAAACCCAGGAGACTGTATTCCTCACCTGGTGTTCATTGTTTTTAACTGACCGATTATTTGATTTCATAAAAATCCACAAAAAAAACCTGTATGCTGGTATGTTAATTTCTGAAAATCAGCTATGCTGCCTGGGCTTGTGTTTAGTTTATGATGATTTTATTTGTTATATTAACAAAAGGGATAGGACACAAGTTTTACCAACTTATGAAGTCTTCTCCCATTAATACAATAAATTCACATAGTATAATGATCATTCTGAGCTTGCATATAATACATATAGAAATATATTGTAAATAATTAACGAATTAATAAAAAGGTTGTGTTGGATGGATGCGAGGTTAGCGAGTAGATAATTATGGAGTAATTATACTACAAGGAATCTTTTTGAAGATTTAATAAAATTCGAAACGTGTTTGATGATTTTAATATTTTCTTCGTATGTTAAATCATCGGACTTGTGCTTGTGTTAAAGTACGTAGGAGTTGCACGATGTAAACATTGGAATAAAGAAAAATTAGAAGATACCGTGACGTGTTGAACAAAAGCCATGATTAAAAAGTGCTTCTTTGGAGAATAATCACTTCCTTTTTCTATTACATATTCATATTATTAAAGTGAAAAGAAAAAGGGACTCTATTAGATTACGTCAAGGAGAATATACCCTTAAGGCAATCTTTCAGAGAGACATTTTGTAACGATCAACTAATTCATGGTGGGAATAAAAAAAACACCATCAAAATAATTAGAAAACAAAATTAGATTTATAAAATGAATTAAAGATTGCACAATTTCATTTTTAGTAAAAGTCCAACTTTAATAATTTTTATACAAATTTAAAATCAAAATGGCATGAAGAGAACACAATAAAGTCCCACTCTATAATACAAACTGTCAAACACAGCCACCAAACAACAAGTATGTTGTCAATCACAATATCAAGCATATGTGCAAATTCTAACATGAGGTTCTGAAAACAAATAATCACAAGTTGAATAGGGTAATGGTTATATATTTCAGCTACATTGTATATCGTGGCGGTCAGTTTTATTGGTGGAGGTAACATGAGTACACTCAGAGAAAACCACCGACTTGTTGCAAGTAAGTGACAAACGTTTTCTGACCCTTTCGAAAAGCTCCACCTGAAATTTATAGAAGAAACTCTTGGAGTAAATTGCAAAGCCTCAAATGATGCTTGCCGAGCAGAACTAGCTCGACTTCCACTTAGAAATTTAATTCATGCCTCTAATTGTATAAATGTTCTATATCATATACTTTCATCAGACAACACCTTAATATATCAAATATATAATGCTTACAAAAACTTCAAACCCATGGATTAAGAAAACACAATATTTACTCGATAGCCTTGGTTATTCATATATTTTTGACAATAATGTGAATTTTAAACATCAACTGATCAATATAAAACAAAGAATAAAAGATCAAAATTTACAAAATCAAAATAACAATATTTGTCAAATATAATCTTCTAAGCTAAACTTCTTTAGAACTTTCTACAATATGAGACAAAGACCTTCATATGTTGATAGTTTAGTTAATATTTCGGAGAGGGCTGATATTTCTAAAATTCGCACAAGTGGCCATTTGTTAAGGATAGAAAGAGGAAGACATCCTACATCAGAAACATTTGGTACAGTTTGTAAATCTGGAAAAATTGAAAATGAAGAACATTTCCTTATACATTGTCCAGGATATGAACTGCAAAGACAAATATTTGTAAACAAAATTAACAAAATAGTTTCAGGATATATAAAACTGAGTACAGTTTCCAAAATAAAACTTCTTCTTAATAGTAATTCATCATTAATTCTTAGAATGTCCTCTTCAGTCACCCCGGGTTTTCAGTTGTGTTCGTGTTACTCGATCTTTAGTTTTATGTGTATATTTTGTAGATTGTTGTTTGTCCTTTTGTAGTAAATGTGCCTACCTTTTCTTCAGATGAAGGTAATTCAAATGTTGCAAATCAAATATTGATGTACGTCAGGTTGTCATCGAGCATGAGTGACGTTAGCAATCAGGTGACAATAATTTTTGACCAACCGCTGATCAATCCGGGCGACCACTATAACCAACATGATGGGATATATGTTTCCCCATTTTCTGGGAAAATCACGGTATACTGGACAATTGGTACGGATGAGTCAGCCAAGACCGAATTAATGGTTGAAGATAGGATCTTAGCAACATTAATTACATCTGCTAGCTCCGTATCAACCAGCAGCAACTATCGAAGTTCTAGTACAACTACCAAACAATCCTCCTCTTCAACAGTGGTGGTGGCTGATGAACAGAAGAGAGATCACGTGTTTCTTTGCACTGCATCAGACGACAACCACATCCTCGGGTCAGTTTCCTCTGTGTTGATCAAACCCCTTTATTAGGGACCGATGATTTAACTTGAAAGGGGGGGTTATGGTTTTTTGTTTCGTTCAGAATTTATTTTTCGGACAACACGAGAGTTAGAACATTTATTATTTTTTGTCTCGCCAAGCGCGAATTTTTTTTCCAGAATTTAACATTAGGTTATATGACAAAAACTCTGAATCAAACTATTTTTTTTTCCTCCACCAAAATCAGAATATATTTTTCAGCAACATTGGGAATCTATGAGATCTGTATTTTGTATTTCATATCCTGAATGACCGTAATAATAATAATGATAAATAATAAATAAATAATAATAAATAAGCTTTATTTAGAGTCGGCATGGTTAAGACAACATACAACATAAGCTCTCTTGAGCTTTCAACCAACATACACAGACACAGAATAAATAACAAATAACAAGCATGCAACATACAACTAAAATACAAGACTAAGTGAGCACTACATGTAAAATACTAACAGTTACAAGATAAGCAAAAAAGCAGATTAAAAGCTGATGTTATAAGCTAAGCATACTAAGAGCTAATGTAGCAAACTATGAACAACTAAAAGCTAATATTATGAGCCAAGCATAATTTTTTTATAAGAACAATAAATAAAAACTGGATATGATGGTAGAAATTGAAACAAATTTAAAAGTCAGCACAAACTGAACATTTACATACATTTCCATTCCAAGATTTTAAAATATTCTTAAACTGATTAAAATTGGAATTTTTTTCTAAAATCATCAGGTAGGTCATTCCATAAAACAGCTGCTGCATATTTAAAACTATTCTTACCGTAGGTAGATGTTCGCACCCTAGGTATATCTACAATATTGGAATATCTAAAATTATATTTACAATCTTTAAAAACAACTAAATCATGTAAACAAGATGGTGAAAGTTTGTTTAAAATCTTAAAGCATTCAATAGCCATCCCTACTAGCCAAATTACGTTGTCAAAATGTTGTGACAACGTAACTTTTTCGTTGTTACAACGTAATAATTTTACGTTTTAACTACGCCGATTTGTAGACTCCCCGAGACGTAAACACCACGTTGTGGTACTACGTAGTAAAAGACCTTTCTACAACCAAACGACAACCATGACCATGCAAAGACGTTTCCACAACGTAACCACCAACCATCACAGGACCTTTATACGAGGTAATTACAACTAAATAAGGACGTTTACACAACGTAACTACCAACCATCATAGGACCTTTATACGACGTAATTACAACCACCAAAGGACCTTTACATGACGTAATTACAATCACATAAGGTCCTTTAGACAACGTAACTACAACCACCTAGGGACCTTTACACAACGTAACTACGACCACCTAGGGACCTTTACACAACGTAACTACGACCCCCTAGGGACCTTTACACAACATAAATACGACCACCTAAAGACCTTTAGACGACGCAACTACAACCATTTCATTATAGTTATACAACTACAAATAATGTACAACCCTAAAAGGACTTTAATAGCCAAATTACTAACGTTGTCAAAACATTGTGACAACCTAATTTGGATAGTAGGGTAACTATTATCACATTAAGACCGTTACACCATGCAACTACCAACTACATTATTTTTTGTGTATTTAAGGACCTTTTGTGATGTTCTTATTTCCATCCCATGTTCTTAATTTTTTTGAGTTAACTAATAAAATATAAAGTTCTAAGCATTTATTAATCCAAATTATTGCACTTTTTACAGATGATGAAACACTCTTTCTACTCTCAGACTCCTCCCATCATAATCTAGATGTAATTATTATACAAATATAAATATATCGGGTAATAATAAATATATCAGATTAAAAAAACATGTAAAATAAATGTACTAAAAATCTTTATCTTGTGAAAGTTGCATTTGATAAAATTAAAGATGTACTGTATATACATGTAGATAACATGTCTAGAAGTAATGAATAGGTACACATCCAGTGGAGGACCTACATTTTAAGCTCCCTGAACTATTATGTGGGCTCTTTTGCAGTCAGCAAGAATAACCAACAAGGTCAAAAGGGCCATGAACAGGGTGTTGGGATGGAGTCCTTGACAATGGGCCAAACATTGATCCCTTTCCCACCAGCAAGGAGGTCTGGGTAACAGATGTTATCTTCTTCAATGGTGTTGTTCCATGGGAGATCCTGATAATTGTTTTTATTTAATTTAACCACTATATCTCAGATTTTTATTAAAATTGCTGTACTGGGATATAAACATTTTATGCTAGAAAACAGAAATATCTCAATAAATATGGGAACTGAAGCACTAGTTGCTGGCTAAAGAAACAGCAGAAATACATGTATACATATACAAATATCACCCTGCTATCTATGGACCAAACTTATAAGAACAACTTGACATATATATCTATTCTTAAGTTTAACATTAAAACACTGAAAAAGATATAATCTATAATTACCAAAAACGAAGAAACATTTGTAGGAACCAAGATCACACCACCCAATATCAATGCAAAGAAAAAAGAATTTGTTCATTGTTTAAATTACTAGAGAGGAAGGTCATTAGAGGGATATCGTTAGGATAAAGAGATGATAGTCTTGATTTTTGGTGTTTGAATGCACAAGCCAGAGCAGTGCAACATAAATTAAGAATTCATATGTCTGTTTGTGGTTACGATTGGTTCTAAGCTGTCAAACTATTAAGCTGTGCACCAACGAAGAATTCGAGGATCCAACTGCCAAAATGTAGGCTATGAATAGATTCTGGCTACGTCAAGGAGCCCATACAGCTTGGGATTCAGGTGCTGCAACCCCCCAATTTGGAAATTTTACTAATTACAGGGACATTTTGAAGCCATATGAAATTGGAATTGGAGCATATTCTAAGGTCAATATTAAGTACATTAACCCGTTGACTTATGATTCTATGTGTCGACCCTATATAGATATCTATATAGGGTCGACACATGCAATTTGATGTTAACATAAGATTGTATGAATATTGACACGAACAAGTTAGAATAAGGAAAAAGAGATGAAATAATAAAGAAATAAAGAAATTTTATTGAAAATAAATTTGTAAGCAGAAAGTTAGAAAAAGGGGGGTGGTCCGTGCCACGAGCGCCTGTGCAAAGAACAATAATCTTTTAAGCTTTATAGCAATTCAAAATAAAAATATCAAAACCAATATATCACATCCCCTACAGAGAAAAAATATAACCCTAATTTTTCTTTCTTTCTTAAAGAAAAAATATATATTATTAAATATGGGAACAGTCGTGATTGTATGGTAGTTGGATTCATAACTACCTATGCAACCAGTGCACATCACCACTAATGTTGTGAGTTCGAATCCGCTTAGACGAGGTGTACTTGATACAACATTATGTGATAAAGTTTGTCAGTGACTTACGGCAGGTCAATGGTTTTCTCTGGGTACTCCGGTTTCCTGAAACAATAAAACTGACCGCCATGATATAAATTAAATATCGTCGAAAGTGGTGTTAAGCACCAAATGGCATAACCCTAACTCTATCTATTAAATATGCATTTAACAAGATAAATCCAATAAGAAAAACATGAAACTCATATAAATACACAATCGTATCTTAAAAAAATTCAAATACTAAGTTTTTTAAAGTAACTTTAAATGTTAAATTTCAATTTATTTACTGGCATACAAATAATGATTTTCATTCAACTTTCATTCAACATTATATTATATAATACTATCCTGGGTACTCCGGTTACCTCTACCATTATAAACTGACCAACACGATATAACTGAAATATTGTTGAAAATGGTGTTAACCACTCATAACCTTATAATTAACTCTAACCCACATTATCTCAACCATAGTGATACTGATATAAATCACAAAACTTGCATGCAAAAAAAAACCACATACAAATTGAAATTCTAACATTTGGTCAGCAAAAAAATGGAAGATATACAAAACAACAAAGTTAAATGAACAATAAAAGGTTTCCTTCAACTATAAAGTTTTTTTCCTCCATCAACCATCTGGAAAGCTCCCTTCATTGGTGGATTGGTTCTGAAAATAATAATATGATATTAATATTTTCAGCTATGTCGAACAACTTTAGGGATGAAAGTATTTTTAGTAACTATTTTGATCATGGTCAGAAGCTTGAAATTAGCTACATGTAGGTAAACAGATATTTGCGACTGTAAGTGAAGACACATTGTAAAACCTATTATTACATTATTTAATTGATTATAACTCAGAAATATATTGCATGGATATATATTATTATTACAGAGCTAAAGAAAGAAATCCAAATACAGTGACCAAACATATACGTTAAATTTTATTGACAGGACAAATCTAGAAAATCTCCATTTATGTAAGAAAAAAAAAACACCATGGGAACAGAGGAGAATTAGAAGAGATATAGTACAAATAAGTGCAGTTCAAACATTTAGATCTATTGCAAGACTACAATATTATCAAAATTAAAACTTAATTTTAGAAGAAGCATTTACAGTATGTAAAACATTAGACTCGGAGAGAAACTTACACTTAATATGCAAGAAACTTATATCTCTAGATTAAAAATTGATTTAAGACAGCACTTATCATGCAGATTTTGATATTTGTTGTTGATATAAACATATCCCGTAAAATGTTTTTCATGATCTAATTTCATTAATGAGAAATTACGAAAATTACAAAAGCACATATAAGCAAAGTAGTATATGGGGACGGACAAAGTCACATTTGCGGAGGATCGATGAGGAACGAACCATTGCGCATGATCGGAAGGGATATGACAGGAAGTGACGTTAGTCACGTGACCGGAAGTGAACATGTCCGTAAGTAGGTTCTGCGCATGCGCAACCGGAAGTTGCGCTATGTCCGCCCTAGTAGGGCATTTTGACAGGAAGTGATAAAGTCACATGACCGGAAGGGGCCCTGTCCGGAAGTGGCCATGACGGGAAGTAGGTTCTGCGTATGCCCAGCTTTTTCCCGCGTTTTTTTCTTAGTAGTAGTAACATGGCTACCAAAGGTCACTTGACCCCTTCGGAGTTCCCTTGAGTGTACGCAACCGGAAGTTGCGCAACATCCGTAGTGACCGAAGGTCACGTGATCCCTTGGAAGTCTCCATGGGGTGTTATCTACGACGTCCGCGTCCTATAACCCTAGGAAACCCAGCATCCTATATTTAGTTACTGGAACTAGCCCTGGTTATCTGCCCCTTTTATTTTCGTATATTGTCTAGGTTGTGTAGTACTTTGCTAAGAGTACATTTGATCACCCAATGGAAGGTTACTCTGCATTTATCCAGGCTTGTGACTGGCTCTATAGAGGCCGCATTAACTTTTTTTTTTTTTTTTTTTCAATCATACAACATGTTCAACAAATAATAACACAAAATTCTGTACAATGGACGTCGCTTCCACGGGATTTTCTGAGAGCCAGGTGACGTCTGTCATGCTATGTCCTGCACATCGATGAACGAGGTAAAAAATGCAATGATGTCCGCATACGGTAGACCCTTCTTCTTGTACTCGAACGGTATTGTAACTCCAACTCGTACAATGTTTGTTCATAAAGTTCACGTAATCCATTAGAAAGGGTGGTGTTCCAGTAGGGTCGTAGTATTGCCCTCTTGAGTTGGCGTCGATGTATATAGCGACCCAGTGTTGTCCCATTCGATGGTCTGGATCCGTATTTCCCACAAGGGCCGAAGGTACGTTTAATAGTCTGGGTGATCTGTTTCTGGCATAGACTCCATTAAACACCGGTCTGGAGTGGGGATGTTTTTTCAATAGAGTGTCAATCTCTAAGGTATTCATCTAAGCACTGTAGTCAAACAAGACTTGTCTGTTTCTATCAATTTCAATGACGTTGTCAAATTCAGCATACATGATCACGTTGATGGTCGCTGTAAGGGCTTCTGCGAAATGAATCTCCACACGTAAATTACCCTGTTTTATCAGTTGAAACGCCCCCACTTCCGACATATCCGGAGTCAGATCGAATCCAAATAAGGTGTTTCCTTTAGCGTATTCCTCTCTGGAGATGTTATTTCCTTCGTCTTGATACATCTTTCCCGTACTGGTATAGAGTCTCATATAACTGCGAACATAACCTGCGTTTTCAAAGTTGGCTTGTAACGGTTTGGCGGGAATTTGTCGTCCGTCCATGTTCAGTGCCACAAAATTGATCTTGTGTTTAAAATCGAAAGGGTTTTTCGTAATAGTCCCATTTAAGGCATTACTATCCACACATCCTATGATCATTCTCTTTGGTAATTGGCCTAAAAACATGTTGTCCTGTATGTAATTCATGTTGCCACTGGGAACCGTATCTACTTTGACTTCTATACGTGGGATGGGGTATTTACAGCTGGTATTTCCAAAGCTTTGACGTGACCCATTCTTACGGCAGGACTTAACTGTACATTTCTCACAAATAAAGCGAGATCCTTGATTTTGATCTTATAGGTGTCGGCATCGGCAATTAGTGCGAACACGTCTCGACTTCGTCGTAATTTGATTTTCAGATTGATGTGAATCAGTAAATATTTCTGTTTACAAAATAAATCCAAGTGTAGTTTTCCCATCATCTGTACAGACTTGCTTTGGGCCGTCAATGCTTTCCGGGCCGTGAATCCTTTGTTATCGATTGTTCTCTTATATTGATGTCCCGGTGTATCCTTGTACCACATGACCTCCGTTAATTGAGATTCTTTGGCAGCTGGACCATAGCTGAGTAATGTGTCTATGTAAGCACGGTAAGGGTACAAGCTGGTCGGTGGTGAAACCAGTTTTTCGTTGAGGCTAACACTGACATCACTAAAGAGGGAATGCATCCATAAGTTGACAGGTCCAACGTCCGCTCCGGCATCCAATGCAGTATCGTCGTCAGCCACGATCTGTGCTTCCACAAACAGGTAAGTATTAGCCAAGTCGATGTATTCATCCCCCGCCACACTGAGGGAAAATGCGTAAGGTCCTTGATCCGTCAGAGCTGAGGTCAATCCTTTCTGCTCCCAATACCCATGTTCCACACTGGTCTGTGTAGGTGGAACTTCAAATAAATCCAGTTCTGATTTCGTGCATTCGCATGAGTTGGGATGTACAAGTGCCATTCTTATCCGAAAATATTATTCGATGTGTTCCGTTGCTTAGTCTGCCGACGTCTGGTCTTTTTTCGCTTGGCAGGTCCTTTCATAGCTCGTTGTCCTGGGGGTTCTACCGTGTCCATAGCTTTCTGGAATAAGTTTTGTCCTGTTGATTTCAATCGTGCTTCTGCTGCCTGTTTGATATTTCTTCCTTGTACGACATCTCCGGCAATATTTAACCCCGTTTTTAAAGCCTCGCGTCCTAGGGTCTTTGCTCCCTTTTTCAACAAAGGCATGGCTGCTTTAAAGAGACCCCTAAAGATACTGCCAAGTCCATGTCCTCTTTGATATCGCAAACACGCGATATCCTTTCCCGGCTTAGTGTATGTAATAATCGTGATGAGCTTTCGCATCGTGATGATGAGTTGGTTTCATTCTAGAGAGAATTCTTTTCGTTTTCTACAGTGAAGTGTCACCACCACTCGTCCTCTTTCGAATGGGACTATAGACCCAGTGTCGTCCCTTATATCTATTTCCACGGTCTGAAATCGTCGTTGTAACAGGGGACAATACTGTATCGGATCAAACACTCGGGTGATCATTTCTCCGTCTCTTCCTTCCACTGGTACGATTCTCAATAACGGTACTTGGGCATCTCCCACCATTCGCGGTTCCACCAAGGGGCAATACACGTACAGAAAATTTAATCCTTTCTTGACATCCACTACCCAATCTGAAACATATTCCTCCGCCGGGAATATAGCTTGTCTGAATCCTAACATGGATTGTAATAAAGGACTAATGATGACTTGATAATCTTTTTTCACTTTCATATCGATTTTATGATTGATTTCGCTGAAAAACATGTGGAATTTATTCTTGAGTTCCGTCCTGTGCTTTTTCCCATCAATGGCTTTAATGATCCTTTTGGCCGAGGAATAGTACCCATCTGGTAACAAGACCAAATGCCTTTGTAGTTCTGACTACTTGTAAAAGTGAACCTTCAACCAGGCTTCTTTATACTGTATCTCTGCCAATCCGATTTCCCATGTTCCATCCAGTTCCATTATTTTCGGCAATTTCTTCGTGTAATGAGTCAACGTATTGTTCGGAAAGTAATTCATTGAACTGTTACTAGGCAGAGTCAGGTAAAACATGTTAGTAGTGTAGTGTATCGGGTCCATATAGCGCTATTGACCCCTATGTTAAACCATTTTTCACTCCTCAATTGTGCAGTCAGCCGTGACTAATTAACCTTTTCATCGTGTTTCACGTTTGTACGAGTTTTTGTCGTATTGCTTACGCGTGTTTCTCGTTTTCACGTTCATTTAACTTTTTAATGGCTATTTTTTCGTTTTGTTAACGTTTTTGTTTATGTTTTTCGTGTTTTGAGCGGTTGCGCTGCGACGGTGGCGGCGACGGCTGTGGTGTCTGCGGCGGCGGCTGCTGCTGCTGCTGCGTGAGAGAGAGGAAATTGGTGGCATTGTGACGTGAAGTAGAAATTAGAAACAGAAGGAAAACATAAAACAAACGGAGAGATAAACGAAAAGACAAAACACAAGAGACAAAGAGAATTAAACAGACCGTGTCGAATGTCACTACACTTTCATGACTCATCGATCTATTTTTAGTAATATGCCTCAGATAAAATATATATCCGAACCTGTCGAATATTTCGACATGTTGACCAGCGACTAGATTCTTGTGATGGGAATAAATTTTTTCAGCGACGAGATGGTGGAAATAAGATATCAATACAAAGAAGAGTTCGTCGAAGAATCCGGGAGTACCAGCGTAGTCATAGCAGCCTATACCATAGCTCAAACCCGTTTGAAGTTGTACAGTTATTTGGAACAATTAGGACTCCGTGCCTTATACGCCGATGCATACTCAGTCGTGTATACCTCTAGGCAAGGCGATTGGAAACCAGAACTCGGTGACTACCTAGGAGATCTCACCGATGAAGTGCCCGACAACAGAATAATAGAGTTTGTCACCGGTGGACCGAAGAACTATGCCTACAAGATTGCCAGACCCGACAAGGATGGAAATACGACCATATGTAAAGTGAGAGGCATCACTCTCAACTACAAGAACTTCTTAACCATCAACTTTGATACGATCAAGGACATGGTCATTAATAACAGAGATGACGTCAAGACCGCGAGGGACGACTACAAGATCACGAGAGACCACAAGAGACTACTTACCGTACATCAAGACAAAGACTATAGGATAGTTTTCGACAAAAGAGTCGTCATACAGGACTATAGCACGAGACCGTACGGGTTTTAAGAGGGTCGTCTCTCCTGTAATGGCCGACATATGGAAACAGATCATCCCAGCGATCGAGCAAAAAAGGTCAGAACTCAGACAACTGGTTCCGCTGTACAGAACAGACTTATAAATAAAAGTTAGAAATATATGATTTGTTTGTTTTTACATACGCCAACGTCGAATATATTAAGTGTGCATTACAATCTCTAGTCATTCTTATCCAAAAGAAGAAAGACGTGTTTTACGAGATGTCTACGACATAGTGTGAAATGAGATTTACCAGACGAGCCATCTTAACAGCAGACATGAAAACATGAAATTTATCCCTCCTCCTCCTCCTCCTCCCTCCCTCTCTTCCTCTCTTCCTCTCTCCCTCCCTCCTGCTCCCCCTCTCTCCTCCTCCCCCCTCCCTCCCTCCCTCTTCTCCTCCTCAAGAAGGATACGTCTACACCCCTCCTCCACCGCGTGGTCCAGAGTTGTCATTATTACAACACGAAACCGAAACAGAGTACACGACGGACGACCGTACACGGAGTTTTTTCCAAGTAAAATGTTGATATAATACCGCATCCTCGTAGCTACTTCAACATAAAGTTCTAAACAGAAATGTTCTATAATTAAGTCCCACCAAATATTTCGAAAGAATATTGACAGTTACAGCACACGTGTACAAAAATATCTGTTGTTTTCCCCACATAATCTGCATTTTATAACATTGGAGTCTGGTACGGTTGAAATCAATTTAGCAATACTTGGTATCGATTTTTGTGTATTATGTTTATATTTAAATCACTTAGAGTTCACCTAATGGTATACGTAGTAAATACATTCATATTTCAACTTGTCTGATCATTGGAACGTAAATTTAAATGCCGTACTTATGGCTTTTTTTATGATGGGTTAATACATATAGTTATGTTTTCTCAAGACAAGACGAATAATTAGTGAAAGTTCAAGAAAAATTATAACAAAAACAAAAACAATACGCGATGGAGGAGGGGTGTAGACGTATCCTTCTTGAGGAGGAGGACGGGAAGGGAGGGAGGGAGGAGGAGAGAGGGGAGCAGGAGGGATGGAGGGAGGGAGGGAGAGAGGGAGGGAGGAGGAGGAGGAGGGATAAATTTCATGTATATGATATAAATCGAGGTATTGGTATACTGTATAAATCTAGGTTTTGGTATGCGATATAAATCTAGGTTGTGCCTTACGAGATAAATCTAGGTTTTGCTATACTACATAAATCTAGGTTTAGGTATGCGATATAAATCTAGGTTTTGGTATTCGATATAAATCTAGATTTTGGTATACGATATAAATCAAGGTTTTGGTATACGGTATAAATCTAGGTTTTGGTATACGAGATAAATCTAGGCTTTGATATACGATATAAATCAAAGTTTTGGTATACTGTATAAATCTAGGTTTTGGTATGCGATATAAATCTAGGTATTAGTATACTGTATAAATCTAGGTTTTCATTTACGGTATAAATCTAGGTTGTGCCTTACGAGATAAATCTATGTTTTGCTATTAAACAGAAATCTAGGTTTTGGTATGCGGTATGCATCTAGGTTTTGTTATACGATAAAAATCTAGGTTTTGGCATTCGATATAAATCTAGCTTTTGGTATGCGATATAAATCTAGGTCTTGGCATAAGATATAATTCTAGGTTTTGGTATGCGATATAAATCTAGGTTTTGGTATACGATATAAATCTAGGTTTTGGTATTCGATATAAATCTAGATTTTGGAATACGATATGAATCTAGGTTGTGGTATACGGTATAGATCTAGGTTTTGGTATACGATATAAATCTAGGCTTTGATATACGATATAAATCAAAGTTTTGGTATACTATATAAATCTAGATTTTGGCATACGATATAAATCTACGTTTTGGTATATGATATAAATCGATATATTGGTATACTGTATAAATCTAGGTTTTCGCATACGATATAAATCTAGGTTGTGCCTTACGAGATAAATGTAGGTTTTGCTATACTACATAAATCTAGGTTTAGGTATGCGATATAAATCTAGGTTTTGGTATGCGATATAAATCTAGGTTTTGGTATGCGATATAAATCTAGGTTTTGGTATACTGTATAAATCTAGGTTTTCGCATACGATATAAATCTAGGTTGTGCCTTACGAGATAAATCTATGTTTTGCTATACTACATAAATCTAGGTTTTGGTATGCGATATAAATCTAGGTTTTGGCATGCGATATAAATCTAGGTTTTGGTATACGACATAATTCTAGGTTTTGGTATTCGATATAAATCTAGATTTTGGTATGCGATATAAATCAAGGTTTTGGTATACGGTATAAATCTAGGTTTTGGTATACGAGATAAATCTAGGCTTTGATATACGATATAAAACAAAGTTTTGGTATACTATATAAATGTAGGTTTTGGTATGCGATATAAATCTAGTTATTAGTATACTGTATAAATCTAGGTTTTCGCATACGATATAAATCTAGGTTGTGCCTTACGAGATAAATCTAGGTTTTGCTATACTACATAAATCTAGGTTTAGGTATGCGATATAAATCTAGGTTTTGGTATGCGATATAAATCTAGGTTTTGGTATGCGATATAAATCTAGATTTTGGTATGCGATATAAATCTAGGTTTTGGTATATGATATAAATCGAGGTATTGGTATACTGTATAAATCTAGGTTTTCACATACGATATAAATCTAGGTTGTGCCTTACGAGATAAATCTAGGTTTTGCTATACTACATAAATCTAGGTTTTGGTATGCGATATAAATCTAGGTTTTGGCATGCGATATAAATCTAGGTTTTGGTATACGATATAAATCTAGGTTTTGGTATTCGATATAAATCTAGATTTTGGTATACGATATAAATCAAGGTTTTGGTATACGGTATAAATCTAGGTTTTGGTATACGAGATAAATCTAGGCTTTGATATACGATATAAATCAAAGTTTTGGTATACTGTATAAATCTAGGTTTTGGTATGCGATATAAATCTAGGTATTAGTATACTGTATAAATCTAGGTTTTCATTTACGGTATAAATCTAGGTTGTGCCTTACGAGATAAATCTATGTTTTGCTATTAAACAGAAATCTAGGTTTTGGTATGCGGTATGCATCTAGGTTTTGCTATGCGATAAAAATCTAGGTTTTGGCATTCGATATAAATCTAGCTTTTGGTATGCGATATAAATCTAGGTTTTGGCATAAGATATAATTCTAGGTTTTGGTATGCGATATAAATCTAGGTTTTGGTATACGATATAAATCTAGGTTTTGGTATTCGATATAAATCTAGATTTTGGAATACGAT
The DNA here is from genome assembly GCA_963680875.1 of Bathymodiolus brooksi. NCBI lineage: Eukaryota > Metazoa > Mollusca > Bivalvia > Mytilida > Modiolidae > Bathymodiolus > Bathymodiolus brooksi. Next base: position 95,493,388 of record OY804588.1, read on the forward strand.
ATGAATCTAGGTTGTGGTATACGGTATAGATCTAGGTTTTGGTATACGATATAAATCTAGGCTTTGATATACGATATAAATCAAAGTTTTGGTATACTATATAAATCTAGATTTTGGCATACGATATAAATCTACGTTTTGGTATATGATATAAATCGATATATTGGTATACTGTATAAATCTATGTTTTCGCATACGATATAAATCTAGGTTGTGCCTTACGAGATAAATGTAGGTTTTGCTATACTACATAAATCTAGGTTTAGGTATGCGATATAAATCTAGGTTTTGGTATGCGATATAAATCTAGGTTTTGGTATGCGATATAAATCTAGGTTTTGGTATACTGTATAAATCTAGGTTTTCGCATACGATATAAATCTAGGTTGTGCCTTACGAGATAAATCTATGTTTTGCTATACTACATAAATCTAGGTTTTGGTATGCGATATAAATCTAGGTTTTGGCATGCGATATAAATCTAGGTTTTGGTATACGACATAATTCTAGGTTTTGGTATTCGATATAAATCTAGATTTTGGTATGCGATATAAATCAAGGTTTTGGTATACGGTATAAATCTAGGTTTTGGTATACGAGATAAATCTAGGCTTTGATATACGATATAAAACAAAGTTTTGGTATACTATATAAATGTAGGTTTTGGTATGCGATATAAATCTAGTTATTAGTATACTGTATAAATCTAGGTTTTCGTTTACGGTATAAATCTAGGTTGTGCCTTACGAGATAAATCTAGGTTTTGCTATTAAACAGAAATTTAGGTTTTGGTATGCGGTATGCATCTAGGTTTTGTTATACTGTATAAATCTAGGTTTTCGTATACGGTATAAATCTAGGTTGTGGTTTACGAGATAAATCTAGGTTTTGCTATACTACATAAATCTAGGTTTTGGTATGCAATATAAATCTAGGTTTTGGCATTCGATATAAATCTAGGTTTTGGTATACGATATAATTCTAGGTATTGGTATACTGTATAAATCTAGGTTTTCGTATACGGTATAAATCTAGGTTGTGGTTTACGAGATAAATCTAGGTTTTGCTATACTACATAAATCTAGGTTTTGGTATGCAATATAAATCTAGGTTTTGGTATACGATATAAATCTAGGTATTGGTATACTGTATAAATCTAGGTTTTCGTATGCGATATAAATCTAGGTTGTGGTTTACGTGATAAATCTAGGTTTTGCTATACGATATAAATCTAGGTTTTGGCATTCGATATAAATCTAGGCTTTGGTATACGATATAAATCTAGGTTTTGTTATGCGATATAAATCTAGATTTTGGTATTCGATATAAATCTAGGCTTTGGTATACGATATAAATCTAGGTATTTGGTATACTGTATCAATCTAGGTTTTCGTATACGGTATAAATTTAGGTTGTGGCTTACGAAATAAATCTAGGTTTTGCTATTAAACATAAATCTAGGTTTTGGTATGCGATATAAATCTAGGTTTTGGTGTACGATATAAATCACAGTTTTGGTATATTATATAAATCTATGTTTTTTTATTCGATATAAATCTAGTTTTTGGCAAACGATATAAATCTAGGTTTTTGTATACGATATAAATCTAGGTTTTGGTTTGCGATATAAATCTAGGTTTTGGCATACGAAATAAATCAAAGTTTTGGTAAACTATATAAATCTAGGTTTTGGTATGCGATATAAATCTATGTTTTGGTATGCGAGATAAATCTAGGTTTTGGTATACGGTATAAATCTAGGTTTTGGTATTCAGTATGAATATAGGTTTTGGTATACCGTATTTAGGGTTGTATAATGCGCAGGATTTTGCCCAGATTCTTTATTTGGTAGGGGGTGTGCGCATTATAAACAGAAACAATGTGCTTCACTCTTTCCCAGACCGGGAAATCACATGTCCGCCATGCTTTTTTGTTTACTATTGTCAAGTTAAATATTTCTTCAATTGTTTGGACACTATTCCACAAAATAATTAATTGCATCTACTATGTTTTAATTATTGAAGGACTGAAAAATATATAAGACTGATATTTAATTCTTACATTTCCGTCAACGACTTTTTTCAAAAGTCCATGCGCATTATAGACACGAACTAGTTTTTTTCGGGTGATTTTCAAGGCCAAGGGGGGTGCGCATTATGCACCAATGCGCATTTTGCAACCCTAAATACGGTACGGTATAAATTTAGGTTTTGGAATACAATATAAATCTAGGTTTTAGAATACGGTATAAATATAGGTTTTGGTATCCGGTATAAATATAGGTTTTGGTATGCGGTATAAATCTAGGTCTTAGTATGCGATATAAATCTATGCTTTGCTATACGGTATATATCTAGGTTTTGGTATATGATATAAATCTAAGTTTTGGCATACAATATAAATATAGGTTTTGGTATATATATTAATCTAGGTTTTAATATATGATTTAAATCAAGGCTTTGGCATGAGATATTAATCTAGGTTTTGATATACGATATAAATCTAGCTTTTGGTATGCGATATAAATCTAGGTTTTGGCATAAGATATAATTCTAGGTTTTGGTATGCGGTATAAATCTAGGTTTTGGTATATGATATAAATCGAGGTATTGGTATACTGTATAAATCTAGGTTTTCGCATACGATATAAATCTAGGTTGTGCCTTACGAGATAAATCTAGGTTTTGCTATACTACATAAATCTAGGTTTTGGTATGCGATATAAATCTAGGTTTTTGCATGCGATATAAATCTAGGTTTTGGTATACGATATAAATCTAGGTTTTGGTATTCGATATAAATCTAGATTTTGGTATACGATATAAATCAAGGTTTTGGTATACGGTATAAATCTAGGTTTTGGTATACGAGATAAATCTAGGCTTTGATATACGATATAAATCAAAGTATTGGTATACTATATAAATCTAGGTTTTGGAATGCGATATAAATCTAGGTATTAGTATACTGTATAAATCTAGGTTTTCGATTACGGTATAAATCTAGGTTGTGCCTTACGAGATAAATCTATGTTTTGCTATTAAACAGAAATCTAGGTGTTGGTATGCGGTATGCATCTAGGTTTTGTTATACGATATAAATCTAGGTTTTGGCATTCGATATAAATCTAGGTTTTGGTATACGATATAATTCTAGGTATTGGTATACTGTATTAATCTAGGTTTTCGCATACGGTATAAATATAGGATATGGTTTACGAGATAAATCTAGGTTTTGCTATTAAACATAAATCTAGGTTATGGTATGCGATATAAATCTAGGTTTTGGTATACGATATAAATCAAAGTTTTGGTATATTATATAAATCTAGGTTTTTTTATTCGATATAAATCTAGTTTTTGGCAAACGATATAAATCTAGGTTTTCGTATGCGATATAAATCAAAGTTTTGGTAGACTATATAAATCAAGGTTTTGGTAAGCGATCTCAATATAAGTTTTGATATATGATATAAATCTAGGTTTTGGTATGCGATATCAATCTAGTTATTGCTAAACGGTATAAATGTATTTTTTGGTATTCGGTATAAATCTAAGTTTTGGTATGCGAGATAAATCTAGGTTGTGGTATACGGTATGAATCTAGGTTGTGGCATACGGTATAAATCTAGGTTTTGGTAATCGATATAAATCTAGATTTTGGTATTCAATATAAATTTAGGTTTTGGTATAGGGTATAAATTTAGGTTTTGATATACGATAAAAATCTAGGTTTTAGTATACAGTATAAATATAGGTTTTGGCATACGGTATAAATATAGGTTTTGGTATACGGTATATATCTAGATTTTGGTATATGATATAAATCTAAGTTTTGGTAAACAATATAAATATAGGTTTTGGTATACACATAAATCTAGGTTTTAATATATGATATAAATCTAGATTTTGACATGCGATATAAATCTAGGTTTTGGTATGCGGTATAAATCTAGGTTTTGGCATACGATATAAATGCAGGTTTTGGTATACGATATAAATCTAGGTATTGGTATACTGTTTAAATCTAGGTTTTAGTATACGGTATAAATCTAGGTTTTGGTATACAAGATAATTCTAGGCTTTGGTATACGATATAAATCAAAGTATTGGTATACTATATAAATATAGGTTTTGGTGTGCGATATAAATCTATGATTTGGTATACGAGATCAATCTTGGTTTTGGTATACTGTATAAATCTATGTTTTCGCATACGGTATAAATCTAGGTTGTGGTTTACGAGATAAATCTAGGTTTTGCTATACTACATAAATCTAGGTTTTGGTATGCAATATAAATCTAGGTTTTGGTATACGATATAAATCTAGGTATTGGTATACTGTATAAATCTAGGTTTTCGTATACGATATAAATCTAGGTTGTGGTTTACGTGATAAATCTAGGTTTTGGTATGCGATATAAATCTAGGTTTTGGCATTCGATATAAATCTAGGCTTTGGTATACGATATAAATCTAGGTTTTGTTATGCGATATAAATCTAGATTTTGGTATTCGATATAAATCTAGGCTTTGGTATACGATATAAATCTAGGTATTTGGTATACTGTATCAATCTAGGTTTTCGTATACGGTATAAATTTAGGTTGTGGCTTACGAAATAAATCTAGGTTTTGCTATTAAACATAAATCTAGGTTTTGGTATGCGATATAAATCTAGGTTTTGGTGTACGATATAAATCACAGTTTTGGTATATTATATAAATCTATGTTTTTTTATTCGATATAAATCTAGTTTTTGGCAAACGATATAAATCTAGGTTTTTGTATACGATATAAATCTAGGTTTTGGTGTGCGATATAAATCTAGGTTTTGGCATACGAAATAAATCAAAGTTTTGGTAAACTATATAAATCTAGGTTTTGGTATGCGATATAAATCTATGTTTTGGTATGCGAGATAAATCTAGGTTTTGGTATACGGTATAAATCTAGGTTTTGGTATTCAGTATGAATATAGGTTTTGGTATACCGTATTTAGGGTTGTATAATGCGCAGGATTTTGCCCAGATTCTTTATTTGGTAGGGGGTGTGCGCATTATAAACAGAAACAATGTGCTTCACTCTTTCCCAGACCGGGAAATCACATGTCCGCCATGCTTTTTTGTTTACTATTGTCAAGTTAAATATTTCTTCAATTGTTTGGACACTATTCCACAAAATAATTAATTGCATCTACTATGTTTTAATTATTGAAGGACTGAAAAATATATAAGACTGATATTTAATTCTTACATTTCCGTCAACGATTTTTTTCAAAAGTCCATGCGCATTATAGACACGAACTAGTTTTTTTCGGGTGATTTTCAAGGCCAAGGGGGGTGCGCATTATGCACCAATGCGCATTTTGCAACCCTAAATACGGTACGGTATAAATTTAGGTTTTGGAATACAATATAAATCTAGGTTTTAGAATACGGTATAAATATAGGTTTTGGTATCCGGTATAAATATAGGTTTTGGTATGCGGTATAAATCTAGGTCTTAGTATGCGATATAAATCTATGCTTTGCTATACGGTATATATCTAGGTTTTGGTATATGATATAAATCTAAGTTTTGGCATACAATATAAATATAGGTTTTGGTATATATATTAATCTAGGTTTTAATATATGATTTAAATCAAGGCTTTGGCATGAGATATTAATCTAGGTTTTGATATACGATATAAATCTAGCTTTTGGTATGCGATATAAATCTAGGTTTTGGCATAAGATATAATTCTAGGTTTTGGTATGCGGTATAAATCTAGGTTTTGGTATATGATATAAATCGAGGTATTGGTATACTGTATAAATCTAGGTTTTCGCATACGATATAAATCTAGGTTGTGCCTTACGAGATAAATCTAGGTTTTGCTATACTACATAAATCTAGGTTTTGGTATGCGATATAAATCTAGGTTTTTGCATGCGATATAAATCTAGGTTTTGGTATACGATATAAATCTAGGTTTTGGTATTCGATATAAATCTAGATTTTGGTATACGATATAAATCAAGGTTTTGGTATACGGTATAAATCTAGGTTTTGGTATACGAGATAAATCTAGGCTTTGATATACGATATAAATCAAAGTATTGGTATACTATATAAATCTAGGTTTTGGAATGCGATATAAATCTAGGTATTAGTATACTGTATAAATCTAGGTTTTCGATTACGGTATAAATCTAGGTTGTGCCTTACGAGATAAATCTATGTTTTGCTATTAAACAGAAATCTAGGTTTTGGTATGCGGTATGCATCTAGGTTTTGTTATACGATATAAATCTAGGTTTTGGCATTCGATATAAATCTAGGTTTTGGTATACGATATAATTCTAGGTATTGGTATACTGTATTAATCTAGGTTTTCGCATACGGTATAAATATAGGATATGGTTTACGAGATAAATCTAGGTTTTGCTATTAAACATAAATCTAGGTTATGGTATGCGATATAAATCTAGGTTTTGGTATACGATATAAATCAAAGTTTTGGTATATTATATAAATCTAGGTTTTTTTATTCGATATAAATCTAGTTTTTGGCAAACGATATAAATCTAGGTTTTCGTATGCGATATAAATCAAAGTTTTGGTAGACTATATAAATCAAGGTTTTGGTAAGCGATCTCAATATAAGTTTTGATATATGATATAAATCTAGGTTTTGGTATGCGATATCAATCTAGTTATTGCTAAACGGTATACATGTATTTTTTGGTATTCGGTATAAATCTAAGTTTTGGTATGCGAGATAAATCTAGGTTGTGGTATACGGTATGAATCTAGGTTGTGGCATACGGTATAAATCTAGGTTTTGGTAATCGATATAAATCTAGATTTTGGTATTCAATATAAATTTAGGTTTTGGTATAGGGTATAAATTTAGGTTTTGATATACGATAAAAATCTAGGTTTTAGTATACAGTATAAATATAGGTTTTGGCATACGGTATAAATATAGGTTTTGGTATACGGTATATATCTAGATTTTGGTATATGATATAAATCTAAGTTTTGGTAAACAATATAAATATAGGTTTTGGTATACACATAAATCTAGGTTTTAATAAATGATATAAATCTAGATTTTGACATGCGATATAAATCTAGGTTTTGGTATGCGGTATAAATCTAGGTTTTGGCATACGATATAAATGCAGGTTTTGGTATACGATATAAATCTAGGTATTGGTATACTGTTTAAATCTAGGTTTTAGTATACGGTATAAATCTAGGTTTTGGTATACAAGATAATTCTAGGCTTTGGAATACGATATAAATCAAAGTGTAGGTATACTATATAAATCTAGGTTTTGGTGTGCGATATAAATCTATGATTTGGTATACGAGATCAATCTTGGTTTTGGTATACTGTATAAATCTATGTTTTCGCATACGGTATAAATCTAGGTTGTGGTTTACGAGATAAATCTAGGTTTTGCTATACTACATAAATCTAGGTTTTGGGATGCGATATAAATCTAGGTTTTGGTATACGATATAAAACTAGGTTTTGATATAAGATATAAATCTAGGTTTTGGTATGCGATATAAATCTCGGTTTTGGCATTCGATATAAATCTAGGTTTTGGTATGCGATATAAATATAGGTTTTGGTATGCGATATAAACCTAGGTTTTGGTATACGATATAAATCAAAGTTTTGGTATACAATATAAATGAAGGTTTGTTTATTCGATATAAATCTAGGCTTTGGCAAGTGATATAAATCTAGGTTTTTGAATACGATATAAATCTAGGTTTTGGTATGCGATATAAATATAGGTATTGGTATGCGGAATAAATCTAAGTTTTGGCATAGGGTATAAATCTAGGCTTTGGTATGCGATATAAATCTAGGTTTTGGTATGCGATATAAATCTAGGATTTGTTATACTATATAAATGTAGGTTTCTTTATTCTCTATAAATTTAGGTTTTGGTATGCGGTATAAATCTAGGTTTTGGTATGCGGTATAAATCTAAGTTTCGTATGCGAGATAAATCTAGTTTGTGGCATACGGTATGAATATAGGTTGTGGTATACGATATAGATCTATGTTTTGGTATGCAATTTAAATGTAGGTTTTGTTATTCGAAATAAATATAGGTTTTGGTATATGGTATAAATCTAGGTTTTGATATACAGAATAAATATAGGTTTTGGTATACGGTATAAATCTAAGTTTTGATATTCGGTATAAATATAGGTTTTGGTATACGGTATAAATATAGGTTTTGGCATGCGAAATAAATCAAGGCTTTGGTATATTGTATAAATCTAAGTTTTCGTATACGGTATAAATCTATGTTGTGGTTTACGAGATAAATCTAGTTTTTGCTATACTTCATAAATCTAGGTTTTGGTATGCGATATAAATCTAGGTTTTGGTATACGATATAAATCAACGTTTTGGTATACTATATATAACTAGGTTTTTGCATACGATATAAATCTAGGTTTTGGTATGCGACATAAATCTAGGTATTGGTATTCGGAATAGATCTAAGTTTCGGTATACGATATGCATCTAGGTTTTGGTATGCGATATAAATCTAGGTTTTGGTATGCGATATAAATATAGGTTTTGGTATGCAATATAAATCTAGGTTTTTGCATACGATATAAATCTAGGTTTTGGTATGCGATATCAATCTAGTTATTGGTATGCGGTATAAATCTAGGTTTTGGTATGCGGTATAAAGCTAGGTTTTGGAATGGGAAATAAATCTAGGTTTTTGTATACGCTATAGTATAAATCTAGGCTTTGGTATGCGATATAAATCTAGGTTTTGGTATACGGTATAAATATAGATTTTGGTATACGGTGTAAATCTAGGTTTTGGTATGCGATATCAATCTAGGCTTTGGTATACGGTATACATCTAGGTTTTGATATGCGATGTCAATCTATGTTTTGGTATAGATATAAATCTAGGTTTTGGTATGCGGTATAAATCTAGGTTTTGGTATACGATATACATCTAGGTTTTGGTATTCGATATAAATCTAGATTTTGGTATACGATATAAATCAAGGTTTTGGTATACGGTATAAATCTAGGTTTTGGTATACGAGATAAATCTAGGTAATAGTATACTGTATAAATCTAGGTTTTCGTTTACGGTATAAATATAGGATATGGTTTACGAGATAAATCTAGGTTTTGCTATTAAACATAAATCTAGGTTATGGTATGCGATATAAATCTAGGTTTTGGTATACGATATAAATCAAAGTTTTGGTATATTATATAAATCTAGGTTTTTTTATTCGATATAAATCTAGTTTTTGGCAAACGATATAAATCTAGGTTTTCGTATGCGATATAAATCAAAGTTTTGGTAGACTATATAAATCAAGGTTTTGGTAAGCGATCTCAATATAAGTTTTGATATATGATATAAATCTAGGTTTTGGTATGCGATATCAATCTAGTTATTGCTAAACGGTATACATGTATTTTTTGGTATTCGGTATAAATCTAAGTTTTGGTATGCGAGATAAATCTAGGTTGTGGTATACGGTATGAATCTAGGTTGTGGCATACGGTATAAATCTAGGTTTTGGTAATCGATATAAATCTAGATTTTGGTATTCAATATAAATTTAGGTTTTGGTATAGGGTATAAATTTAGGTTTTGATATACGATAAAAATCTAGGTTTTAGTATACAGTATAAATATAGGTTTTGGCATACGGTATAAATATAGGTTTTGGTATACGGTATATATCTAGATTTTGGTATATGATATAAATCTAAGTTTTGGTAAACAATATAAATATAGGTTTTGGTATACACATAAATCTAGGTTTTAATAAATGATATAAATCTAGATTTTGACATGCGATATAAATCTAGGTTTTGGTATGCGGTATAAATCTAGGTTTTGGCATACGATATAAATGCAGGTTTTGGTATACGATATAAATCTAGGTATTGGTATACTGTTTAAATCTAGGTTTTAGTATACGGTATAAATCTAGGTTTTGGTATACAAGATAATTCTAGGCTTTGGAATACGATATAAATCAAAGTGTAGGTATACTATATAAATCTAGGTTTTGGTGTGCGATATAAATCTATGATTTGGTATACGAGATCAATCTTGGTTTTGGTATACTGTATAAATCTATGTTTTCGCATACGGTATAAATCTAGGTTGTGGTTTACGAGATAAATCTAGGTTTTGCTATACTACATAAATCTAGGTTTTGGGATGCGATATAAATCTAGGTTTTGGTATACGATATAAAACTAGGTTTTGATATAAGATATAAATCTAGGTTTTGGTATGCGATATAAATCTCGGTTTTGGCATTCGATATAAATCTAGGTTTTGGTATGCGATATAAATATAGGTTTTGGTATGCGATATAAACCTAGGTTTTGGTATACGATATAAATCAAAGTTTTGGTATACAATATAAATGAAGGTTTGTTTATTCGATATAAATCTAGGCTTTGGCAAGTGATATAAATCTAGGTTTTTGAATACGATATAAATCTAGGTTTTGGTATGCGATATAAATATAGGTATTGGTATGCGGAATAAATCTAAGTTTTGGCATAGGGTATAAATCTAGGCTTTGGTATGCGATATAAATCTAGGTTTTGGTATGCGATATAAATCTAGGATTTGTTATACTATATAAATGTAGGTTTCTTTATTCTCTATAAATTTAGGTTTTGGTATGCGGTATAAATCTAGGTTTTGGTATGCGGTATAAATCTAAGTTTCGTATGCGAGATAAATCTAGTTTGTGGCATACGGTATGAATATAGGTTGTGGTATACGATATAGATCTATGTTTTGGTATGCAATTTAAATGTAGGTTTTGTTATTCGAAATAAATATAGGTTTTGGTATATGGTATAAATCTAGGTTTTGATATACAGAATAAATATAGGTTTTGGTATACGGTATAAATCTAAGTTTTGATATTCGGTATAAATATAGGTTTTGGTATACGGTATAAATATAGGTTTTGGCATGCGAAATAAATCAAGGCTTTGGTATATTGTATAAATCTAAGTTTTCGTATACGGTATAAATCTATGTTGTGGTTTACGAGATAAATCTAGTTTTTGCTATACTTCATAAATCTAGGTTTTGGTATGCGATATAAATCTAGGTTTTGGTATACGATATAAATCAACGTTTTGGTATACTATATATAACTAGGTTTTTGCATACGATATAAATCTAGGTTTTGGTATGCGACATAAATCTAGGTATTGGTATTCGGAATAGATCTAAGTTTCGGTATACGATATGCATCTAGGTTTTGGTATGCGATATAAATCTAGGTTTTGGTATGCGATATAAATATAGGTTTTGGTATGCAATATAAATCTAGGTTTTTGCATACGATATAAATCTAGGTTTTGGTATGCGATATCAATCTAGTTATTGGTATGCGGTATAAATCTAGGTTTTGGTATGCGGTATAAAGCTAGGTTTTGGAATGGGAAATAAATCTAGGTTTTTGTATACGCTATAGTATAAATCTAGGCTTTGGTATGCGATATAAATCTAGGTTTTGGTATACGGTATAAATATAGATTTTGGTATACGGTGTAAATCTAGGTTTTGGTATGCGATATCAATCTAGGCTTTGGTATACGGTATACATCTAGGTTTTGATATGCGATGTCAATCTATGTTTTGGTATAGATATAAATCTAGGTTTTGGTATGCGGTATAAATCTAGGTTTTGGTATACGATATACATCTAGGTTTTGGTATTCGATATAAATCTAGATTTTGGTATACGATATAAATCAAGGTTTTGGTATACGGTATAAATCTAGGTTTTGGTATACGAGATAAATCTAGGTAATAGTATACTGTATAAATCTAGGTTTTCGTTTACGGTATAAATCTAGGTTGTGCCTTACGAGATAAATCTAGGTTTTGCTATTAAACAGAAATCTAGGTTTTGGTATGCGGTATGCATCTAGGTTTTGTTATACGATATAAATCTAGGATTTGGCATTCGATATACATCTAGGTTTTGGTATACGATATAATTCTAGGTATTGGTATACTGTATAAATCTTGACATTCACAAAATGACCAGCATTTACAAATATGAGTACTTAGGTTGCAATAATTCTTTCTCCAGGACATTCACAAAGACCAGCATTTACAAATATGGGTACTTAGTTTGCAATAATTCTTTCTCCAGGACATTCACAAAATGACCAGCATTTACAAATATAAATACTTAGATTGCAATAATTTTTCCACCATGACATTCACAAACAGAATGACTATAGCATTCACATAAAAGACAGATACAAAATGACTAGCATTCACATAAAAGAGCATATTGAATGACTACCATTCACATAATTTTAAGACACATACAGAATACTTGCATTCACATGAAAGGACAAACCAGAATTCCAAATTTCACTAAGTAAATTAAATGACTAGAATAGAATGAATATGTTTTCTATTGGCAAAATAACCAAGTATTGGTTAATATTGTTTAAAATTGAAGTTAAAAAATTTATTTTATGTGTTCCAATGACTGGAAGAAAGTTAATAAATGGGCACATTTTTAAAAATTATTTTCTGTAAAAGAAAATTTATAAATTTCGGCATTAATATTCATAGATAATTATATTTCTCATAAACAACAGGCAACATAAGTACATTTTCATCTAAAAAAAAGCATGAATAACAAATTCAACAACATGTTGGAGTGTATACAGGTCTAAATGTCTGTAGAAACTGTTCAACAACTTGGTTCTGGTTCAATATATCTATAAGAAATTGAAAAGTTTGAGATCTTGTTTCAGCTCCACTTTCTGACCTAGAAAATGTGTTGCAACTGTTATAAAAATATGTACCACAATATAATTTATCTTCTGAGCCAAATTCTTTACAGAAATTTAATTCATTCTTGAAATGTTTAAGACAAGTCCTGGTTTTCAACTGAAATTGAAATAAACCTTTTGACTTTCAGATGAAGTTTCACAAATTACACAAATTACACAATCAAAAAGTTCTTTTCTGAATGACTTTATTATAATTTATGACACAAGGTGTCTTGAAAACTCATGGCATTTGTTTGATGATGTACTTTAAAGATAATTGGAATGCTGGTCCATTTTTTTTACTTCATGGATATTTTAGAAGAAAAAAACCATATATATATATTGATTTTCAAACCTGTATGAATATATATATAAGACTTATCATATATTCTTATTTTTATTTATTCAAATATTCAACCAATAAACATCAAAGGAAACTTTGCATTTATACTCATAGAATCTGAAACTAACAGAAAATAAACATCCATTTTATTTAATAGAATCTGTAACTTTGCCCCTTTGGTATCTTCAGACTCTTGTTAAAAAAAAATAAACATCCTATGTCCAGTCAGTATATATATATCTACCTACAATGATCTAAAACTAACTAAAACTGGAGGTTGTCAATACCATTGGCACTGAAAAGTAGCATGTACACACATCAATAAGTATTTCAGGAAAACAGACTGAAAATGAAAAAAAAGGGGGGGAGGGTGTAAATGCTTGACATGAACTAAATATGTAGCCTTATGCTATGCCATGTTAATCTAGAGTGAATTTAACATAATCTTTCACCATTCTCTGCATGACAAGATCATACATTATAATGCAGACCTTTTTATTTCTAAAATGTATTTATTAATTATGTCAATATTTTGAAATGTCCATAAATGCCATGGAACGAGTCAACGAAAATGAAAGATTTGTTGTTAAAAATGGAATAAAATGACTCTATATATGTGTGACTATGATTGGTCAAGTGGTTCTTTCGTGTTTAAATAGAAACAGTCACATTTTCATCCTAATAGATCGATCAATCTATGAAAAAACCGAGAAATATTTGGTTAGAATCTCGAAATATAGTGCTTCTTGTTTACATCCAAAATATGGAATTCTAGTGACGAATGATGGGGAAATATGCAAATAATCCATACTCTAATACGTGATTCTAGCTATTTTTACCAAATTTATTAATAAACAGCCAATGGGATGCAATTGTTCCACTTAGTTAAAGAGTCTATTTTTAGCGCCATTTTTTTTTTACAACATTTCATCAGCAGCGGTATCCCGAGTTCCAACGTTGATTTCAAGCAAACGATATCATAAATACACGTATTCACGCGACAGTCATGTTACAATTTTATTTAAAAAATGGATTCAATAAAAATGAATACTTCTCTCAGTTTTATTTATGAAGATATTCAGTAAAAACACATGGGGTGTCGACGTAAACAATGCATGGCGGCTCACTTGTAAAGCGTCATGTCTAAAAAAATAGAGTCCCTTGATTTCGGGATTTGACTTTGCATTGTTGGAGGTAGGGAATCTGTGCGTGGCTTCCCGACTGTAGGTATTGCTATATTGTATAAATATAGGTTTTCGTATACGGTATTAATCTAGGTTGTGGTTTACGAGATAAATCTAGGTTTTGCTATACTAGATAAATCTAGGTTTTGGTATGCGATATACATCTAGGTATTGGTATACTGTATAAATCTAGGTTTTCGAATACGGTATAAATCTAGGTTGTGGTTTACGTGATAAATATAGGTTGTGCTATGCTACATAAATCTAGGTTTTGGTATGCGATATACATCTAGGTATTGGTATATGGTATAAATCTAGGTTTTGGTATACGGTATCAATCTATGTTTTGATATGCGAGATAAATCTAGGTTTTGTATGAATCTAGATTGTGGTATACCATATAAATCTCGGTTGTGGTATACGGTACAAATCTAGGTTTTGGTATGCGATATAAATCTAAGCTTTGGTATAAAATATAAGTTTAGGTTTTATAAGTCTAGGTTTTTGGCAAACGATATAAATCTAGGTTTTTGGCAAACGATATAAATCTAGGTTTTTGCATACGACATCAATCTAGGCTTTTGTATACAATATAAATCTAGGCTTTGGTATGCGATATAAATCAAAGTTTTGGTATACTATATAAATCTAGGTTTTGGTATGCGATATAAATCTAGGTTTTGGTATACGAGATCAATCTAGGTATTGGTATACTGTATAAATCTAGGTTTTCGCATACGGTATAAATCTAGGTTGTGGTTTACGAGATAAATCTAAGTTTTGCTATACTACATAAATCTAGGTTTTGGGATGCGATATAAATCTAGGTTTTATAAGTCTAGGTTTTTGGCAAACGATATAAATCTAGGTTTTTGCATACGACATCAATCTAGGTTTTTGTATACAAGATAAATCTAGGCTTTGGTATGCGATATAAATCAAAGTTTTGGTATACTATATAAATCTAGGTTTTGGTATGCGATATAAATCTAGGTTTTGGTATACGAGATCAATCTAGGTATTGGTATTCTGTATAAATCAAGGTTTTCGTATACGGTATAAATCTAGGTTTTGGTTTACGAGATAAATCTAAGTTTTGCTATACTACATAAATCTAGGTTTTGGGATGCGATATAAATCTAGGTTTTGGCATACGATATAAAACTAGGTTTTGGTATTAGATATAAATCTAGGTTTTGGTATGCGATATAAATCTAGGTTTTGGCATTCGATATAAATCTAGGTTTTGGTATGCGATATAAATCTAGGTTCTGGTATGCAATATAAATCTACGTTTTGGTATACGAAATAAATCTAGGTTTTGGTGTGCGATATAAATCGATGTTTTGGATGACGGTATAAATCTAGGTTTTGGTATACTATATAAATCTAGGTTTTGGCATACGGTATAAATATAGGTTTTGGTATACGATATAAATATAGGTTTTGGTATATTTTGGTATGGGAGATAAATATATCTTTTGTTATACTGTATGAATCTAGGTTTTCGTATACGGTATAAATCTAGGTTTTGGTATGGCTGATAAATACAGCTTTTGTTATACTGTATGAATCTGGGTTGTGGTATACCATATAAATCTAGGTTTTGGTGTGCGGTATAAATCTAGGTTTTGGTATACGAGATAAGTCTAGGCTTTGGTATGCGGTATTATTCTAGGTTTTGGTATACGGTATAAATATAGGTTTTGGTATGCGATATACATCTAGGATTTGGTACACGAGATCAATCTAGGTATTGGTATACTGTATAAATCTAGGTTTTCGTATACGGTATAAATCTAGGTTGTGGTTTACGAGATAAATCTAAGTTTTGCTATACTACATAAATCTAGGTTTTGGGATGCGATATAAATCTAGGTTTTGGCATACGATATAAAACTAGGTTTTGGTATTAGATATAAATCTAGGTTTTGGTATGCGATATAAATCTAGGTTTTGGTATACGATATAAATCAAAGTTTTGGTATACTATATAAATCTATGTTTTTTTATTCGATATAAATCTATGTTTTTTTATTCGATATAAATCTAGGTTTTGGGAAACGAAATAAATCTAGGTTTTGGTATACGGTATAAATATAGGTTTTGGTATACGGTATCAATCTAGGTTTTGGTATGCGGTATAAATCTAGGTTTTGGTATGCGATATAAATCTGGGCTTTGGTATACGGTATAAATCTAAGCTTTGTTGTACGACATAAGTCTATGTTTTAGTATTCGATAGAAATCTAGGCTTTGGCAAGCGATATAAATCTAGGTTTTTGTATACGGTATAAATCTAGGTTTTGGAATGCGAGATAAATCTAGGTATTAGTATATGGTATAAATCTAGGTTTTGGTATACGATATTAATCTAGGTTTTGGTATATGATATAAATCTAGATTTTGGCCTACGGTATAAAACTAGGTTTTGGTATAAGGTATAAATCTAGGTTTTGGTATACGGTATCTATCTATGTTTTGATATGCGAGATAAATCTAGGTTTTGTATGAATCTAGATTGTGGTATACCATATAAATTTCGGTTGTGGTATACGGTAAAAATCAAAGTTTTGGTATACTGTATAAATCTAGGTTTTGGTATGCGATCTAAATATAATTTGTTATATACGATATAAATCTAGGTTTTGGTATGCGGTATAAATCAAGGTTTTGGTATGCAAGATAAATCTAGGTTATGCTATAAGGTATAAATCTAGGTTTTGGTATATGATATAAATCTAGGTTTTGGTATACAGTATAAATATAGGTTTTGGTATATGGTATAAATCTAGGTTTTGGTATATAGCATAAATCTAGGTTTTGGTATGCGATTTAAATCTAGGTTTTGGTATACGACATAAATCAAAGTTTTGGTATACTATATAAATCTAGGTTTTGGTATGCGATCTAAATATAATTTTTTATTTACGATATAAATCTAGGTTTTGGTATGCGATATAAATCTAGTTATTGCTAAACGGTATAAATCTAGGTTTTGGAATGCGAGATAAATCTAGGTTGTGGTATACGGTATAAATATAGGTTGTGGTATATGGTATATATCTAGGTCTTGGTATGCGATATCAATCTAGTTATTGGTATGCGGTATAAATCTAGGTTTTGGTATGCGGTATTAATCTACGTTTTGGTATGCGAGATAAATCTAGGTTGTGGTATACGGTATTAATATAGGATGTGGTATACGGTATAAATATAGGTTGTGGTATACGATATATATCTAAGTTTTGGTATGCAATTTAAATCTAGGTTTTGGTATACGAATTAAATCTAGGTTTTGGTATGCGATATAAATCTAGGTTTTGGTATGCGATCTAAATATTAATTTTGATGTACGATATAAATCTAGGTTTTGGTATGCGATATACATCTAGGTATTGGTATACTGTATAAATCTAGGTTTTCGTATACGGTATAAATATAGGTATTGGTATATGGTATAAATCTATGTTTTGGTATACGGTATCAATCTATGTTTTGATATGCGAGATAAATCTAGGTTTTGTATGAATCTAGATTGTGGTATACCATATACATCTCGGTTGTGGTATACGGTACAAATCTAGGTTTTGGTATGCGATATAAATCTAAGCTTAGGTTTTATAGGTCTAGGTTTTTGGCAAACGATATAAATCTAGGTTTTTGGCAAACGATATAAATCTAGGCTTTTGTATACAACATCAATCTAGGTTTTTGTATACGGTATAAATCTAGCTTTTGGTATACAAGATAAATCTAGGCTTTGGTATGCGATATAAATCTAGGTTTTATAAGTCTAGGTTTTTGGCAAACAATATAAATCTAGGTTTTTGCATACGACATCAATCTAGGTTTTTGTTTACAAGATAAATCTAGGCTTTGGTATGCGATATAAATCAAAGTTTTGGTATACTATATAAATCTAGGTTTTGGTATGCGATATAAATCTAGGTTTTGGTATACGAGATCAATCTAGGTATTGGTATACTGTAAAAATCTATGTTTTCGTATACGGTATAAATCTAGGTTGTGGTTTACGGGATAAATCTAAGTTTTGCTATACTACATAAATCTAGGTTTTGGGATGCGATATAAATCTAGGTTTTGGCATACGATATAAAACTAGGTTTTGGTATTAGATATAAATCTAGGCTTTGGTATGCGATATAAATCTAGGTTTTGGCATTCGATATAAATCTAGGTTTTGGTATGCGATATAAATCTAGGTTCTGGTATGCAATATAAATCTACGTTTTGGTATACGAAATAAATCTATGTTTTGGTGTGCGATATAAATCGA
Source organism: Bathymodiolus brooksi (assembly GCA_963680875.1). Classification (NCBI taxonomy): domain Eukaryota; kingdom Metazoa; phylum Mollusca; class Bivalvia; order Mytilida; family Modiolidae; genus Bathymodiolus; species Bathymodiolus brooksi. The sequence continues at coordinate 95,512,059 of OY804588.1, forward strand.
TGTTTTGGATGACGGTACAAATCTAGGTTTTGGTATACTATATAAATCTAGGTTTTGGCATACGGTATAAATATAGGTTTTGGTATACGATATAAATATAGGTTTTGGTATATTTTGGTATGGGAGATAAATATATCTTTTGTTATACTGTATGAATCTAGGTTTTCGTATACGGTATAAATCTAAGTTTTGGTATGGCTGATAAATACAGCTTTTGTTATACTGTATGAATCTGGGTTGTGGTATACCATATAAATCTAGGTTTTGGTGTGCGGTATAAATCTAGGGTTTGGTATACGAGATAAGTCTAGGCTTTGGTATGCGGTATTATTCTAGGTTTTGGTATACGGTATACATATAGGTTTTGGTATGCGATATACATCTAGGATTTGGTATCCGAGATCAATCTAGGTATTGGTATACTGTATAAATCTAGGTTTTCGTATACGGTATAAATCTAGGTTGTGGTTTACGAGATAAATCTAAGTTTTGCTATACTACATAAATCTAGGTTTTGGGATGCGATATAAATCTAGGTTTTGGCATACGATATAAAACTAGGTTTTGGTATTAGATATAAATCTAGGTTTTGGTATGCGGTATAAATCTAGGTTTTGGCATTCGATATAAATCTAGGTTTTGGTATGTGATATAAATCTAGGTTCTGGTATGCAATATAAATCTACGTTTTGGTATACGAAATAAATCTACGTTTTGGTGTGCGATATAAATAGATGTTTTGGATGACGGTATAAATCTAGGTTTTGGTATACGATATAAATCAAAGTTTTGGTATACTATATAAATCTATGTTTTTTTATTCGATATAAATCTATGTTTTTTTATTCGATATAAATCTAGGTTTTGGGAAACGAAATAAATCTAGGTTTTGGTATACGGTATAAATATAGGTTTTGGTATACGGTATCAATCTAGGTTTTGGTATGCGGTATAAATCTAGGTTTTGGTATGCGATATAAATCTGGGCTTTGGTATACGGTATAAATCTAGATTTTGGTAAATGATATAAATCTAAGTTTTGGAATACAATATAAATATAGGTTTTGGTATGCATATAAATCTAGGTTTTAATATAAGATATAAATCTAGGTTTTGGCATGCGATATACATCTAGGTTTTGGTATGCGATTTAAATCTAAGCTTTGTTGTACGACATAAGTCTATGTTTTAGTATTCGATAGAAATCTAGGCTTTGGCAAGCGATATAAATCTAGGTTTTTGCATACGACATAAATCTAGGTTTTTGTATACGGTATAAATCTAGGTTTTGGAATGCGAGATAAATCTAGGTATTAGTATATGGTATAAATCTAGGTTTTGGTATACGATATTAATCTAGGTTTTGGTATATGATATAAATCTAGATTTTGGCCTACGGTATAAAACTAGGTTTTGGTATAAGGTATAAATCTAGGTTTTGGTATACGGTATCAATCTATGTTTTGATATGCGAGATAAATCTAGGTTTTGTATGAATCTAGATTGTGGTATACCATATAAATTTCGGTTGTGGTATACGGTAAAAATCAAGGTTTTGGTATGCGATATAAATCTAAGCTTTGGTATAGAATATAAGTTTAGGTTTTATAAGTCTAGGTTTTTGGCAAACGATATAAATCTAGGTTTTTGGCAAACGATATAAATCTAGGTTTTTGGCAAACGATATAAATCTAGGTTTTTGCATACAACATCAATCTAGGTTTTTGTATACGGTATAAATCTAGGTTTTGGTATACAAGATAAATCTAGGCTTTGGTATACGATATAAATCAAAGTTTTGGTATACTATATAAATCTAGGTTTTGGTATGCGATATAAATCTAGGTTTTGGTATGCGATATAAATCTAGTTATTGGTATACGGTATAAATCTAGGTTTTGGTATGCGGTATAAATCGAGGTTTTGTTATGCGAGATAAATCTAGGTTGTGGTATGCGGTATAAATCTATGTTTTGGTATACGATATAAATCTAGGTTTTGGTATACACTATAAATATAGGTTTTGGCATACGGTATCAATCTAGGTTTTGGTATGCGATATAAATCTAGGTTTTGGTATACGATATAAATATAGGCTTTGGTATACGATATAAATCTAGGTATTGCTATACTACATAAATCTAGGCTTTGGTATGCGATATAAATCTAGGTTTTGATGTGCAATATAAATCTAGGTTTTGGCATACGATATAAATCAAAGTTTTGGTATACTGTATAAATCTAGGTTTTGGTATGCGATCTAAATATAATTTGTTATATACGATATAAATCTAGGTTTTGGTATGCGGTATAAATCAAGGTTTTGGTATGCAAGATAAATCTAGGTTATGCTATAAGGTATAAATCTAGGTTTTGGTATATGATATAAATCTAGGTTTTGGTATACAGTATAAATATAGGTTTTGGTATATGGTATAAATCTAGGTTTTGGTATATAGCATAAATCTAGGTTTTGGTATGCGATTTAAATCTAGGTTTTGGTATACGACATAAATCAAAGTTTTGGTATACTATATAAATCTAGGTTTTGGTATGCGATCTAAATATAATTTTTTATTTACGATATAAATCTAGGTTTTGGTATGCGATATAAATCTAGTTATTGCTAAACGGTATAAATCTAGGTTTTGGAATGCGAGATAAATCTAGGTTGTGGTATACGGTATAAATATAGGTTGTGGTATATGGTATATATCTAGGTCTTGGTATGCGATATCAATCTAGTTATTGGTATGCGGTATAGATCTAGGTTTTGGTATGCGGTATTAATCTACGTTTTGGTATGCGAGATAAATCTAGGTTGTGGTATACGGTATTAATATAGGATGTGGTATACGGTATAAATATAGGTTGTGGTATACGATATATATCTAAGTCTTGGTATGCAATTTAAATCTAGGTTTTGGTATACGAATTAAATCTAGGTTTTGGTATGCGGTATAAATCTAGGTTTTGGTATGCGATCTAAATATTAATTTTGATGTACGATATAAATCTAGGTTTTGGTATGCGATATACATCTAGGTATTGGTATACTGTATAAATCTAGGTTTTCGTATACGGTATAAATATAGGTATTGGTATATGGTATAAATCTATGTTTTGGTATACGGTATCAATCTATGTTTTGATATGCGAGATAAATCTAGGTTTTGTATGAATCTAGATTGTGGTATACCATATACATCTCGGTTGTGGTATACGGTACAAATCTAGGTTTTGGTATGCGATATAAATCTAAGCTTAGGTTTTATAGGTCTAGGTTTTTGGCAAACGATATAAATCTAGGTTTTTGGCAAACGATATAAATCTAGGCTTTTGTATACAACATCAATCTAGGTTTTTGTATACGGTATAAATCTAGCTTTTGGTATACAAGATAAATCTAGGCTTTGGTATGCGATATAAATCTAGGTTTTATAAGTCTAGGTTTTTGGCAAACAATATAAATCTAGGTTTTTGCATACGACATCAATCTAGGTTTTTGTTTACAAGATAAATCTAGGCTTTGGTATGCGATATAAATCAAAGTTTTGGTATACTATATAAATCTAGGTTTTGGTATGCGATATAAATCTAGGTTTTAGTATACGAGATCAATCTAGGTATTGGTATACTGTAAAAATCTATGTTTTCGTATACGGTATAAATCTAGGTTGTGGTTTACGGGATAAATCTAAGTTTTGCTATACTACATAAATCTAGGTTTTGGGATGCGATATAAATCTAGGTTTTGGCATACGATATAAAACTAGGTTTTGGTATTAGATATAAATCTAGGCTTTGGTATGCGATATAAATCTAGGTTTTGGCATTCGATATAAATCTAGGTTTTGGTATGCGATATAAATCTAGGTTCTGGTATGCAATATAAATCTACGTTTTGGTATACGAAATAAATCTATGTTTTGGTGTGCGATATAAATCGATGTTTTGGATGACGGTACAAATCTAGGTTTTGGTATACTATATAAATCTAGGTTTTGGCATACGGTATAAATATAGGTTTTGGTATACGATATAAATATAGGTTTTGGTATATTTTGGTATGGGAGATAAATATATCTTTTGTTATACTGTATGAATCTAGGTTTTCGTATACGGTATAAATCTAAGTTTTGGTATGGCTGATAAATACAGCTTTTTTTATACTGTATGAATCTGGGTTGTGGTATACCATATAAATCTAGGTTTTGGTGTGCGGTATAAATCTAGGGTTTGGTATACGAGATAAGTCTAGGCTTTGGTATGCGGTATTATTCTAGGTTTTGGTATACGGTATAAATATAGGTTTTGGTATGCGATATACATCTAGGATTTGGTATCCGAGATCAATCTAGGTATTGGTATACTGTATAAATCTAGGTTTTCGTATACGGTATAAATCTAGGTTGTGGTTTACGAGATAAATCTAAGTTTTGCTATACTACATAAATCTAGGTTTTGGGATGCGATATAAATCTAGGTTTTGGCATACGATATAAAACTAGGTTTTGGTATTAGATATAAATCTAGGTTTTGGTATGCGGTATAAATCTAGGTTTTGGCATTCGATATAAATCTAGGTTTTGGTATGTGATATAAATCTAGGTTCTGGTATGCAATATAAATCTACGTTTTGGTATACGAAATAAATCTACGTTTTGGTGTGCGATATAAATCGATGTTTTGGATGACGGTATAAATCTAGGTTTTGGTATACTATATAAATCTAGGTTTTGGCATACGGTATAAATATAGGTTTTGGTATACGATATAAATATAGGTTTTGGTATATTTTGGTATGGGAGATAAATATATCTTTTGTTATACTGTATGAATCTAGGTTTTCGTATACGGAATAAATCTAGGTTTTGGTATGGCTGATAAATACAGCTTTTGTTATACTGTATGAATCTGGGTTGTGGTATACCATATAAATCTAGGTTTTGGTGTGCGGTATAAATCTAGGTTTTGGTATACGAGATGAGTCTAAGCTTTGGTATGCGGTATTATTCTAGGTTTTGGTATACGGTATAAATATAGGTTTTGGTATGCGATATACATCTAGGATTTGGTATTGGCATACAGTATAAATCTAAGTTTTGGTATGCGGTATAAATCTAGGTTTTGGTATGCGAGATAAATCTAGGTTGTGGTATACCATATAAATATAGTTTGTGGAATGCGGTATTATTGTAGGTTTTGGTATACGATATAAATCTAGGTATTGGTATTCGATATAAATCTAGGTTTTGGTATTCGATATAAATCTAGGTTTTGGTATTCGATATCAATCTAGATATTGGTATAAAGTATAAATCTAGGTTTTGGTATGCGGTATAAATCTAGGTTTTGGTATACAAGATGAATCTAGGTTGTGGTATACGGTATAACTATAGGTTTTGGTAGGCGATATAAATCTAAGTTTTGATATACGATATAAGTCGAGGTTATGGTATTCGTTATGAATCTAGGTTTTGACCAAGGATATCAATCTAGGTTTTTGCATACGGTATTAATCTAAGTTTTGATATACTACATAAATCTAGATTTTGGTATGCGATAAAAATCTAGGTTTTGGTATGCGATATAAATCTAGGTTTTGGCAAACGACATAAATCTAGGTTTTTGCATACGATATACATCTAGGTTTTGGTATTCGATATAAATCTAGGTATTTGTATCCGGAATAAATCTAGGCTTTGACATATGGTATAAATCTAGGTTTTTGTATGCGTGGAAAATTTAGGTAATGGTATACTGTATGAATCTAGGTTGTAGTATACGATATAAATCTAGGTTTTGGTATACGATATAAATCGAAGTCTTGGTATATGCTATAGATATAAGTTTTGGTATGCGGTATAAATCTAGGTTTTGATATTCGATATAAATCTAGGTTTTTGCAAACGACATAAATCTAGGTTTTGGTATGCGAGATCAATCTAGGTATTGGTATATGGTATAAATCTAGGTTTTGGTATACGAGACATATCTAGATTTTGGTATGCGATATAAATCTAGGTTTTTGTTTTCGATATATATCTAAGTTTTGGTAAGCGATATAAATCTAGGTATTGGAATATGGTATAAATCTAGGTTTTGATATACGGTATAAATCTAGGTTTTGGTATGCGAGATAAATCTAGGTTTTGTTATACCGTATGATTCTTGGTTGTGGTATACGAGATAAATCTAGGTTTTGGTATGCGGTATTATTCTAGGTTTTGGTATACCGTAAAAATATAGGTTTTGGTATGCGATATAAATCTAGGTTTTGGTATTCGATATCAATCTAGATATTGGTATACGGTATAAATCTATGTTTTGGTATGCGGTATTATTCTAGGTTTTGGTATATGGTATAAATCAAGGTTTTGGTATGGGAGATAAATATAGCTTTTGCTATACTTTATGAATCTGGGTTGTGGTATGCCATATAAATCTAGGTTTTGGTGTGCCGTATAAATCTATGTTTTGGTATACGAGATAAATCTAGGTTTTGGTATGCGGTATTATTCTATGTTTTGGTATACGGTATAAATATAGCTTTTGGTATTTGATATCAATTTAGATATTGGTATACAGTATAAATCTAGGTTTTTGTATGCGGTATAAATCTAGGTTTTGGTATGCGAGATAAATCTAGGTTGTGGTATACCATAGAAATCTAGTTTGTGGTATGCGGTATTATTCTAGGTTTTGGTATACGATATAAATCTAGGTATTGGTATTCGATATAAATCTAGGGTTTGGTATACGAGATGAATCTAGGTTGTGTTATACGGTATAACTATAGGTTTTGGTATGCGATATACATCGAGGTTATGGTATTCGTTATGAATCTAGGTTATGACCAAGGATATCAATCTAGGTTTTTGCATACGATATAAATCTAGGTTTTTGTATGCGGTATAAATCTAGGTTGTAGTATACGATATAAATCTATGTTTTGGTATAACATATAAATCTAGGTTTTGGTATACGATATAAATCTAGGTTTTGGTATTCGATATCAATCTAGATATTGGTATACAGTATAAATCTAGGTTTTGGTATTCGCTATAAATCTAGGCTTTGACCAAAGATATAAATCTAGGTTTTTGCATACGATATAAATATAGGTTTTTGTATACGGTATAAATCTAAGTTTTGCTATTCTAGATAAATCTAGATTTTGGTATGCGATGAAAATCTAGGTTTTGGTATGCGATATAAATCTACGTATTGATATACTACATAAATCTAGATATTAGTATGCGATATAAATCTAGATTTTGGCATGCGATATAAATCTAAGTTTTGGTATACGGTATAAATATAGGTTTTGGTATACGGTATAAATCTAGGTTTTGGTATTCGATATAAATCTAGGTTTTGCCAAACGACATCAATCTAGGTTTTTGCATACGATATAAATCTAGGCTTTGGTATGCGAGATAAATCTAGGTATTGGTATATGGTAAAAATCTAGGTTTTGGTATACGGTATAAATCTAGGTTTTGGTATGCGAGATAGATCTAGGTTTTGTTTTACCGTATGAATCTAGATTGTGGTATTCGAGATAAATCTAGGTTTTGATATGCGGTATTCTTCTAGTTTTTGGTATACCGTATAAATATAGGTTTTGGTATCCGATATAAATCTAGGTTTTGGTATTCGATATCAATCTAGATATTGGTATACAGTATAAATCTAAGTTTTGGTATGCGGTATGAATCTAGATTTTGGTAAACGAGATAAATCTAGGTTGTGGTATACCATTTAAATCTAGGTTGTGGTATGCGTATTATTCTAGGTTTTGGTATACGAGATAAATCTAGATATTGGTATATGAGATAAATCTAGGTTGTGGTATACGGTATATATCTAGGTTTTGGTATACGAGATAAATCTAGGTTGTGGTATATGGTATAAATCTAGGTTTTGGCATACGATATAAATCTTTTTTTTAGGAATACGATATAAATCTAGGTTTTTTATTCGATATAAATATAGTTTTTTTTTATTCCATTTAAACAATCTAGGTTTTTGCATTCGATATACATCTAGGCTTTGGTATGCGAGATAAATCTAGGTATTGGTATATGGTAAAAATCAAGGTTTTGGTATACGGTATAAATCTAGGTTTTGGTATGCGAGATAGATCTAGGTTTAGTTTTACCGTATGAATCTAGATTGTGGTATGCGAGATAAATCTAGGTTTTGATATGCGGTATTCTTCTAGGTTTTGGTATACCGTATAAATCTAGGCTTTGATATGCGGTATTCTTCTAGGTTTTGGTATACCTTATAAATATAGGTTTTGGTATGCGATATAAATCTAGGTTTTGGTATTCGATATCAATCTAGATATTGGTATACAGTATAAATCTAGTTTTTGGTATGCGGTATGAATCTAGATTTTGGTATACGAGATAATTCTAGGTTGTGGTATACCATTTAAATCTCGGTTGTGGTATGCGGTATTATTCTAGGTTTTGGTATACGAGATAAATCTAGATATTGGTATAAATCTAGGTTGTGATATACGGTATAAATCTAGGTTTTGGTATACGAGATAAATCTAGGTTTTGGCATACGATATAAATCTTTTTTTTAGGTATACGATATAAATCTAGGTTTTTTTATTCGATATAAATATAGGTTTTTTCATTCCATATAAATATAGTTTTTTTTTATTCGATATAATCTAGGTTTTGTAAAACGATATAAATCTTGGTTTTTGTACATGATATAAATCTAGGTTTTGGTATGCGATATAAATCTAGGTATTGTTATAAGGTTTAAATTTAGGTTTTATTATACGGCATCAATCTACGTTTTGGTATACGAGATAAATCTAGGTTGTGGTATACGATATAAATCTAGGTTTTGGTATTCGATATAAATCTAGGTATTTGTATACGGTATCAATCTAGGTTTTGGCATATGGTATAAAAATAGATTTTGGTATTCAATATAAATAAAGGATTTGGTATACGCTATCAATCTAGGTTTTGGTATTCGATATAAATCTAGGTTTTGGTATACGATATAAATCTAGGTTTTGATATACGAGATAAATCTAGGCTTTGATATACGATATAAATCAAAGTTTTGGTTTACTATATAAATCTAGGTTTTGGCATACGAAATAAATCTAGGTTTTGGTATATGATACAAATCTAGGTATTGCTATATTGTATAAATATAGGTTTTCGCATACGGTATAAATCTAGGTTGTGGTTTACGAGAAAAATCTAGGTTTTGCTATACTACATAAATCTAGGTTTTGGTATGCGATATAATTCTAGGTTTGGCATGCGATATAAATCTAGATTTTTTTTTATTCGATATAAATCTAGGTTTTGGAAAACGATATAAATCTAGGTTTTTGTATAAGATATAAATCTAGGTTTTGGTTTGCGATATGAATCTAGGTATTAGTATAAGGTATAAATCTAGGTTTTGGTATACGGCATCAATCTACGTTTTGGTATACGGGTTAAATCTAGGTTGTGGTATACGATATAAATCAAGGTTTTGGCATACGTTATAAATCTAGGTTTTGGTATACGCTATAAATATAGGTTTTGACATACGGTATAAATCTAGGTATTGGTAAACGATATAAATCTAGGCTTTGCTATACGGTATAAATCTAGCTTTTGGTATGCGATATAAATCTAGGTTTTGGCATACGATATAAATCTAGGCTTTGGTATACGGTATAAATCTAGGTTTTGGTATACGATATAAATCTAGGTTTTGGTATGCGATATAAATATAAGTTTTGGTATGCGATATAAATCTAAGTATTTGTATTCGATATAAATCTAGGTTTTGGCAAATGACATAAATCTAGGTTTTTGCATACGATATAAATCTATGTATTGGTATATGGTATAAATATAGATTTTGGTGTGTGGTATAAATCTAGGTTTTGGCAAATGACATAAATCTAGGTTTTTGCATACGATATAAATATATGTATTGGTATATGGTATAAATATAGATTTGATATCGAATACCAATATCTAGATTTATATCGTATACCAATACCTAGATTTATATCGTATACCAATACCTAGATTTTTACCGCATACCAAAACCTAGATTTATATCGTATGCCAATACCTAGATTTATATCGTATACCACATATAATATCGACAGTATCTAGATTTATATCGCATACCGATATACCTATTTATATCGTATACCAATATACCTATAGATATATACTGTATAAATCTAGGTTGATATCGACATATTTCGTATGCCAAAACCTAGGTTTACACTGAATACCAAATTCTAGGTTGTGGTATAAATCTAGGTTTTGATATGGCAGATACATATAGCTTTTGTTATACTGTATGAATCTAGGTTTTCGTATTCGGTATCAATCTAGGTTTTGGTATGGCAGATAAATACAGCTTTTGCTATACTGTATGAATCTGGATTGTGGTATACCATATAAATCTAGGTTGTGGTGTGCGGTATTAATCTAGGTTTTGGTATACGAGATAAATCTAGGTTGTGATATACCATATAAATCTAGGTTTTGGTATGCGGTATTATTCTAGGTTTTGGTATACGATATAAATCTAAGTACAAATGTATTGGTATTCGATATCAATCTCGGTTTTGGTATTCGATATCAATCTAGATATTGGTATGCAGTATAAATCTAGGCTTTGGTATGCGGTATAAATCTAGGTATTGGTATACGATATAAATCTAGGCTTTGGTATGCGGTATAAATTTAGGTTTTGGAATACGATATAAATCTAGGTTTTGGTATACGATTTAAATCTAGGCTTTGGTATGCGGTATAATTCTAGGTTGTGGTATACGATATAAATCTAGGTTTTGGTATGCGATATAAATATAAGTTTTGGAATACGATATAAATCTAGGTATTTGTATTCGATATAAATGTAGGTTTTGGTATGCGATATAAATCTAGATTTTGGTATTCGATATCAATCTAGATATTGGTATACAGCATAAATCTAGGTTTTGGTATGCGGTATAAATCTAGGTTTTGGCATAGGGATCAATCTAGGTTGTGGTATACGGTATAAATATAGGTTTTTGCATACGATATAAACTAGTTTTTTGGTATTCGATATAAATCTAGGTATTTGTATCCGGAATAAATCTAGGTTTTGGCATATGATACAAATCTAGGTTTTTGTATGCGAGAAAAATTTAGGTTACGATATACTGTATGAATCTAGGTTGTAGTATACGATATAAACCTAGGTTTTGTTATGAGATATAAATCTAAGTCTTGGTATATGCTATAGATATAGGCTTTGGTATACGGTATGAATGAAGGTTTTGGTATTCGATATAGATCTAGGTTTTGGCAAGCGAGATAAATCTAGGTTTTGGTATGCGAGATCAATCTAGGTATTGCTATATTGTATAAATATAGGTTTTCGTATACGGTATAAATCTAGGTTGTGGTTTACGAGAAAAATCTAGGTTTTGCTATACTACATAAATCTAGGTTTTGGTATGCGATATAATTCTAGGTTTGGCATGCGATATAAATCTAGATTTTTTTTTATTCGATATAAATCTAGGTTTTGGAAAACGATATAAATCTAGGTTTTTGTATAAGATATAAATCTAGGTTTTGGTTTGCGATATGAATCTAGGTATTAGTATAAGGTATAAATCTAGGTTTTGGTATACGGCATCAATCTACGTTTTGGTATACGGGTTAAATCTAGGTTGTGGTATACGATATAAATCAAGGTTTTGGCATACGTTATAAATCTAGGTTTTGGTATACGCTATAAATATAGGTTTTGACATACGGTATAAATCTAGGTATTGGTAAACGATATAAATCTAGGCTTTGCTATACGGTATAAATCTAGCTTTTGGTATGCGATATAAATCTAGGTTTTGGCATACGATATAAATCTAGGCTTTGGTATACGGTATAAATCTAGGTTTTGGTATACGATATAAATCTAGGTTTTGGTATGCGATATAAATATAAGTTTTGGTATGCGATATAAATCTAAGTATTTGTATTCGATATAAATCTAGGTTTTGGCAAATGACATAAATCTAGGTTTTTGCATACGATATAAATCTATGTATTGGTATATGGTATAAATATAGATTTTGGTGTGTGGTATAAATCTAGGTTTTGGCAAATGACATAAATCTAGGTTTTTGCATACGATATAAATATATGTATTGGTATATGGTATAAATATAGATTTGATATCGAATACCAATATCTAGATTTATATCGTATACCAATACCTAGATTTATATCGTATACCAATACCTAGATTTTTACCGCATACCAAAACCTAGATTTATATCGTATACCAATACCTAGATTTATATCGTATACCACATATAATATCGACAGTATCTAGATTTATATCGCATACCGATATACCTATTTATATCGTATACCAATATACCTATAGATATATACTGTATAAATCTAGGTTGATATCGACATATTTCGTATGCCAAAACCTAGGTTTACACTGAATACCAAATTCTAGGTTGTGGTATAAATCTAGGTTTTGATATGGCAGATACATATAGCTTTTGTTATACTGTATGAATCTAGGTTTTCGTATTCGGTATCAATCTAGGTTTTGGTATGGCAGATAAATACAGCTTTTGCTATACTGTATGAATCTGGATTGTGGTATACCATATAAATCTAGGTTGTGGTGTGCGGTATTAATCTAGGTTTTGGTATACGAGATAAATCTAGGTTGTGATATACCATATAAATCTAGGTTTTGGTATGCGGTATTATTCTAGGTTTTGGTATACGATATAAATCTAAGTACAAATGTATTGGTATTCGATATCAATCTCGGTTTTGGTATTCGATATCAATCTAGATATTGGTATGCAGTATAAATCTAGGCTTTGGTATGCGGTATAAATCTAGGTATTGGTATACGATATAAATCTAGGCTTTGGTATGCGGTATAAATTTAGGTTTTGGAATACGATATAAATCTAGGTTTTGGTATACGATTTAAATCTAGGCTTTGGTATGCGGTATAATTCTAGGTTGTGGTATACGATATAAATCTAGGTTTTGGTATGCGATATAAATATAAGTTTTGGAATACGATATAAATCTAGGTATTTGTATTCGATATAAATGTAGGTTTTGGTATGCGATATAAATCTAGATTTTGGTATTCGATATCAATCTAGATATTGGTATACAGCATAAATCTAGGTTTTGGTATGCGGTATAAATCTAGGTTTTGGCATACGGGATCAATCTAGGTTGTGGTATACGGTATAAATATAGGTTTTTGCATACGATATAAACTAGTTTTTTGGTATTCGATATAAATCTAGGTATTTGTATCCGGAATAAATCTAGGTTTTGGCATATGATACAAATCTAGGTTTTTGTATGCGAGAAAAATTTAGGTTACGATATACTGTATGAATCTAGGTTGTAGTATACGATATAAACCTAGGTTTTGTTATGAGATATAAATCTAAGTCTTGGTATATGCTATAGATATAGGCTTTGGTATACGGTATGAATGAAGGTTTTGGTATTCGATATAAATCTAGGTTTTGTCAAGCGAGATAAATCTAGGTTTTGGTATGCGAGATCAATCTAGGTATTGGTATATGGTATAAATCTAGGTTTTGGTATACGGTATAAATCAAGGTTTTGGTATGCCAGATAAATATAGCTTTTGTTATACTGTATGAATCTAGGTTGTGGTATACCATATAAATCTCGGTCGTGGTATGAGGTATAAATCTAGGTTTTGTTAAGCGAGATATATCTAGATTTTGGTATGCGATATATATCTAGGTTTTGGTATTCGATATATATCTAAGTTGTGATAAACGATATATATCTAGGTCTTGGTATATGGTATAAATCTAGGTTTGGGTATGCGGTATAAATCTAGGTTTTGGTATTCGATATCAATCTAGAAATTGGTATACAGTATAAATCTAGGTTTTGGTATGCGGTATAAATCTAGGTTTTCGCATACGAGATAAATCTAGGTTTTGGTATGCGGTATAAATCTAGGTTTTGGTATACGGTATAAATCTAGGTTTTGGTATGCGATATTATTCTAGGTTTTGGTATACGATATACATCTAGGTATTGGTATACGGTATGAATATAGGTTTTGGTATCCGATATAAATCTAGGTTTTGGTATTCGATATCAATCTAGATATTGATATACAGTATAAATCTAGGTTTTGGTATGCGGTATAAATCTAGGTTTTGGTATACCATATAAATCTAGGTTGTGGTATGCGGTATTATTCTAGGTTTTGGTATACGATATACATCTAGGTATTGGTATACGGTATAAATCTAGGTTTTGGTATTCGATATCAATCTAGATATTGGAATAGAGTATAAATCTAGGTTTTGGTATGTGGTATAAATCTAGGTTTTGGTATGCGATATAATTCTAGGTTTGGCATGCGATATAAATCTAGATTTTTTTTTATTCGATATAAATCTAGGTTTTGGAAAACGATATAAATCTAGGTTTTTGTATAAGATATAAATCTAGGTTTTGGTTTGCGATATGAATCTAGGTATTAGTATAAGGTATAAATCTAGGTTTTGGTATACGGCATCAATCTACGTTTTGGTATACGGGTTAAATCTAGGTTGTGGTATACGATATAAATCAAGGTTTTGGCATACGTTATAAATCTAGGTTTTGGTATACGCTATAAATATAGGTTTTGACATACGGTATAAATCTAGGTATTGGTAAACGATATAAATCTAGGCTTTGCTATACGGTATAAATCTAGCTTTTGGTATGCGATATAAATCTAGGTTTTGGCATACGATATAAATCTAGGCTTTGGTATACGGTATAAATCTAGGTTTTGGTATACGATATAAATCTAGGTTTTGGTATGCGATATAAATATAAGTTTTGGTATGCGATATAAATCTAAGTATTTGTATTCGATATAAATCTAGGTTTTGGCAAATGACATAAATCTAGGTTTTTGCATACGATATAAATCTATGTATTGGTATATGGTATAAATATAGATTTTGGTGTGTGGTATAAATCTAGGTTTTGGCAAATGACATAAATCTAGGTTTTTGCATACGATATAAATATATGTATTGGTATATGGTATAAATATAGATTTGATATCGAATACCAATATCTAGATTTATATCGTATACCAATACCTAGATTTATATCGTATACCAATACCTAGATTTTTACCGCATACCAAAACCTAGATTTATATCGTATACCAATACCTAGATTTATATCGTATACCACATATAATATCGACAGTATCTAGATTTATATCGCATACCGATATACCTATTTATATCGTATACCAATATACCTATAGATATATACTGTATAAATCTAGGTTGATATCGACATATTTCGTATGCCAAAACCTAGGTTTACACTGAATACCAAATTCTAGGTTGTGGTATAAATCTAGGTTTTGATATGGCAGATACATATAGCTTTTGTTATACTGTATGAATCTAGGTTTTCGTATTCGGTATCAATCTAGGTTTTGGTATGGCAGATAAATACAGCTTTTGCTATACTGTATGAATCTGGATTGTGGTATACCATATAAATCTAGGTTGTGGTGTGCGGTATTAATCTAGGTTTTGGTATACGAGATAAATCTAGGTTGTGATATACCATATAAATCTAGGTTTTGGTATGCGGTATTATTCTAGGTTTTGGTATACGATATAAATCTAAGTACAAATGTATTGGTATTCGATATCAATCTCGGTTTTGGTATTCGATATCAATCTAGATATTGGTATGCAGTATAAATCTAGGCTTTGGTATGCGGTATAAATCTAGGTATTGGTATACGATATAAATCTAGGCTTTGGTATGCGGTATAAATTTAGGTTTTGGAATACGATATAAATCTAGGTTTTGGTATACGATTTAAATCTAGGCTTTGGTATGCGGTATAATTCTAGGTTGTGGTATACGATATAAATCTAGGTTTTGGTATGCGATATAAATATAAGTTTTGGAATACGATATAAATCTAGGTATTTGTATTCGATATAAATGTAGGTTTTGGTATGCGATATAAATCTAGATTTTGGTATTCGATATCAATCTAGATATTGGTATACAGCATAAATCTAGGTTTTGGTATGCGGTATAAATCTAGGTTTTGGCATACGGGATCAATCTAGGTTGTGGTATACGGTATAAATATAGGTTTTTGCATACGATATAAACTAGTTTTTTGGTATTCGATATAAATCTAGGTATTTGTATCCGGAATAAATCTAGGTTTTGGCATATGATACAAATCTAGGTTTTTGTATGCGAGAAAAATTTAGGTTACGATATACTGTATGAATCTAGGTTGTAGTATACGATATAAACCTAGGTTTTGTTATGAGATATAAATCTAAGTCTTGGTATATGCTATAGATATAGGCTTTGGTATACGGTATGAATGAAGGTTTTGGTATTCGATATAAATCTAGGTTTTGGCAAGCGAGATAAATCTAGGTTTTGGTATGCGAGATCAATCTAGGTATTGGTATATGGTATAAATCTAGGTTTTGGTATACGGTATAAATCAAGGTTTTGGTATGCCAGATAAATATAGCTTTTGTTATACTGTATGAATCTAGGTTGTGGTATACCATATAAATCTCGGTCGTGGTATGAGGTATAAATCTAGGTTTTGTTAAGCGAGATATATCTAGATTTTGGTATGCGATATATATCTAGGTTTTGGTATTCGATATATATCTAAGTTGTGATAAACGATATATATCTAGGTCTTGGTATATGGTATAAATCTAGGTTTGGGTATGCGGTATAAATCTAGGTTTTGGTATTCGATATCAATCTAGAAATTGGTATACAGTATAAATCTAGGTTTTGGTATGCGGTATAAATCTAGGTTTTCGCATACGAGATAAATCTAGGTTTTGGTATGCGGTATAAATCTAGGTTTTGGTATACGGTATAAATCTAGGTTTTGGTATGCGATATTATTCTAGGTTTTGGTATACGATATACATCTAGGTATTGGTATACGGTATGAATATAGGTTTTGGTATCCGATATAAATCTAGGTTTTGGTATTCGATATCAATCTAGATATTGATATACAGTATAAATCTAGGTTTTGGTATGCGGTATAAATCTAGGTTTTGGTATACCATATAAATCTAGGTTGTGGTATGCGGTATTATTCTAGGTTTTGGTATACGATATACATCTAGGTATTGGTATACGGTATAAATCTAGGTTTTGGTATTCGATATCAATCTAGATATTGGTATAGAGTATAAATCTAGGTTTTGGTATGTGGTATAAATCTAGGTTTTGGTATGCGATATAAATCTAAGTTGTGGTAAACGATATAAATCGAGGTTATGGAATTCGTTATAAATCTTGGTTTTGACCAAGGATATCAATATATGTTTTGGCAAACGACATAAATATAGGTTTTTGCATACGATATAAATCTAGGTTTTGGTATGCGAGACAAATCTATGTATTGGTATATGGTATAAATCTAGGTTTTGGTATACGGTATAAATCTAGGTTTTGGTATGGGAGATAAATATAGCTTTTGTTATACTGTATTAATCTGGGTTGTGGTATACCATATAAATCTCGGTCGTGGTATGAGGTATAAATCTAGGTTTTGGTAAGCGAGATATATCTAGATTTTGGTATGCGATATAAATCTAGGTTTTGATATTCGATATATATCTAAGTTGTGGTAAACGAAATATATCTAGGTCTTGGTATATGGTATAAATCTAGGTTTGGGTATGCGGTATAAATCTAGGTTTTGGTATGCGGTATACATCTAGGTTTTCGCATACGAGATAAATCTAGGTTTTGGTATGCGGTATAAATCTAGGTTTTGGTATACGGTATAAATCTAGGTTTTTGTATGCGGTATTATTCTAGGTTTTGGTATACGGTATTAATATAGGTTTTGGTATCCGATATAAATCTAGGTTTTGGTATTCGATATCAATCTAGATATTGATATGCAGTATATATCTAGGTTTTGGTATGCGGTATAAATCTAGGTGTTGGTATACCAGATATATCTAGGTTGTGGTATACCATATAAATCTAGGTTGTGGTATGCGGTATTATTCTAGGTTTTGGTATGCGATGTACATCTAGGTATTGGTATACGGTATAAATCTAGGTTTTGGTATTCGATATCAATCTAGATATTGGTATAGAGTATAAATCTAGGTTTTGGTATGTGGTATAAATCTAGGTTTTGGTATGCGATATAAATCTAAGTTTTGGTATACGATATAAATCGAGGTTATGGAATTTGCTATAAATCTTGGTTTTGACCAAGGATATCAATATATGTTTTGGCAAACGACATAAATATAGGTTTTTGCATACGATTTAAATCTATGTATTGGTATATGGTGTAAATCTAGGTTTTGGAATACGGTATAAATCTAGGTTTTGGTATACGGAATAAATCCAGGTTTTGGTATGAGAGATAAATATAGCTTTTGTTATACTGTATTAATCTGGGTTGTGGTATACCATATAAATCTAGCTTCTGGTGTGCGGTATAAATCTACGTTTTGACAAACGATATAAATCTAAGTTTTGCATACGATATAAATTTATGTTTTGGTATACGATATAAATCTAGGTTTTGGTATACAGTATAAATCTAGGTTTTGATATACTACATAAATCTAGATTTTGGTATGCGATATAAATCTAGGTTTTGGCATGCGATATAAATCTATGTTTTGGTATAAGATAAAAATCTAGGTTTTGTAATACGATATAAATCTAGGTTTTGGTATTCGATATCAAACTAGATATTGGTATACAGTATAAATCTAGGTTTTAGTGTTCGCTATTAATCTAGGTTTTGACCAAGGATATCAATCTAGGTGTTTGCATCCGATATAAATCTAGGTTTTGGTATACGATATAAATCTACGTTTTTGCATACGGTATAAATCTAGGGTTTGCTATGCTACATAAATCTAGATTTTGGTATGCGATATAAATCTACGTTTTGGTATACGAAATAAATCTACGTTTTGGTCTATTATATCAATCTAGGTTTTGGCATACATTATAATTATAGGTTTCTGTATACGATATAAATCTAGGTTTCGGTATGCGGTGTAAATATAGGTTTTGGTATATGGTATAAATCTAGCTTTAGGTGTTCGATATAAATCTAGGTTTTGGCAAACGACATAAATCTAGGTTTTTGCACACGATACAAATTTAGGTTTTGGTATGCGAGACAAATCTACGTATTGGTATATGGTATAATTCAAGGTTTTGGTGTACGGTAAAAATCTCGGTAAATATAGCTTTTGTTATACTGTATCAATCTGGGTTGTGGTATACTATATAAATCTATGTAGTGGTGTTCGGTATAAATCTAGGTTTTGGCAAACGATATCAATCTAAGTTTTTGCATACGATATAAATCTATGTTTTGGTATACGATGTAAATCTAGGTTTTGGTATACGGTATAAATCTAGGTTTTGCTATACTACATCAATCTCGGTTTTGGTATGCGATATAAATCTAGGTTTTGGCATGCGATTTAAATCTAGGTTTTGGTATAAGGTATGAATATAGGTTTTGGTATACGGTATAAATCTAGGTTTTGGTATTCGATATAAATCTAGGTTTTGCCAAGCGACATCAATCTAGGTTTTTGAATACGATATAAATCTAAACTTTGGTATGCGAGATAAATCTAGGTATTGGTATATGGTAAAAATCTAGGTTTTGGTATACGGTATAAATCTAGGTTTTGGTATGCTAGATAAATATAGCTTTTGTTATACTGTATGAATCTAGGTTGTGGTATACCATATAAATCTTTGTTGTGTTATACGGTATGAATCTAGGTTTTGGTATACGATATAAATCTAGGTTTTGGTATACGCTATGAATCTAGGTTATGGTATACCGTATGAATCTAGATTGTGGTATACGAGATAAATCTAGGTGTTGGTATGCGGTATTCTTCTAGGTTTTGGTATACCGCATAAATATAGGTTTTGGTATGCGATATAAATCTAGGTTTTGGTATTCGATATAAATCAAGGTTTTGGCACACGAAATAAATCTAGGTTTTGGTATTTGATACAAATCTAGGTATTGCTATATTGTATAAATATAGGTTTTCGCTTACGGTATACATCTAGGTTGTGGTTTACGAGATACATTTAGGTTTTGCTATACTACATAAATCTAGGTTTTGGTATGCGATATAAATCTAGGTTTTGGTATGCGATATAAATCTAGGTATTGGTATGCTGTATAAATCTAGATTTTCGTATGCGGTATAAATCTAGGTTGTGGTTTACGTGATAAATCTAGGTTTTGCTATACTACATAAATTTAGGTTTTGGCATGCGATATAAATCAAGGTTTTGGTAAATGATATAAAACTAGGCTTTATTATACGATATAAATCTACGTTTTAGCATTCGATATAAATCTAGGTTTTGGTATGCGATATAAATCTAGGTTTTGGCATTCGATATAAATCTAGGTATTGCTATACTGTGAAAATCTAGGTTTTCGTATACGGTATAAATCTATGTTGTAGCTTACGAGATAAATCTAGGTTTTTCTATGCTACATAAATCTAGGTTTTGGTATGCGATATAAATCTAGGTTTTGATATGCGATATAAATCTAGGTTTTTGTATGCCAAAACCTAGATTTATATCGTATACAAAAACATAGATTTATATCGTATACCAAAACCTAGATTTATACCGCTTACCAAAACCTAGATTTATATCGCATACCAAAACCTAGATTTATGTAGTATAGCAAAACATAGATTTATCACGTAAACCACAACCTTGTTTTATACCGTATACGAAAACCTATATTTATACAGTATACCAATACCTAGATTTATATCGCATACCAAAGCCTAGATTTATGTAGTATAGCAAAACCTAGATTTATCTCGTAAACAACAACCTAGATTTATACCGTATACGAAAACCTAGATTTATACAGTATACCAATACCTGGATTTATATCATATACCAAAATCTAGATTTATAGGTTGTTGTTTGCGAGATAAATCTAGGCTTTGGCATACGAGATAAATCTCGATTTATGTATGCAATATAAATCTACTTTTTGGTATACTGTATAAATCTAGGTTTTTGCATACGATATAAATCTAGCTTTTGGTATACGGTATAAATATAGGTTTTGGTATACGGTGTAAATATAGGTTTTGGTATACGGTATAAATCTAGGTTTTGTTATTCGATATAAATCTGTTTTTTTATTCGATATAAATCTAGGTTTTGGCAAAAGATATAAATCTAGGTTTTTATATACGATATAAATCTAGGTTTTAGTATGCAATATAATCTTGGTATTGGTATACGGTATAAATCTAGGTTTTGATATACGGTATCAATCTAGGTTTTGGTATACAAGATAAATCTAGGTATTGGTATACGATATAAATCTAGGTTTGGTATTCGATATAAATCTAGATATTTGTATACGGTATAAATCTAGTTTTTGGCATATGGTATAAATCCAGGTTTTGGTATGCGAGGAGAAAAATTTAGGTTATGGTATACTGTATGAATCTAGGTTGTAGTATACGATATAAATCTAGATTTTGGTATACGATATACATCTAAGTGTTGGTATACTATATAAATCTAGGTTTTGGTATGCCGTAAAAATATAGGCTTTGTTATGCGATATAAATCTAGGTTTTGGTATTTGATATCAATCTAGAAATTGGTAAAACAGTATAAATCTAGGTTTTGGTATGCGGTATAAATCTAGGTTTTGGTATACGAGATAAATCTAGGTTGTGGTATACCATTTAAATCTAGATTGTGGTATGCGGTATTATCTTAGGTTTGGATATACGAGATAATTCTAGATATTGGTATACGAGATAAATCTAGGTTGTGGTATACCATTTAAATCTAGGTATTGGTATACGAGATAAATCTAGGTTGTGTTATACTGTATAAATCTAGATTTTGGTATACGAGATCAATCTAGGTTGTGGTATACGGTATACATCTAGCTTTTGGCATACGATATAAATCTTTTTTTTCGGTATACGATATAAATCTAGGTTTTTTTATACGATATAAATATAGGTTTTTTTATTCCAAGTAAATCTATATTTTTTTTATTCGATATAAATCTAGGTTTTTGCAAACGATATAAATCTAGGTTTTTGTATACGATATACATCTAGGTTTTTTGGTATGCGATATAAATCTAGGTATTGCAATAAGGTATAAATCTAGGTTTTGGTATACGGAATCAATCTACGTTTTGGTATACGAGATAAATATAGGTTGTGGTATACGATATAAATCTAGGTTTTGGTATTCGATATAAATCTAGGTATTTGTATACGGTATAAATCTAGGTTTTGGGATATGGTATAAAAATAGATTTTGGTATGTCAGATAAATTTAGGTTATGTTATACTGTATGAATCTAGGTTGTGGTGTGCGATATAAATCTAGGTTTTGGTATGGGATTTAAATCTAGTTTTTTTTATTCAATATAAATAAAGGTTTTGGTATACGATATAAATCTAGGTTTTGGTATTCGATATAAATCTAGGTTTTGGTATACGATAAAAATCTAGGTTGTGGTTTACGAGATAAATCTAGATTTTGCTATGCTACATAAATCTAGATTTTTGTATACGATATAAATCTAGGTTTTGGTATGCGATATAAATCTAGGTATTGGTATACTGTATAAATCTAGGTTTTCGTATACTACAAAAATCTAGGTTGTGGTTTACGTGATCAATCTAGGTTTTGCTATGCTACAAAAATCTAGGTTTTGGCATGCGATATAAATCTAGGTTTTGGTATACGATATAAAACTAGGTTTTGGTATTAGATATAAATCAAGGTTTTGGTATGCGGTATAAATCTAGGTTTTGGTATGCGATATAAATCTAAGTTTTGGAATACGATATAAATCGAGATTATAGTATTCGTTATAAATCTAGGTTTTGACCAAGGATATCAATATGAATCTAGGTTGTGGTATACCATATAAATCTAGGTTGTGGTGTTCGGTGTAAATCTAAGTTTTGGCAAAGGATATAAATCTAGGTTTTGCTATACTATATAAATCTAGATTTTGGTATGCGATATACATCTAGGTTTTGGCGCACGATATATATCTAGGTTCTGATATGCAATATAAATATACGTTTTGGTATACGATATAAATCTACGTTTTGGTATGCGATATAAATTAAAGTTTTGGTATACTATATAAATCTAGGTGTTTTTATTCTACATTAATCTAGGTTTTGGTATGCGATATAAATCTAGGTTTTGGTATATTGTATAAATCTAGGTTTTGGTATACGATATAAATCAAGGTTTTGGTATACGGTATGAATATAGGTTTTAGTATACGGTATAAATATAGGTTTTGGTATACGATATAAATCTAGGTTTTAGTATGCGAGATAAATCTAGGTATTGGTATACGGTAAGCATCTAGGCATTGGTATACGGTATAAATCTAGGTTTTGGTATGCGAGATAAATATAGCTTGTGATATACTGTATGAATCTAGGTTGTGGTATGCGGTATGAATTTAGGTTTTGGTATACGGTATAAATCTAGGTTATGGTATACCATATAAATCTAGGCTGTGGTATACGAGATAAATCTAGGTTTTTGACATACGATATAAATCTTTTTTTTAGGTATACGATATCAATCTAGGTTTTTTATTCGATATAAATATAGATTTTTTTTATTCCATATAAATCTAGGTTTTTTTTATTCGATATAAATCTAGGTTTTGGTATACAGCATCAATCTACGTTTTGGCATATGACATAAATCTAGGTTGTGGTATACGATATAAACCTAGGTTTTGGTATTCGATATAAATCTAGGTATCTGTATATGGCATACATCTAGGTTTTGGCATATGGTATAAAAATAGGTTTTGGTATGTGAGACAAATTTAGGTTATGTTATAGGTTTTAGTATGCCATTTAAATCTAGGTTTTGGTATACGATATAAATCTAGGTTTTGGTATACAATATAAATAAAGGTTTTGGTATGCGAGATAAATTTAGGTATTGGTATTTGGTATAAATATAGGTTATGGTATACGGTATAAATCTAGGTTTTGGTAGGCGAGATAAATCTAGGTCTTGGTATGCGAGATAAATCTAGGTTTTGTTATACTGTATGAATCTAGGTTGTGGTATACCATATAAATCTAGGTTTTGGTATACGGTATAAATCAAGGTTTTGGTATTCGATATCAATCTAGAAATTGGTATACTGTATAAATATAGGTTTTGGTATGCGATATAAATCTAGGATTTCGTATACGAAATAAATCTAGGTTTTGGTATACCATATAAATCTAGGTTTTGGTATGCGATATAAATCTAGGTTTTTGTATGCAGTATAAATCTAGTTTTGCTATACTACATAAATCTAGAATTTGGTATGCGATGTAAATCTAGGTTTTGGTATGCGATATAAATCTAGGTTCTGGTATGGAATATAAATCTACGTTTTGGTATGCGATATAAATCAAAGTTTTGGTATACTATATAAATCTAGGTTTTTTTATTCGATATCAATCTAGGTTTTGGTATGCGATATAAATCTAGATTTTAGTATACGGTATAAATCTAGGTTTTGGTATACGATATAAATCTAGGTTTTGGTATTCGATATTAATCTAGGTTTTGGCAAAGGACATAAATCTAGATTTTGGAATGCGAGATAAATATAGCTTTTGTTATGCTGTATGAATCTAGGTTGTGGTATACCATATACATCTAGGCTGTGGTATGCGGTATAAATCTAAGTTTTGGTAAACGATATAAATCTAAGTTTTTACAAACTTTATAAATCTTTTTTTTGGCAACGATATAAATCTAGATTTTTTTATTCGAAATAAATCTAGGTTTTTTTATTCGATATATATCTAGGTTTTTTTATTCGATATAAATCTCGGTTGTTTTATTCGATATAAATCTAGGTTTTAGCAAACGATATAAATCTAGGTTTTGGTATTCGATATAAATCTAGGTTTTGGCAAACGACATAAATCTAGGTTTTGGTATGCGAGATCAATCTAGCTATTGGTATATGGTATACATCTAGGTTTTGGTATGCGTATATATCTCGGTTTTGGTATACGATATAAATCTAGGTTTTGGTATACGTTATAAAACTAGGTTTTGGTATGCAATATAAATCTAGGCTTTGGTATACGGTATAAATCTAGGTTTTGGTATACGAGATAAATCTAGGTTGTGTTATACGATATAAATCTAGGTTTTCGTATTCGATATAAATCTAGGTTTTGGTTTGCGATATAAATCTAGGCTTTGGTATACAGTATCAATCTAGGTTTTGGTATGCGATATAAATCTAGGTTTTGGTATACGCTATAAATCTAGGTTTTGGGATACGTTATAAATATAGGTTTTGGCATACGGTATAAATCTAGGTATTGGTTTACGATATAAATCTAGGCTTCGGTATAGGGTATCAATCTAAGTTTTGGTATACGATATAAATCTAGGCTTTGGTGTACGGTCTGAATATAGGTGTTGGCATACGATATAAATCTACGTCTTGGTATGCGATATAAATATAAGTTTTGGTATGCGATATATATCTCGGTTTTGGTATTCGATATCAATCTAGGTATTGGGATACAGTATAAATCTAGGTTTTGGTATGCGGTATAAATCGCGGTTTTGGCAAACGATATGAATATAGGTTTTTCCTTACGATATAAATCTAGATTTTGGTATGCGATATAAATCTAGGTTTTGGTATGCGATATAAATCTCGGTTCTGGTATGCAATAATAATCTACGTTTTGGTATCCTATATAAATCTAGGTTTTTTTCATTCGATATCAATCTAGGTTTTGGTATGCGATATAAATCTAGGTTTTGGCAAACGAAATAAATCAAGATTTGGTATGCGATATAAATCTAGGCTTTGGTATACTATATAGATCTAGGTTTTGGTATACGATATACATATAGGTTTTGGCAAACGTTTTATTAAACGATATAAATCTAGGTTTTGGTATGCGATATAAATATAGGTTTTGGTATGCGATATAATTCCAGGTTTTGGTATACAATATAAATCTAGGTATTGGTATACAGTATAAATCTAGGTTTTGGTATGCGGTATAAATTTAGGTTTTGGAATACGAGATAAATCTAGGTTCTGGTATTCGCTATGAATCTAGGTTTTGGCAAGCGATATAATTCTAGGTTTTTGCATACGATATAAATCTAGGTTTTGGTATACGATATAAATCTACGATTTGTTATACGATATAAATCTAGGTTTTGGTATACGGTATAAATCTAGGTTTTGCTATACTACATAAATCTAGATTTTGGTATGCGATATAAATCTAGGTTTTGGCATGTGATAAAAATCTACGTTTTGGTATGCGATATAAATCTATGCTTTGGTATGCGTTTTAAATCAAAGTTTTGGTATACTATATAAATCTAGGTTTTTTTATTCGATATAAATCTAGATTTTAGTATACGGTATAAATCTAGGTTTTGGTATACGATATAAATCTAGGTTTTGGTATTCGATATTAATCTAGGTTTTGGCAAAGGACATAAATCTAGATTTTGGAATGCGAGATAAATATAGCTTTTGTTATGCTGTATGAATCTAGGTTGTGGTATACCATATACATCTAGGTTGTGGTATGCGGTATTAATCTAAGTTTTGGCAAACGATATAAATCTAAGTTTTTACAAACTTTATAAATCTTTTTTTTGGCAACGATATAAATCTAGATTTTTTTATTCGATATAAATCTAGGTTTTTTTATTCGATATATATCTAGGTTTTTTTATTCGATATAAATCTAGGTTGTTTTATTCGATATAAATCTAGGTTTTAGCAAACGATATAAATCTAGGTTTTGGTATTCGATATAAATCTAGGTTTTGGCAAACGACATAAATCTAGGTTTTGGTTTGCGAGATCAATCTAGCTATTGGTATATGGTATACATCTAGGTTTTGGTATGCGTATATTTCTCGGTTTTGGTATACGATATAAATCTAGGTTTTGGTATACGTTATAAAACTAGGTTTTGGTATGCAATATAAATCTAGGCTTTGGTATACGGTATGAATCTAGGTTTTGGTATACGAGATAAATCTAGGTTGTGTTATACGATATAAATCTAGGTTTTCGTATTCGATATACATCTAGGTTTTGGTATGCGATATAAATCTAGGCTTTGGTATACAGTATCAATCTAGGTTTTGGTATACGATATAAATCTAGGTTTTGGTATACGTTATAAATCTAGGTTTTGGGATACGTTATAAATATAGGTTTTGGCATACGGTATACATCTAGGTATTGGTTTACGATATAAATCTAGGCTTCGGTATAGGGTATCAATCTAAGTTTTGGTGTACGGTCTGAATATAGGTGTTGGCATACGATATAAATCTACGTCTTGGTATGCGATATAAATATAAGATTTGGTATGCGATATATATCTAGGTTTTGGTATTCGATATCAATCTAGGTATTGGGATACAGTATAAATCTAGGTTTTGGTATGCGGTATAAATCGCGGTTTTGGCAAACGATATAAATATAGGTTTTTCCATACGATATAAATCTAGATTTTGGTATGCGATATAAATCTAGGTTTTGGTATGCGATATAAATCTCGGTTCTGGTATGCAATAATAATCTACGTTTTGGTATCCTATATAAATCTAGGTTTTTTTCATCCGATATCAATCTAGGTTTTGGTATGCGATATAAATCTAGGTTTTGGCAAACGAAATAAATCAAGATTTGGTATGCGATATAAATCTAGGCTTTTGTATACTATATAGATCTAGGTTTTGGCATACGATATAAATATAGGTTTTGGCAAACGTTTTATTAAACGATATAAATCTAGGTTTTGGTATGCGATATAAATATAGGTTTTGGTATGCGATATAATTCCAGGTGTTGGTATACAATATAAATCTAGTTATTGGTATACAGTATAAATCTAGGTTTTGGTATGCGGTATAAATTTAGGTTTTGGAATACGAGATAAATCTAGGTTCTGGTATTCGCTATGAATCTAGGTTTTGGCAAGCGATATAATTCTAGGTTTTTGCATACGATATAAATCTAGGTTTTGGTATACGATATAAATCTACGATTTGTTATACGATATAAATCTAGGTTTTGGTATACGGTATAAATCTAGGTTTTGTTATACTACATAAATCTAGATTTTGGTATGCGATATAAATCTAGGTTTTGGCATGTGATATAAATCTACGTTTTGGTATGCGATATAAATCTACGCTTTGGTATGCGTTTTAAATCAAAGTTTTGGTATACTAAATAAATCTAGGTTTTTTTATTCGACATTAATCTAGGTTTTGGTATGCGATATAAATCTAGATTTTGGTATGCAATATAAATCTACGTTTTGGTATACTATATAAATCTAGGTTTTTGCATACGATATAAATCTAGCTTTTGGTATACGGTATAAATATAGGTTTTGGTATGCTGTATCAATCTAGGTTTTTCCATAGGAGATAAATCTAGGTTGTGGTATACGGTATAAATCTAAGTTTTTTTATTCCATATAAATCTATGCTTTTTTAGTCGATATAAATCTAGGTTTTGGTATGCAATATAAATCTAGGTAATGGTATACGGCATAAATCTATGTTTTGGTATACGATATCAATCTAGGTTTTGGTATACAAGATAAATCTAGGTTGTGGTATACGGTATAAATCTAAGTTTTGGAATACGATATAAATCTAGGTTTTGATATTCGATATGAATCTAGGTATTTGTATACGGTATAAATCTAGGTTTTGGCATATGTTATAAATCTAGGTTTTGACATATGGTATAAATCTAGGTTTTGGAATGCTGTCAAAATTTAGGTTAAGGTATACTGTATAAATCCAGGTTGTAGTATACGATATAAATCTAGGTTTTGGTATACGATATACATCTAGATTTTGGTATACGTTATAAATATAGGTTTTGACATACGGTATAAATCTAGGTATTGGTAGACTATAAATCTAGGTTTTGGTATGCGATATGAATATAAGTTTTCATATGCGATATAAATCTAGATATTTGTATTCGATATAAATCTAGGTTTTGGCAAACGATAGATTTGTGTATGCTATATAAATCTTGGCCTTGGAATACGATATAGATCTAGGTTTTGGTATACGAAATAGATCTAGGTTTTGGTATATGATATACATCTAAGTTTTGGTATACGATATAAGTATAGGTTTGGCAATACGATATAAATCTAGGTTTTGGCAAACGTTATAAATCTAGGTTTTTGTAAACGATATAAATCTAGGTTTTGGTATGCGATATAAATATAGGTTTTGGTATGCGATATAATTCCAGGTATACAATATAAATCTAGGTACAGGTATACAGTATACATCTAGGTTTTGGTATGCGGTATAAACTTAGGTTTTGGAATACGAGATAAATCTAGGTTCTGGTATTCGCTATAAATCTAGGTTTTGGCAAGCGATATAATTCTAGGTTTTTGCATACGATATAAATCTAGGTTTTGGTATACGATATAAATCTACGATTTGGTATACGATATAAATCTAGGTTTTGGTATACGGTATAAATCTAGGTTTTGCTATACTACATACATCTAGATTTTGGTATGCGATATAAATCTAGGTTTTGGCATGCGATATAAATCTAGGTTCTGGTATGCAATATAAATCTTCGCTTTGGTATGCGTTTTAAATCAAAGTTTTGGTATACTATATTAATCTAGGTTTTTTTTTTCGAAATTAATCTAGGTTTTGGTATGCGATATAAATCTAGTTTTTGGTATATGGTATACATATAGGTTTTGATATACGGTATAAATCTAGGATGTGGTATGCGAGATAAATCTAGGTTTTGGTATGCGATATAAATCTAGGTTTTGGTATGCAATATAAATCTACGTTTTGGTATTCTATATAAATCTAGGTTTTTGCATACGATATAAATCTAGCTTTTGGTATACGGTATAAATATAGGTTTTGGTATGCTGTATCAATCTAGGTTTGTCCATAGGAGAAAAATCTAGGTTGTGGTATACGATATAAATCAATGTTTTTTTATTCCATATAAATCTATGTTTTTTTAGTCGATATAAATCTAAGTTTTGGTATACGGTATAAATCAAGGTTTTGGTATACGGTATAAATCAAGGTTTTGGTATACGGTATAAATCAAGGTTTTGGTATACAAGATAAATTTAGTTTGTGGTATACGGTATAAATCTAAATTTTGGAATACGATATAAATCTAGGTTTTGGAATGCTGTCAAAATTTAGGTTTTGGAATGCTGTCAAAATTTAGGTTATGGTATACTGTATGAATCTAGGTTGTAGTATACGATATAAATCTAGGTTTTGGTATGCGATATAAATCTAGGTTTTTGTATACGATATAAATCTAGGTTTTGGTATATGATATAAATCTAGGTTTTGGTATATAATAAAAATCTAGGTTTTGGTATACGCTATAAATATAGGTTTTGGCATACGGTATAAATCTAGGTATTGGTAGACTGTATAAATCTAGCTTTTGGTATGCGATATAAATATAAGTTTTGGCATACGATATAAATCTATATATTTGTATTCGATATAAATCTAGGTTTTGGCAAACGTTTTTTTAAACGATATAAATCTAGGTTTTGGTATCCGATATAAATCTAGGTTTTGGTATGCGATATAATTCCAAGTTTTGGTATACAATATACATCTAGGTATTGGTATTCGGTATTAATCTAGGTTTTGGTATAAGGTATTAATCTAGGTTTTGGTATACGAGATAAATCTATATTTTGTTATGCTGTATAAATCTAGGTTGTGGTATGCGAGATAAATATAGGTATTGGTATATGGTATAAATCTAGGTTTTGGTATGCGAGATAAATCTAGGTTTTGTTATACTGTATGAATCTAGGTTATGGTATACCATATCAATCTAGGTTTTAGTATGCGATTTAAACCTAGGTTTTGCTATGCGAAATAAATCTAGGTTTTGCTATACTACATAAATCGATATTTTGGTATGCGATATAAATCTAGATTTGTGTATATGCTATAAATCTATGTTTTGGTGTGCGAGATAAATCTAGGTTTTGGCAATCGATATAAAACTAGGTTTTTGCATACGATATAAATCTAGGTTTTGGTATACAATATAAATCTACGTTTTGGTATGCGAGATAAATCTAGGTTGTGGTATACGTTACAAATTGGGTTTTGGTATCCGAGATAACTTTAGGTTATTTTATACTGTATGAATCTAGGTTGTGGTATACGATATAAATCTAGGTTTTGGTATACGGTATAAATATAGGTTTTGGTATACTGTATAAATCTAAATTTTGGTATTCGATATCAATCTAGGTTTTGGCAAACGACATAAATCTAGGTTTTTGCATTCGATATAAATTTAGGCTTTGGTATGCGAGATAAATCTTGGTATTGGTATATGGTAAAAATATAGTTATTGTTATACGGTATACATCTAGGTTTTGGTATGCGAGATAAATATAGCTTTTGTTATACTGTATGAATCTAGGTTGTGGTATACCATATAAATCTAGGTTGTGGTATGCGGTATAAATCTAGGTTGTGTTATGCGATATAAATCTAGGTTTTGGTATACGGTATAAATATAGGTTATGGTATACCATATAAATCTACGTTGTGGTTTGCTGTATAAATCTAGGTTTGGTATACGGTATAAATCTAGGTTTTGGTATGCTAGATAAATCTAGGTTTTGTTTTACCGTATGAATCTAGGCTGTGATATTCGATATCAATCTAGGATTTGGCAAACGACATAAATATAGGTTTTGGTATACGGTATAAATCTAGGTTTCGGGATACGAGATAAATTTAGATTTTAGTATGCATATATATCTAAGCTTTGGTAAACGATATAAATGTAGGTATTGGTGTACGGTATAAATCTAGGTATTAGTATACTGTATTAATCTAGGTTGTGGTATACCATATAAATCTATGTTTTGGTATGCCAATTAAATCAAGGTTTTGGTATACGAGATAAATCTAGGTTTTGCTATCCTACATAAATCTAGATTTTGGTATGCGATATAAATGTAGGTTTTGTTATTCGATATATATCTAAGCTTTGGTAAACGATATAAATGTAGGTATTGGTGTACGGTATAAATCTAGGTATTAGTATACTGTATTAATCTAGGTTGTGGTATACCATATAAATCTATGTTTTGGTATGCCAATTAAATCTAGGTTTTGGTATACGAGATAAATCTAGGTTTTGCTATCCTACATAAATCTAGATTTTGGTATGCGATATAAATCTAGGTTTTGTTATTCGATAAAAATCTAGGTTTTGGTATACGGTATTAATTTAGGTTTTGGTATACGATATAAATCTAGGTTGTGGTATACGCTATAAATCTAGCTTTTGGTATGCGATATAAATCTAAGTTTTGGTATACGATATAAATCGAGGTTATTGTATTCGTTATAAATCTAGCTTTTGGCAAAGGATATAAATCTAGGTTTTTGCATACGATATAAATCTAGGTTTTGGTATTCGATATAAATCTAGGTTTTTGTATACGGTATAAATCTAGGTTTTGCTATACTACATAAATCTAGATTTTGGTATGCGATATAAATCTAGGTTTTGGTATGCGATATAAATCTAGGTTCTGGTTTGGAATATGAATCCACGTTTTGGTATACGATATAAATCTACGTTTTGGCATGCGGTATAAATCTAGGTTTTGTTATGCGATATAAATCTAGGTTTTGGTATGCGGTATACATCTAGGTTATGGTATACCATATAAATCTACGTTGTGGTTTGCTGTATAAATCTAGGTTTTGGTATACGGTATAAATCTAGGTTTTGGTATGCGAGATAAATCTAGGTTTGTTATACCGTATGAATCTAGGCTGTGGTATACGAGATAAGTCTAAGTTTTGGTATGCGGTATTCTTCTAGGTTTTGGTATACCGTATAAATATCGGTTTTGGTATGCGATATAAATCTAGGTTTTGGTATACAATATAAATCTACCTATTGGTATCCTATATAAATCTAGGTTTTTTTTATTCGATATCAATCTAGGATTTGGCAAACGACATAAATCTAGGTTTTGGTATACGGTATAAATCTAGGTTTTGGAATGCTGTCAAAATTTAGGTTTTGGAATGCTGTCAAAATTTAGGTTATGGTATACTGTATGAATCTAGGTTGTAGTATACGATATAAATCTAGGTTTTGGTATGCGATATAAATCTAGGTTTTTGTATACGATATAAATCTAGGTTTTGGTATATGATATAAATCTAGGTTTTGGTATATGATAAAAATCTAGGTTTTGGTATACGCTATAAATATAGGTTTTGGCATACGGTATAAATCTAGGTATTGGTAGACTGTATAAATCTAGCTTTTGGTATGCGATATAAATATAAGTTTTGGCATACGATATAAATCTATATATTTGTATTCGATATAAATCTAGGTTTTGGCAAACGTTTTTTTAAACGATATAAATCTAGGTTTTGGTATCCGATATAAATCTAGGTTTTGGTATGCGATATAATTCCAAGTTTTGGTATACAATATACATCTAGGTATTGGTATTCGGTATTAATCTAGGTTTTGGTATAAGGTATTAATCTAGGTTTTGGTATACGAGATAAATCTATATTTTGTTATGCTGTATAAATCTAGGTTGTGGTATGCGAGATAAATATAGGTATTGGTATATGGTATAAATCTAGGTTTTGGTATGCGAGATAAATCTAGGTTTTGTTATACTGTATGAATCTAGGTTATGGTATACCATATCAATCTAGGTTTTAGTATGCGATTTAAACCTAGGTTTTGCTATGCGAAATAAATCTAGGTTTTGCTATACTACATAAATCGATATTTTGGTATGCGATATAAATCTAGATTTGTGTATATGCTATAAATCTATGTTTTGGTGTGCGAGATAAATCTAGGTTTTGGCAATCGATATAAAACTAGGTTTTTGCATACGATATAAATCTAGGTTTTGGTATACAATATAAATCTACGTTTTGGTATGCGAGATAAATCTAGGTTGTGGTATACGTTACAAATTGGGTTTTGGTATCCGAGATAACTTTAGGTTATTTTATACTGTATGAATCTAGGTTGTGGTATACGATATAAATCTAGGTTTTGGTATACGGTATAAATATAGGTTTTGGTATACTGTATAAATCTAAATTTTGGTATTCGATATCAATCTAGGTTTTGGCAAACGACATAAATCTAGGTTTTTGCATTCGATATAAATTTAGGCTTTGGTATGCGAGATAAATCTTGGTATTGGTATATGGTAAAAATATAGTTATTGTTATACGGTATACATCTAGGTTTTGGTATGCGAGATAAATATAGCTTTTGTTATACTGTATGAATCTAGGTTGTGGTATACCATATAAATCTAGGTTGTGGTATGCGGTATAAATCTAGGTTGTGTTATGCGATATAAATCTAGGTTTTGGTATACGGTATAAATATAGGTTATGGTATACCATATAAATCTACGTTGTGGTTTGCTGTATAAATCTAGGTTTGGTATACGGTATAAATCTAGGTTTTGGTATGCTAGATAAATCTAGGTTTTGTTTTACCGTATGAATCTAGGCTGTGATATTCGATATCTAGGATTTGGCAAACGACATAAATATAGGTTTTGGTATACGGTATAAATCTAGGTTTCGGGATACGAGATAAATTTAGATTTTAGTATGCATATATATCTAAGCTTTGGTAAACGATATAAATGTAGGTATTGGTGTACGGTATAAATCTAGGTATTAGTATACTGTATTAATCTAGGTTGTGGTATACCATATAAATCTATGTTTTGGTATGCCAATTAAATCAAGGTTTTGGTATACGAGATAAATCTAGGTTTTGCTATCCTACATAAATCTAGATTTTGGTATGCGATATAAATGTAGGTTTTGTTATTCGATATATATCTAAGCTTTGGTAAACGATATAAATGTAGGTATTGGTGTACGGTATAAATCTAGGTATTAGTATACTGTATTAATCTAGGTTGTGGTATACCATATAAATCTATGTTTTGGTATGCCAATTAAATCTAGGTTTTGGTATACGAGATAAATCTAGGTTTTGCTATCCTACATAAATCTAGATTTTGGTATGCGATATAAATCTAGGTTTTGTTATTCGATAAAAATCTAGGTTTTGGTATACGGTATTAATTTAGGTTTTGGTATACGATATAAATCTAGGTTGTGGTATACGCTATAAATCTAGCTTTTGGTATGCGATATAAATCTAAGTTTTGGTATACGATATAAATCGAGGTTATTGTATTCGTTATAAATCTAGCTTTTGGCAAAGGATATAAATCTAGGTTTTTGCATACGATATAAATCTAGGTTTTGATATTCGATATAAATCTAGGTTTTTGTATACGGTATAAATCTAGGTTTTGCTATACTACATAAATCTAGATTTTGGTATGCGATATAAATCTAGGTTTTGGTATGCGATATAAATCTAGGTTCTGGTTTGGAATATGAATCCACGTTTTGGTATACGATATAAATCTACGTTTTGGCATGCGGTATAAATCTAGGTTTTGTTATGCGATATAAATCTAGGTTTTGGTATGCGGTATACATCTAGGTTATGGTATACCATATAAATCTACGTTGTGGTTTGCTGTATAAATCTAGGTTTTGGTATACGGTATAAATCTAGGTTTTGGTATGCGAGATAAATCTAGGTTTGTTATACCGTATGAATCTAGGCTGTGGTATACGAGATAAGTCTAAGTTTTGGTATGCGGTATTCTTCTAGGTTTTGGTATACCGTATAAATATCGGTTTTGGTATGCGATATAAATCTAGGTTTTGGTATACAATATAAATCTACCTATTGGTATCCTATATAAATCTAGGTTTTTTTTATTCGATATCAATCTAGGATTTGGCAAACGACATAAATCTAGGTTTTGGTATACGGTATAAATCTAGGTTTTGGAATACGAGATAAATTTAGATTTTAGTATGCATATAAATCTAAGTTTTGGTATTCAATATATATCTAAGCTTTGGTAAACGATATAAATGTAGGTATTGGTGTACGGTATAAATCTAGGTATTAGTATACTGTATTAATCTAGGTTGTGGTATACCTTATAAATCTAGGTTTTGGTATGCCAATTAAATCTAGGTTTTGGTATACGAGATAAATCTAGGTTTTGCTATCCTACATTAATCTAGATTTTGGTATGCGATATAAATCTAGGTTTTGTTATTCGATATAAATCTAGGTTTTGGTATACGGTATTAATTTAGGTTTTGGCATACGATATAAATCTAGGCTTTGGTATACGATATAAATCTAGGTTTTTGCATACGGTATAAAACTAAGTTTTGGTATACGGTATATATCTAGGTTTTGGTATACGGTATAAATCTAGATCTTGGTAAATGATATAAATCTAGGTTTTGGTATGCAATATAAATATAGGTTTTAGCATACGATATAAATCTAGGTTTTGGTATTCGATATAAATGTTGGTTTTGACAAACGATATAAATTTCGGTTTTTGTATACTGTATAAATCTAGGTTTTGATATGCGAGATAAACCTAGGTATTGGTTTATGGTATAAATCTAGGTTTTGGTATACGGTATAAATCTAGGTTTTCGCATGGAAGATAAATCTAGGTTTTGGTATGCGAGATAAATCTAGGTTTTGTTATACTGTATGAATCTAGGTTGTGGTATACGGTATAAATCTAGGTTGTGGTATGCGGTATAATTCTAGGTTTTGGTATACGATATAAATCTAGGTATTGATATACGGTATAATTCTAGGTGTTGGTATACGGTATAAATCTAGGTTTTGGTATTCGATATCAATCTAGAAATTGGTATACAGTATAAATCTAGGTGTTGGTATGCGGTATTAATCTAGGTTTTGGTATACGAGATAAATCGAGGTTGTGGTATACGGTATAAATCTAGGTTTTGGTATGCGATATAAATCTAAGTTTTGGTATACGATATAAATCGAGGTTATTGTATTCGCTATAAATCTAGCTTTTGGCAAAGGATTTAAATCTAGGATTTTGCACACGATATAAATCTAGGTTTTTGTATACGGTATAAATCTAGGTTTTGCTATGCTACATAAATCTAGATTTTGGTATGCGATATAAATCTAGGTTTTGGTATGCGATATAAATCTAGGTTCTGGTATGGAATATAAATCTACGTTTTGGTATACGATATAAATCTACGTTTTGGCATGCGATATAAATCTAAGTTTTGGCAAACGATATAAATCTAAGTTTTTTTATTCGATATAAATCAAGGTTTTTTATTCGATGTAAATCTAGGTTTTCTGTATTCGATATAAATCTAGGCTTTGGCAAAATGATATAAATCTAGGTTTTGTATACGATATATATCTAGGTTTTGGTATGTTATATAAATCTAGGTATTGGTATAAGATATAAATCTAGGTTTTGGTATACGGCATCAATCTACGTTTTGGTATACGAGATAAATCTAGGTTGTGGTATACCATATAAATCTAGGTTTTGGTATTCGATATCAATCTAGGTATTTGCATACGGTATAAATCTAGGTTTTGGCATATGGTATAAATCTAGGTTTTGGTATGCGATATAAATTTAGGTTATGTTATACTGTTTGAATCTAGGTTGTGGTATACGATATAAATCTAGGTTTTGGTATGCGATTTAAATCTAGGTTTTGTCATACGATATAAATCTAGGTTTTGGTATACGTTAATAAATATAGGTTTTGGCATACGGTATAAATCTAGGTATTGGTATACTGTATGAATCTAGGTTTTAGTATACGATATAAATCTAGGTATTTGTATTCCATATAAATCTAGATTTTGGCATATCAAGATTTGTGTATGCGATATAAATCTAGGCTTTGGTATACGATATAGATCTAGCTTTTGGTATATGATATAAATCTAGTTTTGGTATACGATATAAATATAGGTTTTGGAATGCGATATAAGTCTAGGTTTTTGTAAGCGATATAAATTTAGGTTTTGGTATGCGATATAAATCTAGGTTTTGGTGTGCGATATAATTCAAGGATTGTGCATATGATATAAATCTTTTTTTTTTTCGTATGCGATATGAATCTAGGTTTTGGTATACGATATAAATCTAGGTTTTGGTAAACGTTATAAATATAGGTTTTGGCATATGGTATAAATCTAGGTATTGGTATGCGATATAAATATAAGCTTTGGTATATGATATCAATCTAGGTATTTGTATTTGATATAAATCTAGGTATTGGCAAACGATATAAATCAACATTTTGTATGCGATATCAATCTAGGTTTTGGTATACGATATAATTCCAGGTTTTGGTATAGAATATAAATCTAGGTATTGGTTTACGATATAAATCTAGGTTTTGATATTGGATATCAATCTAGGTATTGGTATGCAGTATAAATCTAGGTTTTGGTATGCGGTATAAATCTAGGTTTTGGAATACGAGATAAATATAGGTTGTGGTATTCGTTATAAATCTAGGTTTTGGCATACGGTTTAAATCTAGGCTTTATTATAAACTAAGTTTTGGTAGACGTTATAAATCTATGTTTTATTACATGATATAAATCTAGATTTTTTTATTATATATCAATCTAGGTTTTGATATGCGATATAAATCTAGATTTTGGTATATGGTGTAAATCTAGGATTAGGTATACGATATAAATCTAGGTTTTGGCATACGGTATAAAGATAGATTTTGGTATACGGTATAAATCTAGGTTTTGGTATTCGATATAAATCTAGGTTTTGTCAAACGACATAAACCTAGGTTTTGTTATGCGAGATAAATTTAGGTATTGGTATATGGTATAAATCTAGGTTTTGCTATACGGTATCAATCTAGAAATAGGTATACAGTATAAATCTAGGTTTTGGTATGCGGTATAAATCTAGGTTTTGGTATTCGAGATAAATCTAGGTTGTGGTATATGTTATAAATTTAGGTTGTGGTATGCGGTATTATTCTAGGTTTTGGTATGCGATATAAATCTGGGTATTGGTATACGGTATGAATCTAGGTTGTGGTATACGAGATAAATCTAGGTTTTGGTATGTGATATTATTCTAGGTTTTGGTATACCGTATAAATATAGGTTTTGGTATGCGGTATAAATCAAGGTTTTGGTATACGAGATAAATCTAGGCTATGGTATACCATATATGCGGTATTATTCTAGGTTTTGGTATACGATATAAATCTAGGGATTGGTGTGCGATATAAATCTAGGTTTTGGTATTCGATATCAATCTAGATATTGGTATACAGTATAAATCTAGGTTTTTTTAGAGGCATAAATCTAGGTTTTGGTATACGAGATAAATCTAGGTTTTTGCATACGGTATGAATCTAGGTTTTTGCATACGGTATAAATCAAGGTTTTGTTATACTGTATGAATCTAGGTTTTGGTATGCGGTATTAATCTAGGTTTTGGTATGAGATATCAATCTAGGCTTTGGTATACGATATAGTTCTAGGTTTATTTAAATGATATAAATGTAATTGGATATAAAGATAGGTTTTGGAATGCGATATAAATCTAGGTTTTGGCACACGTTATCAATCTAGGTTTATTTGTAAACGATATAAATATAGGTTTTGATATGCGATATAAATCTAGGTTTTGGTATACGAGATAAATGTAGGTTGTGGTATACGTATACATCTAGGTTTTGGTATGCCATATAAATCTCAGTTTTGGTATACGATATAAATCGAGGTTATGGTATTCGTTATAAATGTAGGTCTTGACAAACTATATAAATCTAGGTTTTTGCATACGGTATAAATCTAGGTTTTGGTATACGGTATAAATCTAGGTTTTTGCATACGGTATAAATCTAGGTTGTTGCATACGGTATAAATCTAGGTTTTGTTATACTGTATGAATCTAGGTTGTGGTATACCATATAAATCTAGTTTGTGGTATGCGGTATAATTCTAGGTTTTGGTATGCGGTATAAATCTAGGTTTTGGTATTCGATATCAATCTAGAAATGGGTATACAGTATATATCTAGGTTTTTGTATGCGGTATAAATCTAGGTTTTGGTATAGGACATAAATCTAGGTTTTGGTATACGGTATAAATCTAGGTTTTGGTATGCGATATAAATCTAAGTTTTGGTATACGATATAAATCGAGGTTATGGTATTCGTTATTAATCTAGGTTTTGGCAAAGAATATAAATCTAGGTTTTTGCATACGATATAAATCTAGGTTTTGGTATACGATACAAATCTAGGATTTTCCATACAGTATAAATCTAGATTTTGGTATACTACATTAATCTAGATTTTGGTATGCGATATCAATCTAGGCTTTGGTATACGATATAGTTCTAGGTTTATGTAAATGATATAAATGTAAGTTTCCGTATTGGATATAAAGATAGGTTTTGGAATGCGATATAAATCTAGGTTTTGGTATACGAGATAAATCTAGGTTGTGGTATGCGGTATAAATCTAGGTTTTGGTATGCCATATAAATCTCAGTTTTGGCATACGATATAAATCGAGGTTATGGTATTCGTTATAAATGTAGGTCTTGACAAACGATATAAATCTAGGTTTTTGCATACGGTATAAATCTCGGTTTTTGCATACGGTATAAATCTAGGTTTTGTTATACTGTATGAATCTAGGTTGTGGTATACCATATAAATCTAGTTTGTGGTATGCTGTATAATTCTAGGTTTTGGTATGCGGTATAAATCTAGGTTTTGGTATTCGATATCAATCTAGAAATGGGTATACAGTATATATCTAGGTTTTCATATGCGGTATAAATCTAGGTTTTGGTATAGGACATATATCTAGGTTCTGGTATACGGTATAAATCTAGGTTTTGGTATGCGATATAAATCTAAGTTTTGGTATACGATATAAATCGAGGTTATGGTATTCGAGATAAATCTAGGTTTTGGCAAAGAATATAAATCTAGGTTTTTGCACACGATATAAATCTAGGTTTTGGTATACGATACAAATCGAGGATTTTCCATACAGTATAAATCTAGATTTTGGTATACTACATTAATCTAGATTTTGGTATGCGATATCAATCTAGGCTTTGGTATACGATATAGTTCTAGGTTTATGTAAATGATATAAATCTAAGTTTTGGTATACGATATAAAGATAGGTTTTGGAATGCGATATAAATCTAGGTTTTGGCAAACGTTATAAATCTAGGTTTTTGTAAACGATATAAATCTAGGTTTTGATATGCGATATAAATCTAGGTTTTGGTATGCGATATAATTCCAGGTTTTGATATACAATATAAATCTAGGTATTGGTATTCGATATCAATCTAGGTATTGGTATGCGGTATAAATCTAAGTTTTGGTATACGATATAAATATAGCTTTTGGAATGCGATATAAATCTAGGTTTTGGCAAAAGTTATTAATCTAGGTTTTTGTAAACGATATAAACTTAGGTTTTGTTATGCGAGATAAATCTAAGTTTGGTATACGATATAAATCGAGGTTATGGTATTTGTTATAAATCTAGATTTTGGCAAACAACATAAATCTAGGTTTTGGTATCCGAGATAAATCTAGGTATTGGTATATGGTATAAATCTAGGTTTTGATATGCGATATAAATCTAGGTTTTGGTATGCGATATAATTCCAGGTTTTGATATACAATATAAATCTAGGTATTGGTATTCGATATCAATCTAGGTATTGGTATGCGGTATAAATCTAAGTTTTGGTATACGATATAAATATAGCTTTTGGAATGCGATATAAATCTAGGTTTTGGCAAAAGTTATTAATCTAGGTTTTTGTAAACGATATAAACTTAGGTTTTGTTATGCGAGATAAATCTAAGTTTGGTATACGATATAAATCGAGGTTATGGTATTTGTTATAAATCTAGATTTTGGCAAACAACATAAATCTAGGTTTTGGTATCCGAGATAAATCTAGGTATTGGTATATGGTATAAATCTAGGTTTTGGTATGCCGTATAAATCTAGGTTTTGGTATGGGTGTTAAATCTAAGTTTTGGTATGCGAGATATATCTAGGTTTTGTTATACTGTATGAATCTAGGTTGTGGTATACCATATAAATTTAGTTTCTTGTATGCGTTATAATACGAAATAAATCTAGGTATTGGTATACGGTATAAATCTAGGTTTTGGTATACGGTATAAATCTAGGTTTTGGTATTCGATATCAATATAGAAATTGGTATACAGTATAAATGTAGGTTTAGGTATGCTGTATAAATCTAGGTTTTGGTATACGTTATTATTCTAGGTTTTGGTATACCGTATGAATAGAGTTTTAGGTATATGATATAAATCTAAGTTTTGGTATACGATAAAAATTTAGGTTTTGGATTGCGATATAAATCTAGGTTTTGGCAAGCGTTATAAATCTAGGTTTTTGTAAAACGATATAAATCTAGGTTTTGATATGCAATATAAATCTAGGTTTTGGTATGCGATATAATTCCAGGTTTTGATATGCAATATAAATCTAGGTATTGGTATTCGATATCAATCTAGGTATTGGTATGCGGTATAAATCTAGGTTGTGATATTGGTAATAAATCTAGGTTTTGGCAAACGATGTAAATTTAGGTTTTTGCATACGATATAAATCTAGGTTTTGGTATACGATATAAACGTAGGTATTTGTATGCGGTATAAATCTAGGTTTTGGCATATGGTATAAAACTAGGTTTTGGTATGCGAGATAAATTTAGGGTATGTTATACTGTATGAATCTAGGTTGTGGTATACGATATCAATATAGGTTTTGGTATAAGATATAGATCTAGGTTTTGGTATATGATATAAATCTAAGTTTTGGTATACGATATAAATAAAGCTTTTGGAATGCGATATAAATCTAGGTTTTGGCAAATGTTATAAATCTAGGTTTTTGAAAACGATATAAATCTAGGTTTTGGTATGCGGTATTATTCTAGGTTTTGATATACCATATAAATATAGGTTTTGGTATACAGTATAAATTTAGATATTGGCATAAGGTATAAATCTAGGTTTTGGTATACGAGATAAATATAGGTCGTGGTATACATTATAAATCTAGGTTTTTTTAGAGGTATGAATCTCGGTTCTGGTATACGAGATAAATCTAGGTTGTGGTATGCGGTATAAATCTAGGTTTTTGTATGCGATATAAATCTAGGTTTTGGTATACGATATAAATTGAGTCTAGGTTGTGGTATACGAGATAAATCTAGATTTTGGCATGCACTATTATTCAAGTTTTTGGTATACCATATAAATATAATTTTGGTATGCGATAAAAATCTAGGTTTTGGTATTCGATATCAATCTAGATATTGGTATATGATATACATCTAAGTTTTGGTATACGATATAAATATAGGTTTTGGAATGCGATATAAATCTAAGTTTTGGCAAACGTTATAAATCTAGGTTTTTGTAAACGATATAAATCTAGGTATTGGTAAACAATATAAATATAGGTTTTGGTATTCGATATCAATCTAGTTTGTGGTATTCGGTATAATTCTAGGTGTTGGTATGCGGTATAAATCTAGGTTTTGGTATACGAGATAAATCTAGGTTGTGGTATACGGTATAAATCTAGGTTTTGATATACGATATAAATCGAGGTTATGGTATTCGTTGTAAATCTAGGTTTTGGCAAAGGATATAAATCTACGTTCTGGTATACGATATAAATCTACGTTTTGGTATACGATATAAATCTACGTTTTGGTATACGATATCAATCTACTTTTTGGTATGCGATATAAATCAAAGTTTTGGTATAGTATAAAAATCTAGGTTTTTTTTATTTTATATCAATCTAGGTTTTGACATGCGATATAAATCTAGGTTTTGGTATACGGTATAAATATAGATTTTGGTATACGGTATTAATCTAGGTTTTGGTATTCGATATCTATCTAGATATTGGTATTG
Organism: Bathymodiolus brooksi; assembly: GCA_963680875.1. Taxonomy (NCBI): domain Eukaryota; kingdom Metazoa; phylum Mollusca; class Bivalvia; order Mytilida; family Modiolidae; genus Bathymodiolus; species Bathymodiolus brooksi. The sequence goes on from OY804588.1 coordinate 95,556,281, forward strand.
AGTATAAATCAAGGTTTTGGTATGCTGTATACATCTAGGCTTTGGTATACGACATAAATCTTGGTTGTGGTATACGGTATAAATCTAGGTTTTGGTATGCGATATAAATCGAGGATTTTGGCATTCAAGGTTTTGGTATACCGTATAAATATAGTTTTTGGTATGCGATAAAAATCCAGGTTTTGGTATTCGATATCAATCTAGATATTAGTATATGATATACATCTAAGTTTGTGAATACGATATAAATATAGGTTTAGGAATGCGATATAAATCTAGGTTTTGGCAAGCGTTATAAATCTAGGTTTTTGTAAACGATATAAATCTAGGTATTGGTAAACAATATAAATATAGGTTTTGGTATGCGATATAATTCCAGGTTTTGATATACACTATAAATCTAGGTATTGGTATTCGATATCAATCTAGGTATTGGTATACAGTATAAATCTAAGTTTTGGTATGCGATATAAATCTAGGTTTTGGTATACGAGATAAATCTAGGTTTTGGTATGCGAGATAAATCTATGTTTTGGTATTCGATATCAATCTAGATATTGGTATAGAGTATAAATCTAGGTTTTGGTATGCGATATAAATCAAGGTTTTGGTATACGAGATAATTCTAGGTTGTGGTATACCATATATGCGGTATTATTCTAGGTTTTGGTATACGATATCAATCTAGATATTGGTATACAGTATAAATCTAGGTTTTTTTAAGGTATAAATCTAGGTTCTGGTATACGAGATAATTCTAGGTTGTGGTATGCGGTATAAATCTAGGTTTGTGGTATGCGATATAAATCTAAGTTTTGATATACGATATAAATCGAGGTTATGGTATTCGCTATAAATGTAGGTTTTGACAAACGATATCAATCTAAGTTTTTGCATACGGTATAAATCTAGGTTTTGGAAAAGGTATATATCTAGGTTTTGGTATGCGAGATAAATCTAGGTTTTGTTATATTGTATGAATATAGGTTGTGGTATACCATATACATCTAGTTTGTGGTATGCGGTATAATTCTAGGTTTTCGTATGCTGTATAAATCTAGGTTTTGGTATACGATATAAATTGAGGTTATGGTATTCGTTATAAATGTAGGTTTTGACAAACAATATCAATCTAAGTTTTTGCATACGGTATAAATCTAGGTTTTGGAATACGGTATAAATCTAGGTTTTCGTATGCTGTATAAATCTAGGTTTTGTTATACGAGATAAATCTAGGTTGTGATATACCATATATGCGGTATTATTCTAGGTTTTGGGATACGATATCAATCTAGATATTGGTATACACTATAAATCTAGGTTTTTTTAGAGGTATGAATCTAGGTTCTGGTATACGAGATAAATCTAGGTTGTGGTATGCGGTATAAATCTAGGTTTTTGTATGCGATATAAATCTAGGTTTTGGTATACGATATAAATGTAGGTTTTGACAAACGATATCAATCTAAGTTTTTGCATACGGTATAAATCTAGGTTTTGGAATACGGTATAAATCTAGGTTTTGGTATGCGAGATAAATCTAGGTTTTGTTATACTGTATGAATCTAGGTTGTGGTATACCATATAAATCTAGTTTGTGGTATGCGGTATAATTGTAGGTTTTAGTATGCGGTATAAATCTAGGTTTTGGTATACGAGATAAATCTAGGTTGTGGTATGCGGTATAAATCTAGGTTTTGATATACTATATAAATCGAGGTTATGGTATTCGTTATAAATCTAGGCTTTGGCAAAGGATATAAATCTAGGTTTTTGCATACGATATAAATGTAGGTTTTGGTATACGATATAAATCTACGTTTTGGTATACGATATCAATCTACTTTTTGGTATAGTATATAAATCTATTTTTTTTTTATTTAATATGAATCTAGGTTTTGATATGCGATATAAAACTAGATTTTGGCATACGATATCTAGGTTTTGGTATTCGGTATAAATATAGATTTTGGTATACGGTATTAATCTAGGTTTTGGTATGTAAGATAAATCTAGATTTTGTTATACTGTATGAATCTAGGTTGTGGTATACCATATAAATCTAGTTTGTGGTATGCGGTATAATTCTAGGTTTTGGTATGCGGTATAAATCTAGGCTTTGGTATACGAGATAAATCTAGGTTGTGGTATACGGTATAAATCTAGGTTTTGGTATGCGATATAAATCGAGATTTTGTTATACCGTATGAATCTAGGTTGTGGCATACGAGATAAATCTAGATTTTGGCATGCACTATTATTCAAGATTTTTGTATACCGTATAAATATAGTTTTTGGTATGCGATAAAAATCTAGGTTTTGGTATTCGATATCAATCTAGATATTGGTATATGATATACATCTAAGTTTTGGTATACGATATAAATATAGGTTTTGGAATGCGATATAAATCTAGGTTTTGGCAAACGTTATAAATCTAGGTTTTTGTAAACGATATAGATCTAGGTATTGGTAAACAATATAAATATAGGTTTTGGTATGCGATATAATTCCAGGTTTTGATATACAATATAAATCTAGGTATTGTTATTCGATATCAATCTAGGTATTGGTATACAGTATAAATCTAGGTTTTGGTATGCGGTATAAATCTAGGTTTTGGTATACGAGATAAATCTAGGTTTTGGTATGCGAGATAAATCTATGTTTTGGTATTCGATATCAATCTAGATATTGGTATAGAGTATAAATCTAGGTTTTGGTATGCGGTATAAATCAAGGTTTTGGTATACGAGATAAATCTAGGTTGTGGTATACCATATATGCGGTATTATTCTGGGTTTTGGTATACGAGATCAATCTAGATATTGGTATACAGTATAAATCTAGGTTTTTTTTAGAGGTATTAATCTAGGTTCTGGTATACGAGATAAATCTAGGTTGTGGTATGCGTATAAATCTAGGTTTTGGTATGCGATATAAATCTAGGTTTTGGCATGCGATATAAATCTAAGTTTTGGTATACGATATAAATCGAGGTTATGGTATTCGTTATAAATGTAGGTTTTGACAAACGATATCAATATAAGTTTTTGCATACGGTATAAATCTAGGTTTTGGAATACGGTATAAATCTAGGTTTTGGTATGCGAGATAAATCTAGGTTTTGTTATATTGTATGAATATAGGTTGTGGTATACCATATAAATCTAGTTTGTGGTATGCGGTATAATTCTAGGTTTTCGAATGCTCTATAAATCTAGGTTTTGGTATACGAGATAAATCTAGGTTGTGGTATACGGTATTAATCTAGGCTTTGATATACGATATAAATCGAGGTTATGGTATTCGTTATAAATCTAGATTTTGGCAAAGGATATAAATCTAGTTTTTTTCATACGATATAAATCTAGGTTTTGGTATACGATATAAATCTACGTTTTAGTATACGATATGAATCTACTTTTTGGTATGCGATATAAATCAAAGTTTTGGGGCAATATAAAAATCTAGGTTTTTTTTATTTGATATTAATCTAGGTTTTGATATGCGATATAAAACTAGATTTTGGCATACGATATAAATCTAGGTTTTGGTATACGGTATAAATATAGATTTTGGTATACGGTATTAATCTAGGTTTTGGTATTCAATATAAATCTAGGTTATGCTATGCTGTATGAATCTAGGTTGTGGTATACCATATAAATTTAGTTTGTAGTATGCGGTATAATACGATATAAATCTAGGTATTGGTATACGGTATAAATCTAGGTTTTTGTATACGGTATAAATCTAGGTTTTGGTATTCGATATCAATCTAGGTATTGGTATACAGTATAAATCTAGGTGTTGGTATGCGGTATCAATCAAGGTTTTGGTATACGAGATAAATCTAGGTTGTGGTATACGATATAAATCTAGGTTTTGGTATGCGATATAAATCGAGGTTATGGTATTCGCTATAAATCTAGGTTGTGGTATGCGAGATAAATCTAGGTTTTTGTTATATCGTATGAATCTAGGTTGTGGTATACGAGATAAATCTAAGTTTTGGTATGCGATATAAATCAAGTTTTTGGTATTCGATATCAATCTAGATATTGGTATAGAGTATAAATCTAGGTTTTGGTGTGCGGTATAAATCAAGGTTTTGGTATACGAAATAAATCTAGGTTTTGGTATACAATATCAATCTAGATATTGGTATAGAGTATAAATCTAGGTTTTGGTATGCTGTATAAATCTAGGCTTTGGTATACGAGATAAATCTAGGTTGTGGTATACGGTATAAATCTAGGTTTTGGTATGCGATATAAATCGAGATTTTGTTATACCGTATGAATCTAGGTTGTGGTATACGAGATAAATCTAGATTTTGGCATGCACTATTATTCAAGTTTTTGGTATACCATATAAATATAATTTTGGTATGCGATAAAAATCTAGGTTTTGGTATTCGATATCAATCTAGATATTGGTATATGATATACATCTAAGTTTTGGTATACGATATAAATATAGGTTTTGGAATGCGATATAAATCTAAGTTTTGGCAAACGTTATAAATCTAGGTTTTTGTAAACGATATAAATCTAGGTATTGGTAAACAATATAAATATAGGTTTTGGTATTCGATATCAATCTAGTTTGTGGTATTCGGTATAATTCTAGGTGTTGGTATGCGGTATAAATCTAGGTTTTGGTATACGAGATAAATCTAGGTTGTGGTATACGGTATAAATCTAGGTTTTGATATACGATATAAATCGAGGTTATGTTATTCGTTGTAAATCTAGGTTTTGGCAAAGGATATAAATCTACGTTCTGGTATACGATATAAATCTACGTTTTGGTATACGATATAGATCTACGTTTTGGTATACGATATCAATCTACTTTTTGGTATGCGATATAAATCAAAGTTTTGGTATAGTATAAAAATCTAGGTTTTTTTTATTTTATATCAATCTAGGTTTTGACATGCGATATAAATCTAGGTTTTGGTATACGGTATAAATATAGATTTTGGTATACGGTATTAATCTAGGTTTTGGTATTCGATATCTATCTAGATATTGGTATTGAGTATAAATCAAGGTTTTGGTATGCTGTATACATCTAGGCTTTGGTATACGACATAAATCTTGGTTGTGGTATACGATATAAATCTAGGTTTTGGTATGCGATATAAATCGAGGATTTTGGCATTCAAGGTTTTGGTATACCGTATAAATATAGTTTTTGGTATGTGATAAAAATCCAGGTTTTGGTATTCGATATCAATCTAGATATTGGTATATGATATACATCTAAGTTTGTGAATACGATATAAATATAGGTTTAGGAATGCGATATAAATCTAGGTTTTGGCAAGCGTTATAAATCTAGGTTTTTGTAAACGATATAAATCTAGGTATTGGTAAACAATATAAATATAGGTTTTGGTATGCGATATAATTCCAGGTTTTGATATACACTATAAATCTAGGTATTGGTATTCGATATCAATCTAGGTATTGGTATACAGTATAAATCTAAGTTTTGGTATGCGATATAAATCTAGGTTTTGGTATACGAGATAAATCTAGGTTTTGGTATGCGAGATAAATCTATGTTTTGGTATTCGATATCAATCTAGATATTGGTATAGAGTATAAATCTAGGTTTTGGTATGCGATATAAATCAAGGTTTTGGTATACGAGATAATTCTAGGTTGTGGTATACCATATATGCGGTATTATTCTAGGTTTTGGTATACGATATCAATCTAGATATTGGTATACAGTATAAATCTAGGTTTTTTTAAGGTATAAATCTAGGTTCTGGTATACGAGATAATTCTAGGTTGTGGTATGCGGTATAAATCTAGGTTTGTGGTATGCGATATAAATCTAAGTTTTGATATACGATATAAATCGAGGTTATGGTATTCGCTATAAATGTAGGTTTTGACAAACGATATCAATCTAAGTTTTTGCATACGGTATAAATCTAGGTTTTGGAAAAGGTATATATCTAGGTTTTGGTATGCGAGATAAATCTAGGTTTTGTTATATTGTATGAATATAGGTTGTGGTATACCATATACATCTAGTTTGTGGTATGCGGTATAATTCTAGGTTTTCGTATGCTGTATAAATCTAGGTTTTGGTATACGATATAAATTGAGGTTATGGTATTCGTTATAAATGTAGGTTTTGACAAACAATATCAATCTAAGTTTTTGCATACGGTATAAATCTAGGTTTTGGAATACGGTATAAATCTAGGTTTTCGTATGCTGTATAAATCTAGGTTTTGTTATACGAGATAAATCTAGGTTGTGATATACCATATATGCGGTATTATTCTAGGTTTTGGGATACGATATCAATCTAGATATTGGTATACACTATAAATCTAGGTTTTTTTAGAGGTATGAATCTAGGTTCTGGTATACGAGATAAATCTAGGTTGTGGTATGCGGTATAAATCTAGGTTTTTGTATGCGATATAAATCTAGGTTTTGGTATACGATATAAATGTAGGTTTTGACAAACGATATCAATCTAAGTTTTTGCATACGGTATAAATCTAGGTTTTGGAATACGGTATAAATCTAGGTTTTGGTATGCGAGATAAATCTAGGTTTTGTTATACTGTATGAATCTAGGTTGTGGTATACCATATAAATCTAGTTTGTGGTATGCGGTATAATTGTAGGTTTTAGTATGCGGTATAAATCTAGGTTTTGGTATACGAGATAAATCTAGGTTGTGGTATGCGGTATAAATCTAGGTTTTGATATACTATATAAATCGAGGTTATGGTATTCGTTATAAATCTAGGCTTTGGCAAAGGATATAAATCTAGGTTTTTGCATACGATATAAATGTAGGTTTTGGTATACGATATAAATCTACGTTTTGGTATACGATATCAATCTACTTTTTGGTATAGTATATAAATCTATTTTTTTTTTATTTAATATGAATCTAGGTTTTGATATGCGATATAAAACTAGATTTTGGCATACGATATCTAGGTTTTGGTATTCGGTATAAATATAGATTTTGGTATACGGTATTAATCTAGGTTTTGGTATGTAAGATAAATCTAGATTTTGTTATACTGTATGAATCTAGGTTGTGGTATACCATATAAATCTAGTTTGTGGTATGCGGTATAATTCTAGGTTTTGGTATGCGGTATAAATCTAGGCTTTGGTATACGAGATAAATCTAGGTTGTGGTATACGGTATAAATCTAGGTTTTGGTATGCGATATAAATCGAGATTTTGTTATACCGTATGAATCTAGGTTGTGGCATACGAGATAAATCTAGATTTTGGCATGCACTATTATTCAAGATTTTTGTATACCGTATAAATATAGTTTTTGGTATGCGATAAAAATCTAGGTTTTGGTATTCGATATCAATCTAGATATTGGTATATGATATACATCTAAGTTTTGGTATACGATATAAATATAGGTTTTGGAATGCGATATAAATCTAGGTTTTGGCAAACGTTATAAATCTAGGTTTTTGTAAACGATATAGATCTAGGTATTGGTAAACAATATAAATATAGGTTTTGGTATGCGATATAATTCCAGGTTTTGATATACAATATAAATCTAGGTATTGTTATTCGATATCAATCTAGGTATTGGTATACAGTATAAATCTAGGTTTTGGTATGCGGTATAAATCTAGGTTTTGGTATACGAGATAAATCTAGGTTTTGGTATGCGAGATAAATCTATGTTTTGGTATTCGATATCAATCTAGATATTGGTATAGAGTATAAATCTAGGTTTTGGTATGCGGTATAAATCAAGGTTTTGGTATACGAGATAAATCTAGGTTGTGGTATACCATATATGCGGTATTATTCTGGGTTTTGGTATACGAGATCAATCTAGATATTGGTATACAGTATAAATCTAGGTTTTTTTTAGAGGTATTAATCTAGGTTCTGGTATACGAGATAAATCTAGGTTGTGGTATGCGTATAAATCTAGGTTTTGGTATGCGATATAAATCTAGGTTTTGGCATGCGATATAAATCTAAGTTTTGGTATACGATATAAATCGAGGTTATGGTATTCGTTATAAATGTAGGTTTTGACAAACGATATCAATATAAGTTTTTGCATACGGTATAAATCTAGGTTTTGGAATACGGTATAAATCTAGGTTTTGGTATGCGAGATAAATCTAGGTTTTGTTATATTGTATGAATATAGGTTGTGGTATACCATATAAATCTAGTTTGTGGTATGCGGTATAATTCTAGGTTTTCGAATGCTCTATAAATCTAGGTTTTGGTATACGAGATAAATCTAGGTTGTGGTATACGGTATTAATCTAGGCTTTGATATACGATATAAATCGAGGTTATGGTATTCGTTATAAATCTAGATTTTGGCAAAGGATATAAATCTAGTTTTTTTCATACGATATAAATCTAGGTTTTGGTATACGATATAAATCTACGTTTTAGTATACGATATGAATCTACTTTTTGGTATGCGATATAAATCAAAGTTTTGGGGCAATATAAAAATCTAGGTTTTTTTTATTTGATATTAATCTAGGTTTTGATATGCGATATAAAACTAGATTTTGGCATACGATATAAATCTAGGTTTTGGTATACGGTATAAATATAGATTTTGGTATACGGTATTAATCTAGGTTTTGGTATTCAATATAAATCTAGGTTATGCTATGCTGTATGAATCTAGGTTGTGGTATACCATATAAATTTAGTTTGTAGTATGCGGTATAATACGATATAAATCTAGGTATTGGTATACGGTATAAATCTAGGTTTTTGTATACGGTATAAATCTAGGTTTTGGTATTCGATATCAATCTAGGTATTGGTATACAGTATAAATCTAGGTGTTGGTATGCGGTATCAATCAAGGTTTTGGTATACGAGATAAATCTAGGTTGTGGTATACGATATAAATCTAGGTTTTGGTATGCGATATAAATCGAGGTTATGGTATTCGCTATAAATCTAGGTTGTGGTATGCGAGATAAATCTAGGTTTTTGTTATATCGTATGAATCTAGGTTGTGGTATACGAGATAAATCTAAGTTTTGGTATGCGATATAAATCAAGTTTTTGGTATTCGATATCAATCTAGATATTGGTATAGAGTATAAATCTAGGTTTTGGTGTGCGGTATAAATCAAGGTTTTGGTATACGAAATAAATCTAGGTTTTGGTATACAATATCAATCTAGATATTGGTATAGAGTATAAATCTAGGTTTTGGTATGCTGTATAAATCTAGGCTTTGGTATACGAGATAAATCTAGGTTGTGGTATACGGTATAAATCTAGGTTTTGGTATGCGATATAAATCGAGATTTTGTTATACCGTATGAATCTAGGTTGTGGTATACGAGATAAATCTAGATTTTGGCATGCACTATTATTCAAGTTTTTGGTATACCATATAAATATAATTTTGGTATGCGATAAAAATCTAGGTTTTGGTATTCGATATCAATCTAGATATTGGTATATGATATACATCTAAGTTTTGGTATACGATATAAATATAGGTTTTGGAATGCGATATAAATCTAAGTTTTGGCAAACGTTATAAATCTAGGTTTTTGTAAACGATATAAATCTAGGTATTGGTAAACAATATAAATATAGGTTTTGGTATTCGATATCAATCTAGTTTGTGGTATTCGGTATAATTCTAGGTGTTGGTATGCGGTATAAATCTAGGTTTTGGTATACGAGATAAATCTAGGTTGTGGTATACGGTATAAATCTAGGTTTTGATATACGATATAAATCGAGGTTATGTTATTCGTTGTAAATCTAGGTTTTGGCAAAGGATATAAATCTACGTTCTGGTATACGATATAAATCTACGTTTTGGTATACGATATAGATCTACGTTTTGGTATACGATATCAATCTACTTTTTGGTATGCGATATAAATCAAAGTTTTGGTATAGTATAAAAATCTAGGTTTTTTTTATTTTATATCAATCTAGGTTTTGACATGCGATATAAATCTAGGTTTTGGTATACGGTATAAATATAGATTTTGGTATACGGTATTAATCTAGGTTTTGGTATTCGATATCTATCTAGATATTGGTATTGAGTATAAATCAAGGTTTTGGTATGCTGTATACATCTAGGCTTTGGTATACGACATAAATCTTGGTTGTGGTATACGATATAAATCTAGGTTTTGGTATGCGATATAAATCGAGGATTTTGGCATTCAAGGTTTTGGTATACCGTATAAATATAGTTTTTGGTATGTGATAAAAATCCAGGTTTTGGTATTCGATATCAATCTAGATATTGGTATATGATATACATCTAAGTTTGTGAATACGATATAAATATAGGTTTAGGAATGCGATATAAATCTAGGTTTTGGCAAGCGTTATAAATCTAGGTTTTTGTAAACGATATAAATCTAGGTATTGGTAAACAATATAAATATAGGTTTTGGTATGCGATATAATTCCAGGTTTTGATATACACTATAAATCTAGGTATTGGTATTCGATATCAATCTAGGTATTGGTATACAGTATAAATCTAAGTTTTGGTATGCGGTATAAATCTATGTTTTGGTATTCGATATCAATCTAGATATTGGTATAGAGTATAAATCTAGGTTTTGGTATGCGATATAAATCAAGGTTTTGGTATACGAGATAATTCTAGGTTGTGGTATACCATATATGCGGTATTATTCTAGGTTTTGGTATACGATATCAATCTAGATATTGGTATACAGTATAAATCTAGGTTTTTTTAAGGTATAAATCTAGGTTCTGGTATACGAGATAAATCTAGGTTGTGGTATGCGGTATAAATCTAGGTTTGTGGTATGCGATATAAATCTAAGTTTTGATATACGATATAAATCGAGGTTATGGTATTCGTTATAAATGTAGGTTTTGACAAACGATATCAATCTAAGTTTTTGCATACGGTATAAATCTAGGTTTTGGAATACGGTATATATCTAGGTTTTGGTATGCGAGATAAATCTAGGTTTTGTTATATTGTATGAATATAGGTTGTGGTATACCATATACATCTAGTTTGTGGTATGCGGTATAATTCTAGGTTTTCGTATGCTGTATAAATCTAGGTTTTGGTATGCGAGATAAATCTAGGTTGTGGTATAACGGTACAAATCTAGGTTGTGGTATAACGGTATAAATCTAGGCTTTGATATACGATATAAATCGAGGTTATGGTATTCGTTATAAATCTAGGTTTTGGCAAAGGATATAAATCTAGGTTTTTGCATACGATATAAATCTAGGTTTTGGTATACGATATAAATCTACGTTTTGGTATACGATATCAATCTACTTTTTGGTATGCAATATAAATATAGATTTTGGTATAAGGTATTAATCTAAGTTTTGGTATTCAATATAAATCTAGGTTTTGCTATGCTGTATGAATCTAGGTTGTGGTATACCTTATAAATTTAGTTTGTGGTATGCGGTATAATACGATATAAATCTAGGTATTGGTATACGGTATAAATCTAGGTTTTGGTATACGGTATAAATCTAGGTTTTGGTATTCGATATCAATCTAGGTATTGGTATACAGTATAAATCTAGGTTTTGGTATGCGGTATCAATCTAGGTTTTGGTATACGAGATAAATCTAGGTTGTGCTATACGATAAAAATCTAGGTTTTGGTATGCGAGATAAAACTAGGTTTTTGTTATATCGTATGAATCTAGGTTGTGGTATGCGAGATAAATCTAAGTTTTGGTATGCGATATAAATCAAGTTTTTGGTATTCGATATCAATCTACATATTGGTATAGAGTATAAATCTATGTTTTGGTGTGCGGTATAAATCTAGGTTTTGGTATACGAAATAAATCTAGGTTGTGGCATACCATATATGCGGTATTATTCTAGGTTTTGGTATACGATATCAATCTAGATATTGGTATAGAGTATAAATCTAGGTTTTGGTATGCTGTATAAATCTAGGCTTTGGTATACGAGATAAATCTAGGTTGTGGTATGTGATATAAATCGAGATTTTGTTATACCGTATGAATCTAGGTTGTGGTATACGAGATAAATCTAGATTTTGGCATGCACTATTATTCAAGGTTTTGGTATACCGTATAAATATAGTTTTTGGTATGCGATAAAAATCTAGGTTTTGGTATTCGATATCGATTTAGATATTGATATATGATATTCATCTAAGGTTTGGTATACGATATAAATATAGGTTTTGGAATGCGATATAAATCTAGGTTTTGGCAAACGTTATAAATCTAGGTTTTTGTAAACGATATAAATCTAGGTATTGGTAAACAATATAAATATAGGTTTTGGTATGCGATATAATTCCAGGTTTTGATATACAATAAAAATCTAGGTACTGGTATTCGAAATCAATCTAGGTATTGGTATACTGTATAAATCTAGGTTTTGGTATGCGGTATAAATCTAGGTTTTGGAATACGGTATAAATCTAGGTATTGGTATGAAAGATAAATCTAGATTTTGTTATACTGTATGAATCTAGGTTATGGTATACCATATAAATCTAGTTTGTGGTATGCGGTATAATTCTAGGTGTTGGTATGCGGTATAAATCTAGGTGTTGGTATACGAGATAAATCTAGGTTGTGGTATACGGTATAATTCTAGGTTTTGATATACGATATAAATCGAGGTTATGGTATTCGTTGTAAATCTAGGTTTTGGCAAAGGATATAAATCTAGGTTTTTCATACGATATAAATCTCCTTTTTTGAATGCGATATAAATCAAAGTTTTGGTATGCGATATAAATCTAGTTTTTTTTTTATTATATATCAATCTAGGTTTTGACATGAGATATAAAACTAGGTTTTGGCATACGGTATAAATATAGATTTTGGTATACGGTATTAATCTAGGTTTTGGTATACGATATCAATCTAGATATTGGTATTGAGTATAAATCTAGGTTTTGGTATGCTGTATAAATATAGGCTTTGGTATACGAGATAAATCTTGGTTGTGGTATACGGTATAAATCTAGGTTTTGGTATGCGATATAAATCGAGGATTTTGCCATTCAAGGTTTTGGTATACGTATAAATATAGTTTTTGGTATGCGATAAAAATCTAGGTTTTGGTATTCGATATCAATCTAGATATTGGTATATGATATACATCTAAGTTTTTGAAAACGATATAAATATAGGTTTAGGATTGCGATATAAATCTAGGTTTTGGCAAACGTTATAAATCTAGGTTTTTGTAAACGATATAAATCTAGGTATTGGTAAACAATATAAATCTAGGTTTTGGTATGCGATATAATTCCAGGTTTTGATATACAATATAAATCTAGGTATTGGTATTCGATATCAATCTAGTTATTGGTATACAGTATAAATCTAGGTTTTGGTATGCGGTATAAATCTAGGTTTTGGTATACGAGATAAATCTAGGTTTTGGTATGCGAGATAAATCTATGTTTTGGTATTCGATATCAATCTAGGTATTGGTATACAGTATAAATCTAGGTTTTGGTATGCGGAATAAATCTAGGTTCTGGTATACGAGATAAATCTAGGTTTTGGTATGCGAGATAAATCTATGTTTTGGTATTCGATATCAATCTTGGTATTGGTATACAGTATAAATCTAGGTTTTGGTGTGCGGTATAAATCAAGGTTTTGGTATACGAAATAAATCTAGGTTGTGGTATACCATATATGCGTATTATTCTAGGTTTTGGTGTACGATATCAATCTAGATATTGGTATACAGTATAAATCTAGGTTTTATTTAGAGGTATAAATCTAGGTTGTGGTATACGGTATAGATCTAGGTTTTGGTATGCGATATAAATCGAGGTTGTGGTATTCGCTATAAATGTAGGTTTTGACAAACGATATCAATCTAAGTTTTTGCATACGGTATAAATCTAGGTTTTGGAATACGGTATAAATCTAGGTTTTGGTATGCGAGATACATATAGGTTTTGTTATACTGTATGAATCTAGGTTTTGGTATGCGGTATAAATCTAGGTTTTGGTATACGAGATAAATCTAGGTTGTGGTATACGGTATAAATCTAGGTTTTCATATACGATATAAATCGAGGTTATGGTATTCGTTATAAATCTAGGTTTTGGCAATTAAATAAATCTAGGTTTTTGCATACGATATAAATCTAGGTTTTGGCATACGATATAAATCTACGTTTTGGTATACGATATAAATCTACTTTTTGGTATGCGATATAAATCAAAGTTTTGGTATAATATATAAATATATATTTTTTTTATTTGATATCAATCTAGGTTTTTATATGCGATATAAAATTAGGTTTTGGCATACGATATAAATCTAGGTTTTGGCATACGTATAAATATCGATTTTGGAATACGGTATTAATCTAGGTTTTGGTATTCGATATCAATCTAGGTTTTGCTATACTGTATAAATCTACATTGTGGTATACCATATAAATTTAGTTTGTGGTATGCTGTATAATACGATATAAATCTATGTATTGGTATACGTATAAATCTAGGTTTTGGTATACGGTATACATCTAGGCTTTGGTATTCGATATCAATCTAGGTATTGGTATACAGTATAAATCTAGGTTTTGGTATGCGGTATCAATCTAGGTTTTGGAATACGAGATAAATTTAGGTTGTGGTATACGATATAAATCTAGGTTTTGGTATGCGATATAAATCGAGGTTATGGTATTCGCTATAAATCTAGGTTTTGGTATGCGAGATAAATCTAGGTTTTGTTATACCGTATGAAACTAGGTTGTGGTATACGAGATAAATCTAGGTTTTGGTATGCGATATAAATCTAGGTTTTGGTATTCGATATCAATCTAGATATTGGTATAGAGTATAAATCTAGGTTTTGGTGTGCGGTATAAATCAAGGTTTTGGTATACGAAATAAATATAGCTTGTGGTATACCATATATGCGGTATTATTCTAGGTTTTGGTATACGATATCAATCTAGATATTGGTATACAGTAGAAATCTAGGTTTTGGTATGCGAGATAAATCTAGGTTTTGTTATACTGTATGAATCTAGGTTGTGGTATACCATATAAATCTAGTTTGTGGTATGCGGTATAATTTTAGGTTTTGGTATGCGGTATAAATCTAGGTTTTAGTATACGAGATAAATCTAGGTTGTGGTATACGGTATAAATCTAGGTTTTCATATACGATATAAATCGAGGTTTTGGCAAAGGATATAAATCTAGGTTTTTGCATACGATATAAATCTAGGTTTTGGCATACGATATAATTCTAAGTTTTGGTATGCGATATATATCTACTTTTTGGTATGCGATATAAATCAAAGTTTTGGTATAGTATATAAATCTAGGTTTTTTTTATTTGATATCAATCTAGTTTTTGATATGCGATATAAAACTAGGTTTTGGCATACGATATAAATCTAGGTTTTGGTATACGATAAAAATCTAGGTTTTGGTATTCGATATCAATCTAGATATTGGTATATGATATTCATCTAAGTTTTTGAAAACGATATAAATATAGGTTTAGGATTGCGATATCAATCTAGGTTTTGGCAAACGTTATAAATCTAGGTTTTTGTAAACGATATAAATCTAGGTATTGGTAAACAATATAAATCTAGGTTTTGGTATGCGATATAATTCCAGGTATTGATATACAATATAAATCTAGGTATTGGTATTCGATATCAATCTAGTTATTGGTATACAGTATAAATCTAGGTTTTGGTATGCGGTATAAATCTAGGTTTTGGTATACGAGATAAATCTAGGTTTTGGTATGCGAGATAAATCTATGTTTTGGTATTCGATATCAATCTAGGTATTGGTATACAGTATAAATCTAGGTTTTGGTATGCGGAATACATCTAGGTTCTGGTATACGAGATAAATCTATGTTTTGGTATTCGATATCAATCTTGGTATTGGTATACAGTATAAATCTAGGTTTTGGTGTGCGGTATAAATCAAGGTTTTGGTATACGAAATAAATCTAGGTTGTGGTATGCCATATATGCGTATTATTCTAGGTTTTGGTGTACGATATCAATCTAGATATTGGTATACAGTATAACTCTAGGTTTTATTTAGAGGTATAAATCTAGGTTGTGGTATACGGTATAGATCTAGGTTTTGTTATGCGATATAAATCGAGGTTGTGGTATTCGCTATTAATGTAGGTTTTGACAAACGATATCAATCTAAGTTTTTGCATACGGTATAAATCTAGGTTTTGGAATACGTATAAATCTAGGTTTTGGTATGCGAGATACATATATGTTTTGTTATACTGTATGAATCTAGGTTTTGGTATGCGGTATAAATCTAGGTTTTGGCATACGATATAAATCTAGGTTGTGGTATACGGTATAAATCTAGGTTTTCATATACGATATAAATCGAGGTTATGGTATTCGTTATAAATCTAGGTTTTGGCAATTAAATAAATCTAGGTTTTTGCATACGATATAAATCTAGGTTTTGGCATACGATATAAATCTACGTTTTGGTATACGATATAAATCTACTTTTTGGTATGCGAGATAAATCTAGGTTTTGTTATACTGTATGAATCTAGGTTGTGGTATACCATATAAATCTAGTTTGTGGTATGCGGTATAATTTTAGGTTTTGGTATGCGGTATAAATCTAGGTTTTAGTATACGAGATAAATCTAGGTTGTGGTATACGGTATAAATCTAGGTTTTCATATACGATATAAATCGAGGTTTTGGCAAAGGATATAAATCTAGGTTTTTGCATACGATATAAATCTAGGTTTTGGCATACGATATAATTCTAAGTTTTGGTATACGATATATATCTACTTTTTGGTATGCGATATAAATCAAAGTTTTGGTATAGTATATAAATCTAGGTTTTTTTTATTTGATATCAATCTAGTTTTTGATATGCGATATAAAACTAGGTTTTGGCATACGACATAACTCTAGGTTTTGGTATGCGATATAAATCTAGGTATTGGTATATGGCATAAATCTAAGTTTTGGTATACCATATAAATCAAGATTTTGGTATGCATGATAAATCTAGGTTTTGGAATGCGAGGTCTAAATACATTTCATATTGGACATCTAAATACATTTCATATTGGACATCTAAAGACATTTCCTATTGGACATCAAAAGACTTTTCATATTGAACATCAAAAGACATTTCATATTGGACATCTAAAGACATTTCATATTGGACATCTAAAGACATTTCATATTGGCCATCTAAAGACATTTCATATTATACATCAAAAGACATTTCATATTGGACATCTAAAGACATTTCATATTGGACATCTAAAGACATTTCATATTGGACATCTAAAGACATTTCACATTGGACATCTAAATACATTTCATATTGGACATCTAAATACATTTCATATTAGACATCTAAAGACATTTCATATTGGACATCTAAAGACATTTCACATTGGACATCTAAATACATTTCATATTGGACATCTAAATACATTTCATATTGGACATCTAAAGACATTTCATATTGGACATCTAAAGACATTTCCTATTGGACATCTAAAGACATTTCATATTGGACATCTAAATACATTTCATATTGGACATCTAAATACATTTCATATTGTACATCTAAATACATTTCACATTGGACATCTAAAGACATTTCATATTGGACATCTAAAGACATTTCATATTGGACATCTAAATACATTTCATATTGGACATCTAAAAACATTTCATATTGGACATCTAAATACATTTCATATTGGACACCTAAAGACATTTCATATTGGACATCTAAAGACATTTCATATTGGACATCTAAATACATTTCATATTGGACATCTAAATACATTTCATATTGGACACCTAAATACATTTCATATTGGACATCTAAAGACATTTCATATTCGAAATCTAAAGACCTTTCATATTGGACATCTAAATACATTTCATATTGGACATCTAAATACATTTCATATTAGACATCTAAAGACATTTCATATTAGACATCTAAAGACATTTCATATTGGACATCTAAAGACATTTCATATTGGACATCTAAAGACATTTCATATTGGACATCTAAATACATTTCATATTGGACATCTAAAGACATTTCATATTGGACATCTAAAGACCTTTCATATTGGACATCTAAAGACATTTCATATTGGACATCTAAAGACATTTCATATTGGACATCTAAATACATTTCATATTAGACATCTAAAGACATTTCATATTGGACATCTAAAGACATTTCATATTGGATATCTAAAGACATTTCATATTGGACATCAAAAGACATTTCATATTGGACATCTAAAGACATTTCATATTGGACATCTAAAGACATTTCCTATTGGACATCAAAAGAAATTTCATATTGGACATCTAAATACATTTCATATTGGATATCTAAATACATTTCATATTAGACATCAAAAGACATTTCATATTAGACATATAAAGACATTTCATATTGGACATCTAAAGACATTTCATATTGGATATCTAAAGACATTTCATATTGGACATCTAAAGACATTTCATATTGGACATCTAAATACATTTTATATTGAACATCTAAAGACATTTCATATTGGACATCTAAAGACATTTCATATTGGTTATCTAAAGACATTTCATATTGGACATCTAAAGACATTTCATATTGGACATCTAAAGACATTTCATATTGGACATCTAAAGACATTTCATATTGGACATCTAAAGACATTTCATATTGGACATCTAAAGACATTTCATATTGGACATCTAAAGACATTTCATATTGGACATCTAAAGACATTTCATATTGGACATCAAAAGACATTTCATATTGGACATCTAAAGACATTTCATATTGGACATCTAAAGACATTTCATATTGGACATCTAAAGACATTTCATATTGGACATCTAAAGACATTTCATATTGGACATCTAAAGACATTTCATATTGGACATCTAAAGACATTTCATATTGGACATCTAAAGACATTTCATATTGGACATCTAAATACATTTCATATTGGACATCTAAATACATTTCATATTGGACATCTAAATACATTTCATATTGGACATCTAAAGACATTTCATATTGGACATGTAAAGACATTTCATATTGAACATCTAAAGACATTTCATATTGAACATCTAAATACATTTCATATTGGTCATCTAAAGACATTTCATATTGGACATCGAAAGAAATTTCATATTGGACATCTAAAGACATTTCATATTGGACATCTAAAGACATTTCACATTGGACATCTAAATACATTTCATATTGGACATCTAAAGACATTTCATATTGGACATCTAAAGACATTTCATATTGGACATCTAAAGACATTTCACATTGGACATCTAAATACATTTCATATTGGACATCTAAATACATTTCATATTAGACATCTAAAGACATTTCATATTGGACATCTAAAGACATTTCACATTGGACATCTAAATACATTTCATATTGGACATCTAAATACATTTCATATTGGACATCTAAAGACATTTCATATTGGACATCTAAAGACATTTCCTATTGGACATCTAAAGACATTTCATATTGGACATCTAAATACATTTCATATTGGACATCTAAATACATTTCATATTGTACATCTAAATACATTTCACATTGGACATCTAAAGACATTTCATATTGGACATCTAAAGACATTTCATATTGGACATCTAAATACATTTCATATTGGACATCTAAAAACATTTCATATTGGACATCTAAATACATTTCATATTGGACACCTAAAGACATTTCATATTGGACATCTAAAGACATTTCATATTGGACATCTAAATACATTTCATATTGGACATCTAAATACATTTCATATTGGACACCTAAATACATTTCATATTGGACATCTAAAGACATTTCATATTCGAAATCTAAAGACCTTTCATATTGGACATCTAAATACATTTCATATTGGACATCTAAATACATTTCATATTAGACATCTAAAGACATTTCATATTAGACATCTAAAGACATTTCATATTGGACATCTAAAGACATTTCATATTGGACATCTAAAGACATTTCATATTGGACATCTAAATACATTTCATATTGGACATCTAAAGACATTTCATATTGGACATCTAAAGACCTTTCATATTGGACATCTAAAGACATTTCATATTGGACATCTAAAGACATTTCATATTGGACATCTAAATACATTTCATATTAGACATCTAAAGACATTTCATATTGGACATCTAAAGACATTTCATATTGGATATCTAAAGACATTTCATATTGGACATCAAAAGACATTTCATATTGGACATCTAAAGACATTTCATATTGGACATCTAAAGACATTTCCTATTGGACATCAAAAGAAATTTCATATTGGACATCTAAATACATTTCATATTGGATATCTAAATACATTTCATATTAGACATCAAAAGACATTTCATATTAGACATATAAAGACATTTCATATTGGACATCTAAAGACATTTCATATTGGATATCTAAAGACATTTCATATTGGACATCTAAAGACATTTCATATTGGACATCTAAATACATTTTATATTGAACATCTAAAGACATTTCATATTGGACATCTAAAGACATTTCATATTGGTTATCTAAAGACATTTCATATTGGACATCTAAAGACATTTCATATTGGACATCTAAAGACATTTCATATTGGACATCTAAAGACATTTCATATTGGACATCTAAAGACATTTCATATTGGACATCTAAAGACATTTCATATTGGACATCTAAAGACATTTCATATTGGACATCTAAAGACATTTCATATTGGACATCTAAAGACATTTCATATTGGACATCAAAAGACATTTCATATTGGACATCTAAAGACATTTCATATTGGACATCTAAAGACATTTCATATTGGACATCTAAAGACATTTCATATTGGACATCTAAAGACATTTCATATTGGACATCTAAAGACATTTCATATTGGACATCTAAAGACATTTCATATTGGACATCTAAAGACATTTCATATTGGACATCTAAATACATTTCATATTGGACATCTAAATACATTTCATATTGGACATCTAAATACATTTCATATTGGACATCTAAAGACATTTCATATTGGACATGTAAAGACATTTCATATTGAACATCTAAAGACATTTCATATTGAACATCTAAATACATTTCATATTGGTCATCTAAAGACATTTCATATTGGACATCGAAAGAAATTTCATATTGGACATCTAAAGACATTTCATATTGGACATCTAAAGACATTTCATATTGGACATCTAAATACATTTCATATTGGACATCTAAATACATTTCATATTGGACATCTAAAGACATTTCATATTGGATATCTAAAGACATTTCATATTGGACATCTAAAGACATTTCATATTGGACATCTAAAGACATTTCATTTTGGACATCAAAAGACATTTCATATTGGACATCAAAAGACATTTCATATTGGACATCAAAAGACTTTTCATATTGGACATCTAAAAACATTTCATATTGGACATCTAAATACATTTCATATTGGACATCTAAAGACATTTCATATTGGACATCTAAAGACATTTCATATTGGACATCTAAAGACATTTCATATTGGACATCTAAATACATTTCATATTGGACACCTAAATACATTTCATATTGGACATCTAAAGACATTTCATATTAGACATCTAAAGACCTTTCATATTGGACATCTAAATACATTTCATATTGGACATCTAAATACATTTCATATTAGACATCTAAAGACATTTCATATTAGACATCTAAATACATTTCATATTGGACATCTAAAGACAATTCATATTGGACATGTAAAGACATTTCATATTGAATATCTAAAGACATTTCATATTGAACATCTAGATACATTTCATATTGGTCATCTAAAGACATTTCATATTGGACATCTTAAGAAATTTCATATTGGACATCTAAAGACATTTCATATTGGACATCTAAAGACATTTCATATTGGACATCTAAATACATTTCATATTGGACATCTATATACATTTCATATTGGACATCTAAAGACATTTCATATTGGATATCTAAAGACATTTCATATTAGACATCTAAAGACATTTCATATTGGACATCTAAAGACATTTCATATTGGACATCTAAAGACATTTCATTTTGGACATCTAAAGACATTTCATATTGGACATCAAAAGACATTTCATATTGGACATCAAAAGACTTTTCATATTGGACATCTAAAAACATTTCATATTGGACATCTAAATACATTTCATATTGGACATCTAAAGACATTTCATATTGGACATCTAAAGACCTTTCATATTGGACATCTAAATACATTTCATATTGGACATCTAAATACATTTCATATTAGACATCAAAAGACATTTCATATTAGACATCTAAAGACATTTCATATTGGACATCTAAAGACATTTCAAATTGGACATCTAAAGACATTTCATATTGGACATCTAAATACATTTCATATTGGACATCTAAAGACATTTCATATTGGACATCTAAAGACCTTTCATATTGGACATCTAAAGACATTTCATATTGGACATCTAAAGACATTTCATATTGGACATTTAAATACATTTCATATTGGATATCTAAATACATTTCATATTGGACATGTAAAGGCATTTCCTATTGGACATCTAAAGACATTTCATATTGGATATCTAAAGACATTTCATATTGGCCATCTAAAGACATTTCATATTAGACATCTAAAGACATTTCATATTGGACATCTAAATACATTTTATATTGGACGTCTAAAGACATTTCATATTGGACATCTAAAGACATTTCATATTGAACATCTAAAGACATTTCATATTGGACATCTAAATACATTTCATATTGGTTATCTAAAGACATTTCATATTGGACATCTAAAGACATTTCATATTGGACATCTAAAGACATTTCATATTGGACATCAAAAGACATTTCATATTGGACATCTAAAGACATTTCATATTGGACATCTAAAGACATTTCCTATTGGACATCTAAATACATTTCATATTGGACATCTAAATACATTTCATATTGGACATCAAAAGACATTTCATATTAGACATCTAAAGACATTTCATATTGGACACCTAACGATATTTCATATTGGACATCTAAGTATATTTCATATTGGACATCTAAAGACATTTCATATTGAACATCTAAAGACATTTCATATTGGACATGTAAAGACATTTCATATTGAACATCTAAAGACATTTCATATTGAACATCAAAATACATTTCATATTGGTCATCTAAAGACATTTCATATTGGACATCAAAAGAAATTTCATATTGGACATCTAAAGACATTTCATATTGGACATCTAAAGACATTTCCTATTGGACATCAAAAGACTTTTCATATTGAACATCAAAAGACATTTCATATTGGACATCTAAAGACATTTCATATTGGACATCTAAAGACATTTCATATTGGCCATCTAAAGACATTTCATATTGGACATCAAAAGACATTTCATATTGGACATCTAAAGATATTTCATATTGGACATCTAAAGACATTTCATATTGGACATCTAAAGACATTTCACATTGGACATCTAAATACATTTCATATTGGACATCTAAATACATTTCATATTGGACATCTAAAGACATTTCCTATTGGACATCTAAAGACATTTCCTATTGGACATCTAAAGACATTTCATATTGGACATCTAAATACATTTCATATTGGACATCTAAATACATTTCATATTGTACATCTAAATATATTTCATATTGGACATCTAAAGACATTTCATATTGGACATCTAAAGACATTTCATATTGGACATCTAAATACATTTCATATTGGACATCTAAATACATTTCATATTGGACACCTAAATACATTTCATATTGGACATCTAAAGACATTTCATATTGGAAATCTAAAGACCTTTCATATTGGACATCTAAATACATTTCATATTGGACATCTAAATACATTTCATATTAGACATCTAAAGACATTTCATATTAGACATCTAAAGACATTTCATATTGGACATCTAAAGACATTTCATATTGGACATCTAAAGACATTTCATATTGGACATCTAAATACATTTTATATTGGACATCAAAAGACATTTCATATTGGACATCTAAAGACCTTTCATATTGGACATCTAAAGACATTTCATATTGGACATCTAAATACATTTCATATTGGACATCTAAAAACATTTCATATTGGACATCTAAAGACATTTCATATTGGACATCTAAATACATTTCATATTGGACATCTAAATACATTTCATATTGTACATCTAAATACATTTCACATTGGACATCTAAAGACATTTCATATTGGACATCTAAAGACATTTCATATTGGACATCTAAATACATTTCATATTGGACATCTAAAAACATTTCATATTGGACATCTAAAGACATTTCATATTGGACATCTAAAGACATTTCATATTGGACACCTAAATATATTTCATATTGGACATCTAAATACATTTCATATTGGACACCTAAATACATTTCATATTGGACATCTAAAGACATTTCATATTCGAAATCTAAAGACCTTTCATATTGGACATCTAAATACATTTCATATTGGACATCTAAATACATTTCATATTAGACATCTAAATACATTTCATATTAGACATCTAAAGACATTTCATATTGGACATCTAAAGACATTTCATATTGGACATCTAAAGACATTTCATATTGGACATCTAAATACATTTCATATTGGACATCTAAAGACATTTCATATTGGACATCTAAAGACCTTTCATATTGGACATCTAAAGACATTTCATATTGGACATCTAAAGACATTTCATATTGGACATCTAAATACATTTCATATTAGACATCTAAAGACATTTCATATTGGACATCTAAAGACATTTCATATTGGATATCTAAAGACATTTCATATTGGCCATCTAAAGACATTTCATATTGGACATCAAAAGACATTTCATATTGAACATCTAAAGACATTTCATATTGGACATCTAAAGACATTTCATATTGGACATCAAAAGAAATTTCATATTGGACATCTAAATACATTTCATATTGGATATCTAAATACATTTCATATTAGACATCAAAAGACATTTCATATTAGACATATAAAGACATTTCATATTGGACATCTAAAGACATTTCATATTGGATATCTAAAGTCATTTCATATTGGACATCTAAAGACATTTCATATTGGACATCTAAAGACATTTCATATTGGACATCTAAAGACATTTCATATTGGTTATCTAAAGACATTTCATATTGGACATCTAAAGACATTTCATATTGGACATCTAAAGACATTTCATATTGGACATCTAAAGACATTTCATATTGGACATCTAAAGACATTTCATATAGGACATCTAAAGACATTTCATATTGGACATCAAAAGACATTTCATATTGGACATCTACAGACATTTCATATTGGACATCTAAAGACATTTCATATTGAACATCTAAATACATTTCATATTGGTCATCTAAAAACATTTCATATTGGACATCTAAAGACATTTCATATTGGACATCAAAAGACATTTCATATTGGACATCTAAAGACATTTCATATTGGACATCAAAAGACATTTCATATTGGACATCTAAAGACATTTCATATTGGACATCTAAAGACATTTCCTATTGGACATCTAAATACATTTCATATTGGACATCTAAATACATTTCATATTGGACATCAAAAGACATTTCATATTAGACATCTAAAGACATTTCATATTGGACACCTAACGATATTTCATATTGGACATCTAAGTATATTTCATATTGGACATCGAAAGACATTTCATATTGGACATCTAAAGACATTTCATATTGGACATGTAAAGACATTTCATATTGAACATCTAAAGACATTTCATATTGAACATCAAAATACATTTCATATTGGTCATCTAAAGACGTTTCATATTGGACATCAAAAGAAATTTCATATTGGACATCTAAAGACATTTCATATTGGACATCTAAAGACATTTCCTATTGGACATCAAAAGACTTTTCATATTGAACATCAAAAGACATTTCATATTGGACATCTAAAGACATTTCATATTGGACATCTAAAGACATTTCATATTGGCCATCTAAAGACATTTCATATTGGACATCAAAAGACATTTCATATTGGACATCTAAAGACATTTCATATTGGACATCTAAAGACATTTCATATTGGACATCAAAAGACATTTCACATTGGACATCTAAAGACATTTCATATTGGACATCTAAAGACATTTCCTATTGGACATCTAAATACATTTCATATTGGACATCTAAATACATTTCATATTGGACATCAAAAGACATTTCATATTAGACATCTAAAGACATTTCATATTGGACACCTAACGATATTTCATATTGGACATCTAAGTATATTTCATATTGGACATCTAAAGACATTTCATATTGGACATCTAAAGACATTTCATATTGGACATGTAAAGACA
Source organism: Bathymodiolus brooksi (assembly GCA_963680875.1). Lineage (NCBI taxonomy): Eukaryota > Metazoa > Mollusca > Bivalvia > Mytilida > Modiolidae > Bathymodiolus > Bathymodiolus brooksi. The sequence goes on from OY804588.1 coordinate 95,582,890, forward strand.
TTTCATATTGAACATCTAAAGACATTTCATATTGAACATCAAAATACATTTCATATTGGTCATCTAAAGACGTTTCATATTGGACATCAAAAGAAATTTCATATTGGACATCTAAAGACATTTCATATTGGACATCTAAAGACATTTCCTATTGGACATCAAAAGACTTTTCATATTGAACATCAAAAGACATTTCATATTGGACATCTAAAGACATTTCATATTGGACATCTAAAGACATTTCATATTGGCCATCTAAAGACATATCATATTGGACATCAAAAGACATTTCATATTGGACATCTAAAGACATTTCATATTGGACATCTAAAGACATTTCATATTGGACATCTAAAGACATTTCACATTGGACATCTAAATACATTTCATATTGGACATCTAAATACATTTCATATTGGACATCTAAAGACATTTCATATTGGACATCTAAAGACATTTCCTATTGGACATCTAAAGACATTTCATATTGGACATCTAAATACATTTCATATTGGACATCTAAATACATTTCATATTGTACATCTAAATATATTTCATATTGGACATCTAAAGACATTTCATATTGGACATCTAAAGACATTTCATATTGGACATCTAAATACATTTCATATTGGACATCTAAATACATTTCATATTGGACACCTAAATACATTTCATATTGGACATCTAAAGACATTTCATATTGGAAATCTAAAGACCTTTCATATTGGACATCTAAATACATTTCATATTGGACATCTAAATACATTTCATATTAGACATCTAAAGACATTTCATATTAGACATCTAAAGACATTTCATATTGGACATCTAAAGACATTTCATATTGGACATCTTAAGACATTTCATATTGGACATCTAAATACATTTTATATTGGACATCTAAAGACATTTCATATTGGACATCTAAAGACCTTTCATATTGGACATCAAAAGACATTTCATATTGGACATCTAAATACATTTCATATTGGACATCTAAAAACATTTCATATTGGACATCTAAAGACATTTCATATTGTACATCTAAATACATTTCACATTGGACATCTAAAGACATTTCATATTGGACATCTAAAGACATTTCATATTGGACATCTAAATACATTTCATATTGGACATCTAAAAACATTTCATATTGGACATCTAAAGACATTTCATATTGGACATCTAAAGACATTTCATATTGGACATCTAAAGACATTTCATATTCGAAATCTAAAGACCTTTCATATTGGACATCTAAATACATTTCATATTGGACATCTAAATACATTTCATATTAGACATCTAAATACATTTCATATTAGACATCTAAAGACATTTCATATTGGACATCTAAAGACATTTCATATTGGACATCTAAAGACATTTCATATTGGACATCTAAATATATTTCATATTGGACATCTAAAGACATTTCATATTGGACATCTAAAGACCTTTCATATTGGACATCTAAAGACATTTCATATTGGACATCTAAAGACATTTCATATTGGACATCTAAATACATTTCATATTAGACATCTAAAGACATTTCATATTGGATATCTAAATACATTTCATATTAGACATCAAAAGACATTTCATATTAGACATATAAAGACATTTCATATTGGACATCTAAAGACATTTCATATTGGATATCTAAAGTCATTTCATATTGGACATCTAAAGACATTTCATATTGGACATCTAAAGACATTTCATATTGGACATCTAAAGACATTTCATATTGGACATCTAAAGACATTTCATATTGGACATGTAAAGACATTTCATATTGAACATCTAAAGACATTTCATATTGAACATCAAAATACATTTCATATTGGTCATCTAAAGACGTTTCATATTGGACATCAAAAGAAATTTCATATTGGACATCTAAAGACATTTCATATTGGACATCTAAAGACATTTCCTATTGGACATCAAAAGACTTTTCATATTGAACATCAAAAGACATTTCATATTGGACATCTAAAGACATTTCATATTGGACATCTAAAGACATTTCATATTGGCCATCTAAAGACATATCATATTGGACATCAAAAGACATTTCATATTGGACATCTAAAGACATTTCATATTGGACATCTAAAGACATTTCATATTGGACATCTAAAGACATTTCACATTGGACATCTAAATACATTTCATATTGGACATCTAAATACATTTCATATTGGACATCTAAAGACATTTCATATTGGACATCTAAAGACATTTCCTATTGGACATCTAAAGACATTTCATATTGGACATCTAAATACATTTCATATTGGACATCTAAATACATTTCATATTGTACATCTAAATATATTTCATATTGGACATCTAAAGACATTTCATATTGGACATCTAAAGACATTTCATATTGGACATCTAAATACATTTCATATTGGACATCTAAATACATTTCATATTGGACACCTAAATACATTTCATATTGGACATCTAAAGACATTTCATATTGGAAATCTAAAGACCTTTCATATTGGACATCTAAATACATTTCATATTGGACATCTAAATACATTTCATATTAGACATCTAAAGACATTTCATATTAGACATCTAAAGACATTTCATATTGGACATCTAAAGACATTTCATATTGGACATCTTAAGACATTTCATATTGGACATCTAAATACATTTTATATTGGACATCTAAAGACATTTCATATTGGACATCTAAAGACCTTTCATATTGGACATCAAAAGACATTTCATATTGGACATCTAAATACATTTCATATTGGACATCTAAAAACATTTCATATTGGACATCTAAAGACATTTCATATTGTACATCTAAATACATTTCACATTGGACATCTAAAGACATTTCATATTGGACATCTAAAGACATTTCATATTGGACATCTAAATACATTTCATATTGGACATCTAAAAACATTTCATATTGGACATCTAAAGACATTTCATATTGGACATCTAAAGACATTTCATATTGGACATCTAAAGACATTTCATATTCGAAATCTAAAGACCTTTCATATTGGACATCTAAATACATTTCATATTGGACATCTAAATACATTTCATATTAGACATCTAAATACATTTCATATTAGACATCTAAAGACATTTCATATTGGACATCTAAAGACATTTCATATTGGACATCTAAAGACATTTCATATTGGACATCTAAATATATTTCATATTGGACATCTAAAGACATTTCATATTGGACATCTAAAGACCTTTCATATTGGACATCTAAAGACATTTCATATTGGACATCTAAAGACATTTCATATTGGACATCTAAATACATTTCATATTAGACATCTAAAGACATTTCATATTGGATATCTAAATACATTTCATATTAGACATCAAAAGACATTTCATATTAGACATATAAAGACATTTCATATTGGACATCTAAAGACATTTCATATTGGATATCTAAAGTCATTTCATATTGGACATCTAAAGACATTTCATATTGGACATCTAAAGACATTTCATATTGGACATCTAAAGACATTTCATATTGGTTATCTAAAGACATTTCATATTGGACATCTAAAGACATTTCATATTGGACATCTAAAGACATTTCATATTGGACATCTAAAGACATTTCATATTGGACATTTAAAGACATTTCATATAGGACATCTAAAGACATTTCATATTGGACATCTAAAGACATTTCATATTGGACATCAAAAGACATTTCATATTGGACATCTACAGACATTTCATATTGGACATCTAAAGACATTTCATATTGAACATCTAAATACATTTCATATTGGTCATCTAAAAACATTTCATATTGGACATCTAAAGACATTTCATATTGGACATCAAAAGACATTTCATATTGGACATCTAAAGACATTTCATATTGGACATCAAAAGACATTTCATATTGGACATCTAAAGACATTTCATATTGGACATCTAAAGACATTTCCTATTGGACATCTAAATACATTTCATATTGGACATCTAAATACATTTCATATTGGACATCAAAAGACATTTCATATTAGACATCTAAAGACATTTCATATTGGACACCTAACGATATTTCATATTGGACATCTAAGTATATTTCATATTGGACATCGAAAGACATTTCATATTGGACATCTAAAGACATTTCATATTGGACATGTAAAGACATTTCATATTGAACATCTAAAGACATTTCATATTGAACATCAAAATACATTTCATATTGGTCATCTAAAGACGTTTCATATTGGACATCAAAAGAAATTTCATATTGGACATCTAAAGACATTTCATATTGGACATCTAAAGACATTTCCTATTGGACATCAAAAGACTTTTCATATTGAACATCAAAAGACATTTCATATTGGACATCTAAAGACATTTCATATTGGACATCTAAAGACATTTCATATTGGCCATCTAAAGACATTTCATATTGGACATCAAAAGACATTTCATATTGGACATCTAAAGACATTTCATATTGGACATCTAAAGACATTTCATATTGGACATCTAAAGACATTTCACATTGGACATCTAAAGACATTTCATATTGGACATCTAAAGACATTTCCTATTGGACATCTAAATACATTTCATATTGGACATCTAAATACATTTCATATTGGACATCAAAAGACATTTCATATTAGACATCTAAAGACATTTCATATTGGACACCTAACGATATTTCATATTGGACATCTAAGTATATTTCATATTGGACATCTAAAGACATTTCATATTGGACATCTAAAGACATTTCATATTGGACATGTAAAGACATTTCATATTGAACATCTAAAGACATTTCATATTGAACATCAAAATACATTTCATATTGGTCATCTAAAGACGTTTCATATTGGACATCAAAAGAAATTTCATATTGGACATCTAAAGACATTTCATATTGGACATCTAAAGACATTTCCTATTGGACATCAAAAGACTTTTCATATTGAACATCAAAAGACATTTCATATTGGACATCTAAAGACATTTCATATTGGACATCTAAAGACATTTCATATTGGCCATCTAAAGACATATCATATTGGACATCAAAAGACATTTCATATTGGACATCTAAAGACATTTCATATTGGACATCTAAAGACATTTCATATTGGACATCTAAAGACATTTCACATTGGACATCTAAATACATTTCATATTGGACATCTAAATACATTTCATATTGGACATCTAAAGACATTTCATATTGGACATCTAAAGACATTTCCTATTGGACATCTAAAGACATTTCATATTGGACATCTAAATACATTTCATATTGGACATCTAAATACATTTCATATTGTACATCTAAATATATTTCATATTGGACATCTAAAGACATTTCATATTGGACATCTAAAGACATTTCATATTGGACATCTAAATACATTTCATATTGGACATCTAAATACATTTCATATTGGACACCTAAATACATTTCATATTGGACATCTAAAGACATTTCATATTGGAAATCTAAAGACCTTTCATATTGGACATCTAAATACATTTCATATTGGACATCTAAATACATTTCATATTAGACATCTAAAGACATTTCATATTAGACATCTAAAGACATTTCATATTGGACATCTAAAGACATTTCATATTGGACATCTTAAGACATTTCATATTGGACATCTAAATACATTTTATATTGGACATCTAAAGACATTTCATATTGGACATCTAAAGACCTTTCATATTGGACATCTAAAGACATTTCATATTGGACATCTAAATACATTTCATATTGGACATCTAAAAACATTTCATATTGGACATCTAAAGACATTTCATATTGTACATCTAAATACATTTCACATTGGACATCTAAAGACATTTCATATTGGACATCTAAAGACATTTCATATTGGACATCTAAATACATTTCATATTGGACATCTAAAAACATTTCATATTGGACATCTAAAGACATTTCATATTGGACATCTAAAGACATTTCATATTGGACATCTAAAGACATTTCATATTCGAAATCTAAAGACCTTTCATATTGGACATCTAAATACATTTCATATTGGACATCTAAATACATTTCATATTAGACATCTAAATACATTTCATATTAGACATCTAAAGACATTTCATATTGGACATCTAAAGACATTTCATATTGGACATCTAAAGACATTTCATATTGGACATCTAAATATATTTCATATTGGACATCTAAAGACATTTCATATTGGACATCTAAAGACCTTTCATATTGGACATCTAAAGACATTTCATATTGGACATCTAAAGACATTTCATATTGGACATCTAAATACATTTCATATTAGACATCTAAAGACATTTCATATTGGACATCTAAAGACATTTCATATTGGATATCTAAAGACATTTCATATTGGACATCTAAAGACATTTCATATTGGACATCAAAAGACATTTCATATTGGACATCAAAAGACATTTCATATTGGACATCTAAAGACATTTCATATTGGACATCAAAAGAAATTTCATATTGGACATCTAAATACATTTCATATTGGATATCTAAATACATTTCATATTAGACATCAAAAGACATTTCATATTAGACATATAAAGACATTTCATATTGGACATCTAAAGACATTTCATATTGGATATCTAAAGTCATTTCATATTGGACATCTAAAGACATTTCATATTGGACATCAAAAGACATTTCATATTGGACATCTACAGACATTTCATATTGGACATCTAAAGACATTTCATATTGAACATCTAAATACATTTCATATTGGTCATCTAAAAACATTTCATATTGGACATCTAAAGACATTTCATATTGGACATCAAAAGACATTTCATATTGGACATCTAAAGACATTTCATATTGGACATCAAAAGACATTTCATATTGGACATCTAAAGACATTTCATATTGGACATCTAAAGACATTTCCTATTGGACATCTAAATACATTTCATATTGGACATCTAAATACATTTCATATTGGACATCAAAAGACATTTCATATTAGACATCTAAAGACATTTCATATTGGACACCTAACGATATTTCATATTGGACATCTAAGTATATTTCATATTGGACATCGAAAGACATTTCATATTGGACATCTAAAGACATTTCATATTGGACATGTAAAGACATTTCATATTGAACATCTAAAGACATTTCATATTGAACATCAAAATACATTTCATATTGGTCATCTAAAGACGTTTCATATTGGACATCAAAAGAAATTTCATATTGGACATCTAAAGACATTTCATATTGGACATCTAAAGACATTTCCTATTGGACATCAAAAGACTTTTCATATTGAACATCAAAAGACATTTCATATTGGACATCTAAAGACATTTCATATTGGACATCTAAAGACATTTCATATTGGCCATCTAAAGACATTTCATATTGGACATCAAAAGACATTTCATATTGGACATCTAAAGACATTTCATATTGGACATCTAAAGACATTTCATATTGGACATCTAAAGACATTTCACATTGGACATCTAAAGACATTTCATATTGGACATCTAAAGACATTTCCTATTGGACATCTAAATACATTTCATATTGGACATCTAAATACATTTCATATTGGACATCAAAAGACATTTCATATTAGACATCTAAAGACATTTCATATTGGACACCTAACGATATTTCATATTGGACATCTAAGTATATTTCATATTGGACATCTAAAGACATTTCATATTGGACATCTAAAGACATTTCATATTGGACATGTAAAGACATTTCATATTGAACATCTAAAGACATTTCATATTGAACATCAAAATACATTTCATATTGGTCATCTAAAGACGTTTCATATTGGACATCAAAAGAAATTTCATATTGGACATCTAAAGACATTTCATATTGGACATCTAAAGACATTTCCTATTGGACATCAAAAGACTTTTCATATTGAACATCAAAAGACATTTCATATTGGACATCTAAAGACATTTCATATTGGACATCTAAAGACATTTCATATTGGCCATCTAAAGACATTTCATATTGGACATCTAAAGACATTTCATATTGGACATCTAAAGACATTTCATATTGGACATCTAAAGACATTTCATATTGGACATCTAAAGACATTTCACATTGGACATCTAAATACATTTCATATTGGACATCTAAATACATTTCATATTGGACATCTAAAGACATTTCATATTGGACATCTAAAGACATTTCCTATTGGACATCTAAAGACATTTCATATTGGACATCTAAATACATTTCATATTGGACATCTAAATACATTTCATATTGTACATCTAAATATATTTCATATTGGACATCTAAAGACATTTCATATTGGACATCTAAAGACATTTCATATTGGACATCTAAATACATTTCATATTGGACATCTAAATACATTTCATATTGGACACCTAAATACATTTCATATTGGACATCTAAAGACATTTCATATTGGAAATCTAAAGACCTTTCATATTGGACATCTAAATACATTTCATATTGGACATCTAAATACATTTCATATTAGACATCTAAAGACATTTCATATTAGACATCTAAAGACATTTCATATTGGACATCTAAAGACATTTCATATTGGACATTTTAAGACATTTCATATTGGACATCTAAATACATTTTATATTGGACATCTAAAGACATTTCATATTGGACATCTAAAGACCTTTCATATTGGACATCTAAAGACATTTCATATTGGACATCTAAATACATTTCATATTGGACATCTAAAAACATTTCATATTGGACATCTAAAGACATTTCATATTGGACATCTAAAGACATTTCATATTGGACATCTAAAGACATTTCATATTGGACATCTAAAGACATTTCATATTCGAAATCTAAAGACCTTTCATATTGGACATCTAAATACATTTCATATTGGACATCTAAATACATTTCATATTAGACATCTAAATACATTTCATATTAGACATCTAAAGACATTTCATATTGGACATCTAAAGACATTTCATATTGGACATCTAAAGACATTTCATATTGGACATCTAAATATATTTCATATTGGACATCTAAAGACATTTCATATTGGACATCTAAAGACCTTTCATATTGGACATCTAAAGACATTTCATATTGGACATCTAAAGACATTTCATATTGGACATCTAAATACATTTCATATTAGACATCTAAAGACATTTCATATTGGACATCTAAAGACATTTCATATTGGATATCTAAAGACATTTCATATTGGACATCTAAAGACATTTCATATTGGACATCAAAAGACATTTCATATTGGACATCAAAAGACATTTCATATTGGACATCTAAAGACATTTCATATTGGACATCAAAAGAAATTTCATATTGGACATCTAAATACATTTCATATTGGATATCTAAATACATTTCATATTAGACATCAAAAGACATTTCATATTAGACATATAAAGACATTTCATATTGGACATCTAAAGACATTTCATATTGGATATCTAAAGTCATTTCATATTGGACATCTAAAGACATTTCATATTGGACATCAAAAGACATTTCATATTGGACATCTACAGACATTTCATATTGGACATCTAAAGACATTTCATATTGAACATCTAAATACATTTCATATTGGTCATCTAAAAACATTTCATATTGGACATCTAAAGACATTTCATATTGGACATCAAAAGACATTTCATATTGGACATCTAAAGACATTTCATATTGGACATCAAAAGACATTTCATATTGGACATCTAAAGACATTTCATATTGGACATCTAAAGACATTTCCTATTGGACATCTAAATACATTTCATATTGGACATCTAAATACATTTCATATTGGACATCAAAAGACATTTCATATTAGACATCTAAAGACATTTCATATTGGACACCTAACGATATTTCATATTGGACATCTAAGTATATTTCATATTGGACATCGAAAGACATTTCATATTGGACATCTAAAGACATTTCATATTGGACATGTAAAGACATTTCATATTGAACATCTAAAGACATTTCATATTGAACATCAAAATACATTTCATATTGGTCATCTAAAGACGTTTCATATTGGACATCAAAAGAAATTTCATATTGGACATCTAAAGACATTTCATATTGGACATCTAAAGACATTTCCTATTGGACATCAAAAGACTTTTCATATTGAACATCAAAAGACATTTCATATTGGACATCTAAAGACATTTCATATTGGACATCTAAAGACATTTCATATTGGCCATCTAAAGACATTTCATATTGGACATCAAAAGACATTTCATATTGGACATCTAAAGACATTTCATATTGGACATCTAAAGACATTTCATATTGGACATCTAAAGACATTTCACATTGGACATCTAAAGACATTTCATATTGGACATCTAAAGACATTTCCTATTGGACATCTAAATACATTTCATATTGGACATCTAAATACATTTCATATTGGACATCAAAAGACATTTCATATTAGACATCTAAAGACATTTCATATTGGACACCTAACGATATTTCATATTGGACATCTAAGTATATTTCATATTGGACATCTAAAGACATTTCATATTGGACATCTAAAGACATTTCATATTGGACATGTAAAGACATTTCATATTGAACATCTAAAGACATTTCATATTGAACATCAAAATACATTTCATATTGGTCATCTAAAGACGTTTCATATTGGACATCAAAAGAAATTTCATATTGGACATCTAAAGACATTTCATATTGGACATCTAAAGACATTTCCTATTGGACATCAAAAGACTTTTCATATTGAACATCAAAAGACATTTCATATTGGACATCTAAAGACATTTCATATTGGACATCTAAAGACATTTCATATTGGCCATCTAAAGACATTTCATATTGGACATCTAAAGACATTTCATATTGGACATCTAAAGACATTTCATATTGGACATCTAAAGACATTTCATATTGGACATCTAAAGACATTTCACATTGGACATCTAAATACATTTCATATTGGACATCTAAATACATTTCATATTGGACATCTAAAGACATTTCATATTGGACATCTAAAGACATTTCCTATTGGACATCTAAAGACATTTCATATTGGACATCTAAATACATTTCATATTGGACATCTAAATACATTTCATATTGTACATCTAAATATATTTCATATTGGACATCTAAAGACATTTCATATTGGACATCTAAAGACATTTCATATTGGACATCTAAATACATTTCATATTGGACATCTAAATACATTTCATATTGGACACCTAAATACATTTCATATTGGACATCTAAAGACATTTCATATTGGAAATCTAAAGACCTTTCATATTGGACATCTAAATACATTTCATATTGGACATCTAAATACATTTCATATTAGACATCTAAAGACATTTCATATTAGACATCTAAAGACATTTCATATTGGACATCTAAAGACATTTCATATTGGACATTTTAAGACATTTCATATTGGACATCTAAATACATTTTATATTGGACATCTAAAGACATTTCATATTGGACATCTAAAGACCTTTCATATTGGACATCTAAAGACATTTCATATTGGACATCTAAATACATTTCATATTGGACATCTAAAAACATTTCATATTGGACATCTAAAGACATTTCATATTGGACATCTAAATACATTTCATATTGGACATCTAAATACATTTCATATTGTACATCTAAATACATTTCACATTGGACATCTAAAGACATTTCATATTGGACATCTAAAGACATTTCATATTGGACATCTAAATACATTTCATATTGGACATCTAAAAACATTTCATATTGGACATCTAAAGACATTTCATATTGGACATCTAAAGACATTTCATATTGGACACCTAAATACATTTCATATTGGACATCTAAATACATTTCATATTGGACACCTAAATACATTTCATATTGGACATCTAAAGACATTTCATATTCGAAATCTAAAGACCTTTCATATTGGACATCTAAATACATTTCATATTGGACATCTAAATACATTTCATATTAGACATCTAAATACATTTCATATTAGACATCTAAAGACATTTCATATTGGACATCTAAAGACATTTCATATTGGACATCTAAAGACATTTCATATTGGACATCTAAATACATTTCATATTGGACATCTAAAGACATTTCATATTGGACATCTAAAGACCTTTCATATTGGACATCTAAAGACATTTCATATTGGACATCTAAAGACATTTCATATTGGACATCTAAATACATTTCATATTAGACATCTAAAGACATTTCATATTGGACATCTAAAGACATTTCATATTGGATATCTAAAGACATTTCATATTGGCCATCTAAAGACATTTCATATTGGACATCAAAAGACATTTCATATTGGACATCTAAAGATATTTCATATTGGACATCTAAAGACATTTCATATTGGACATCAAAAGAAATTTCATATTGGACATCTAAATACATTTCATATTGGATATCTAAATACATTTCATATTAGACATCAAAAGACATTTCATATTAGACATATAAAGACATTTCATATTGGACATCTAAAGACATTTCATATTGGATATCTAAAGTCATTTCATATTGGACATCTAAAGACATTTCATATTGGACATCTAAATACATTTTATATTGAACATCTAAAGACATTTCATATTGGACATCTAAAGACATTTCATATTGGTTATCTAAAGACATTTCATATTGGACATCTAAAGACATTTCATATTGGACATCTAAAGACATTTCATATTGGACATCTAAAGGCATTTCATATTGGACATCTAAAGACATTTCATATTGGACATCTAAAGACATTTCATATTGGACATCTAAAGACATTTCATATTGGACATCTAAAGACATTTCATATTGGACATCTAAAGACATTTCATATTGGACATCAAAAGACATTTCATATTGGACATCTAAAGACATTTCATATTGGACATCTAAAGACATTTCACATTGGACATCTAAATACATTTCATATTGGACATCTAAATACATTTCATATTGGACATCTAAAGACATTTCATATTGGACATCTAAAGACATTTCATATTGGACATCTAAAGACATTTCATATTGGACATCTAAAGACATTTCATATTGGACATCTAAAGACATTTCATATTGGACATCTAAAGACATTTCATATTGGACATCTAAATACATTTCATATTGGACATCTAAATACATTTCATATTGGACATCAAAAGACATTTCCTATTAGACATCAAAAGACATTTCATATTGGACACCTGACGACATTTCATATTGGACATCTAAGGACATTTCATATTGATGATCTAAAGACATTTCATATTGGACATCTAAATACATTTCATATTGGACATCTAAAGACATTTCATATTGGACATGTAAAGACATTTCATATTGAACATCTAAAGACATTTCATATTGAACATCTAAATACATTTCATATTGGTCATCTAAAGACATTTCATATTGGACATCGAAAGAAATTTCATATTGGACATCTAAAGACATTTCATATTGGACATCTAAAGACATTTCATATTGGACATCTAAATACATTTCATATTGGACATCTAAATACATTTCATATTGGACATCTAAAGACATTTCATATTGGATATCTAAATACATTTCATATTAGACATCTAAATACATTTCATATTGGACATCTAAAGACTTTTCATATTGGACATCAAAAGACATTTCATATTGGACATCTAAAGACATTTCATATTGGACATCTAAAGACATTTCAATTTGGACATCTAAATACATTTCATATTGGACATCTAAATACATTTCATATTGAACATCAAAAGACATTTCCTATTGGACATCTAAATACATTTCATATTGGACATCAAAAGACATTTCATATTGGACATCTAAAAACATTTCATATTGGACATCTAAAGACATTTCATTTTGGACATCAAAAGACATTTCATATTGGACATCAAAAGACATTTCATATTGGACATCAAAAGACTTTTCATATTGGACATCTAAATACATTTCATATTGGACACCTAAATACATTTCATATTGGACATCTAAAGACATTTCATATTAGACATCTAAAGACCTTTCATATTGGACATCTAAATACATTTCATATTGGACATCTAAATACATTTCATATTAGACATCTAAAGACATTTCATATTGGACATCTAAATACATTTCATATTGGACATCTAAAGACATTTCATATTGGACATGTAAAGACATTTCATATTGAATATCTAAAGACATTTCATATTGAACATCTAAATACATTTCATATTGGTCATCTAAAGACATTTCATATTGGACATCAAAAGAAATTTCATATTGGACATCTAAAGACATTTCATATTGGACATCTAAAGACATTTCATATTGGACATCTAAATACATTTCATATTGGACATCTATATACATTTCATATTGGACATCTAAAGACATTTCATATTGGATATCTAAAGACATTTCATATTAGACATCTAAAGACATTTCATATTGGACATCTAAAGACATTTCATATTGGACATCTAAAGACATTTCATATTAGACATCAAAAGACATTTCATATTAGACATCTAAAGACATTTCATATTGGACATCTAAAGACATTTCAAATTGGACATCTAAAGACATTTCATATTGGACATCTAAATACATTTCATATTGGACATCTAAAGACATTTCATATTGGACATCTAAAGACCTTTCATATTGGACATCTAAAGACATTTCATATTGGCCATCTAAAGACATTTCATATTGCACATTTAAAGACATTTCATATTAGACATCTAAAGACATTTCATATTGGACATCTAAAGACATTTCATATTGGATATCAAAAGACATTTCATATTGGACATCTAAAGACATTACATATTGGACATCTAAAGACATTTCATATTGGACACCTAAATACATTTCATATTGGACATCTAAATACATTTCATATTGGACACCTAAATACATTTCATATTGGACATCTAAAGACATTTCATATTCGAAATCTATAGACCTTTCATATTGGACATCTAAATACATTTCATATTGGACATCTAAATACATTTCATATTAGACATCTAAAGACATTTCATATTAGACATCTAAAGACATTTCATATTAAACATCAAAAGACATTTCATATTGGACATCTAAAGACATTTCATATTGGACATCTAAATACATTTCATATTGGACATCTAAAGACATTTCATATTGGACATCTAAAGACCTTTCATATTGGACATCTAAAGACATTTCATATTGGACATCTAAAGACATTTCATATTGGACATCTAAATACATTTCATATTAGACATCTAAAGACATTTCATATTGGACATCTAAAGACATTTCATATTGGATATCTAAAGACATTTCATATTGGCCATCTAAAGACATTTCATATTGGACATCAAAAGACATTTCATATTGGACATCTAAAGACATTTCATATTGGACATCTAAAGACATTTCATATTGGACATCAAAAGAAATTTCATATTGGACATCTAAATACATTTCATATTGGATATCTAAATACATTTCATATTAGACATCAAAAGACATTTCATATTAGACATATAAAGACATTTCATATTGGACATCTAAAGACATTTCATATTGGATATCTAAAGTCATTTCATATTGGACATCTAAAGACATTTCATATTGGACATTTAAATACATTTTATATTGAACATCTAAAGACATTTCATATTGGACATCTAAAGACATTTCATATTGGTTATCTAAAGACATTTCATATTGGACATCTAAAGACATTTCATATTGGACATCTAAAGACATTTCATATTGGACATCTAAAGGCATTTCATATTGGACATCTAAAGACATTTCATATTGGACATCTAAAGACATTTCATATTGGACATCTAAAGACATTTCATATTGGAAATCTAAAGACATTTCATTTTGGACATCAAAAGACATTTCATATTGGACATCAAAAGACATTTCATATTGGACATCAAAAGACTTTTCATATTGGACATCTAAATACATTTCATATTGGACACCTAAATACATTTCATAATGGACATCTAAAGACATTTCATATTAGACATCTAAAGACCTTTCATATTGGACATCTAAATACATTTCATATTGGACATCTAAATACATTTCATATTAGACATCGAAAGACATTTCATATTAGACATCTAAATACATTTCATATTGGACATCTAAAGACATTTCATATTGGACATGTAAAGACATTTCATATTGAATATCTAAAGACATTTCATATTGAACATCTAAATACATTTCATATTGGACATCTAAAGACATTTCATATTGGACATCTAAATACATTTCATATTGGACATCTATATACATTTCATATTGGACATCTAAAGACATTTCATATTGGATATCTAAAGACATTTCATATTAGACATCTAAAGACATTTCATATTGGACATCTAAAGACATTTCATATTGGACATCTAAAGACATTTCATATTAGACATCAAAAGACATTTCATATTAGACATCTAAAGACATTTCATATTGGACATCTAAAGACATTTCAAATTGGACATCTAAAGACATTTCATATTGGACATCTAAATACATTTCATATTGGACATCTAAAGACATTTCATATTGGACATCTAAAGACCTTTCATATTGGACATCTAAAGACATTTCATATTGGACATCTAAAGACATTTCATATTGGACATTTAAATACATTTCATATTGGATATCTAAATACATTTCATATTGGACATGTAAAGGCATTTCCTATTGGACATCTAAAGACATTTCATATTGGATATCTAAAGACATTTCATATTGACCATCTAAAGACATTTCATATTGGACATTTAAAGACATTTCATATTAGACATCTAAAGACATTTCATATTGGACATCTAAAGACATTTCATATTGGATATCAAAAGACATTTCATATTGGACATCTAAAGACATTTCATATTGGACATCTAAAGACATTTCATATTGGACACCTAAATACATTTCATATTGGACATCTAAATACATTTCATATTGGACACCTAAATACATTTCATATTGGACATCTAAAGACATTTCATATTCGAAATCTAAAGACCTTTCATATTGGACATCTAAATACATTTCATATTGGACATCTAAAGACATTTCATATTGGACATCAAAAGAAATTTCATATTGGACATCTAAATACATTTTATATTGGATATCTAAATACATTTCATATTAGACATCAAAAGACATTTCATATTAGACATATAAAGACATTTCATATTGGACATCTAAAGACATTTCATATTGGATATCTAAAGTCATTTCATATTGGACATCTAAAGACATTTCATATTGGACATCTAAATACATTTTATATTGAACATCTAAAGACATTTCATATTGGACATCTAAAGACATTTCATATTGGTTATCTAAAGACATTTCATATTGGACATCTAAAGACATTTCATATTGGACATCTAAAGACATTTCATATTGGACATCTAAAGGCATTTCATATTGGACATCTAAAGACATTTCATATTGGACATCTAAAGACATTTCATATTGGACATCAAAAGACATTTCATATTGGACATCTAAAGACATTTCATATTGGACATCTAAAGACATTTCACATTGGACATCTAAATACATTTCATATTGGACATCTAAATACATTTCATATTGGACATCTAAAGACATTTCATATTGGACATCTAAAGACATTTCATATTGGACATCTAAAGACATTTCATATTGGACATCTAAAGACATTTCATATTGGACATCTAAAGACATTTCATATTGGATATCTAAAGACATTTCATATTGGACATCTAAAGACATTTCATATTGGACATCTAAATACATTTCATATTGGACATCTAAATACATTTCATATTGGACATCAAAAGACATTTCCTATTAGACATCTAAAGACATTTCATATTGGACACCTGACGACATTTCATATTGGACATCTAAGGACATTTCATATTGGACATCTAAAGACATTTCATATTGGACACCTAAATACATTTCATATTGGACATCTAAAGACATTTCATATTGGACATGTAAAGACATTTCATATTGAACATCTAAAGACATTTCATATTGAACATCTAAATACATTTCATATTGGTCATCTAAAGACATTTCATATTGGACATCGAAAGAAATTTCATATTGGACATCTAAAGACATTTCATATTGGACATCTAAAGACATTTCATATTGGACATCTAAATACATTTCATATTGGACATCTAAAGACATTTCATATTGGATATCTAAAGACATTTCATATTAGACATCTAAATACATTTCATATTGGACATCTAAAGACTTTTCATATTGGACATCAAAAGACATTTCTTATTGGACATCTAAAGACATTTCATATTGGACATCTAAAGACATTTCAATTTGGACATCTAAATACATTTCATATTGGACATCTAAATACATTTCATATTGAACATCAAAAGACATTTCCTATTGGACATCTAAATACATTTCATATTGGACATCAAAAGACATTTCATATTGGACATCTAAAGACATTTCATATTGGACATCTAAAGACATTTCATTTTGGACATCAAAAGACATTTCATATTGGACATCTAAAAACATTTCATATTGGACATCTAAAGACATTTCATTTTGGACATCAAAAGACATTTCATATTGGACATCAAAAGACATTTCATATTGGACATCAAAAGACTTTTCATATTGGACATCTAAATACATTTCATATTGGACACCTAAATACATTTCATATTGGACATCTAAAGACATTTCATATTAGACATCTAAAGACCTTTCATATTGGACATCTAAATACATTTCATATTGGACATCTAAATACATTTCATATTAGACATCTAAAGACATTTCATATTGGACATCTAAATACATTTCATATTGGACATCTAAAGACATTTCATATTGGACATGTAAAGACATTTCATATTGAATATCTAAAGACATTTCATATTGAACATCTAAATACATTTCATATTGGTCATCTAAAGACATTTCATATTGGACATCAAAAGAAATTTCATATTGGACATCTAAAGACATTTCATATTGGACATCTAAAGACATTTCATATTGGACATCTAAATACATTTCATATTGGACATCAATATACATTTCATATTGGACATCTAAAGACATTTCATATTGGATATCTAAAGACATTTCATATTAGACATCTAAAGACATTTCATATTGGACATCTAAAGACATTTCATATTGGACATCTAAAGACATTTCATATTAGACATCAAAAGACATTTCATATTAGACATCTAAAGACATTTCATATTGGACATCTAAAGACATTTCAAATTGGACATCTAAAGACATTTCATATTGGACATCTAAATACATTTCATATTGGACATCTAAAGACATTTCATATTGGACATCTAAAGACCTTTCATATTGGACATCTAAAGACATTTCATATTGGCCATCTAAAGACATTTCATATTGCACATTTAAAGACATTTCATATTAGACATCTAAAGACATTTCATATTGGACATCTAAAGACATTTCATATTGGATATCAAAAGACATTTCATATTGGACATCTAAAGACATTTCATATTGGACATCTAAAGACATTTCATATTGGACACCTAAATACATTTCATATTGGACATCTAAATACATTTCATATTGGACACCTAAATACATTTCATATTGGACATCTAAAGACATTTCATATTCGAAATCTAAAGACCTTTCATATTGGACATCTAAATACATTTCATATTGGACATCTAAATACATTTCATATTAGACATCTAAAGACATTTCATATTAGACATCTAAAGACATTTCATATTAAACATCTAAAGACATTTCATATTGGACATCTAAAGACATTTCATATTGGACATCTAAATACATTTCATATTGGACATCTAAAGACATTTCATATTGGACATCTAAAGACCTTTCATATTGGACATCTAAAGACATTTCATATTGGACATCTAAAGACATTTCATATTGGACATCTAAATACATTTCATATTAGACATCTAAAGACATTTCATATTGGACATCTAAAGATATTTCATATTGGATATCTAAAGACATTTCATATTGGCCATCTAAAGACATTTCATATTGGACATCAAAAGACATTTCATATTGGACATCTAAAGACATTTCATATTGGACATCTAAAGACATTTCATATTGGACATCAAAAGAAATTTCATATTGGACATCTAAATACATTTCATATTGGATATCTAAATACATTTCATATTAGACATCAAAAGACATTTCATATTAGACATATAAATACATTTCATATTGGACATCTAAAGACATTTCATATTGGACATGTAAAGACATTTCATATTGAATATCTAAAGACATTTCATATTGAACATCTAAATACATTTCATATTGGACATCTAAAGACATTTCATATTGGACATCTAAATACATTTCATATTGGACATCTATATACATTTCATATTGGACATCTAAAGACATTTCATATTGGATATCTAAAGACATTTCATATTAGACATCTAAAGACATTTCATATTGGACATCTAAAGACATTTCATATTGGACATCTAAAGACATTTCATATTAGACATCAAAAGACATTTCATATTAGACATCTAAAGACATTTCATATTGGACATCTAAAGACATTTCAAATTGGACATCTAAAGACATTTCATATTGGACATCTAAATACATTTCATATTGGACATCTAAAGACATTTCATATTGGACATCTAAAGACCTTTCATATTGGACATCTAAAGACATTTCATATTGGACATCTAAAGACATTTCATATTGGACATTTAAATACATTTCATATTGGATATCTAAATACATTTCATATTGGACATGTAAAGGCATTTCCTATTGGACATCTAAAGACATTTCATATTGGATATCTAAAGACATTTCATATTGACCATCTAAAGACATTTCATATTGGACATTTAAAGACATTTCATATTAGACATCTAAAGACATTTCATATTGGACATCTAAAGACATTTCATATTGGATATCAAAAGACATTTCATATTGGACATCTAAAGACATTTCATATTGGACATCTAAAGACATTTCATATTGGACACCTAAATACATTTCATATTGGACATCTAAATACATTTCATATTGGACACCTAAATACATTTCATATTGGACATCTAAAGACATTTCATATTCGAAATCTAAAGACCTTTCATATTGGACATCTAAATACATTTCATAT
Organism: Bathymodiolus brooksi; assembly: GCA_963680875.1. Taxonomy (NCBI): domain Eukaryota; kingdom Metazoa; phylum Mollusca; class Bivalvia; order Mytilida; family Modiolidae; genus Bathymodiolus; species Bathymodiolus brooksi. Next base: position 95,604,306 of record OY804588.1, read on the forward strand.
TGGACATCTAAAGACATTTCATATTGGACATCAAAAGAAATTTCATATTGGACATCTAAATACATTTTATATTGGATATCTAAATACATTTCATATTAGACATCAAAAGACATTTCATATTAGACATATAAAGACATTTCATATTGGACATCTAAAGACATTTCATATTGGATATCTAAAGTCATTTCATATTGGACATCTAAAGACATTTCATATTGGACATTTAAATACATTTTATATTGAACATCTAAAGACATTTCATATTGGACATCTAAAGACATTTCATATTGGTTATCTAAAGACATTTCATATTGGACATCTAAAGACATTTCATATTGGACATCTAAAGACATTTCATATTGGACATCTAAAGGCATTTCATATTGGACATCTTAAGACATTTCATATTGGACATCTAAAGACATTTCATATTGGACATCTAAAGACATTTCATATTGGAAATCTAAAGACATTTCATTTTGGACATCAAAAGACATTTCATATTGGACATCAAAAGACATTTCATATTGGACATCAAAAGACTTTTCATATTGGACATCTAAATACATTTCATATTGGACACCTAAATACATTTCATAATGGACATCTAAAGACATTTCATATTAGACATCTAAAGACCTTTCATATTGGACATCTAAATACATTTCATATTGGACATCTAAATACATTTCATATTAGACATCGAAAGACATTTCATATTAGACATCTAAATACATTTCATATTGGACATCTAAAGACATTTCATATTGGACATGTAAAGACATTTCATATTGAATATCTAAAGACATTTCATATTGAACATCTAAATACATTTCATATTGGACATCTAAAGACATTTCATATTGGACATCTAAATACATTTCATATTGGACATCTATATACATTTCATATTGGACATCTAAAGACATTTCATATTGGATATCAAAAGACATTTCATATTGGACATCTAAAGACATTTCATATTGGATATCAAAAGACATTTCATATTGGACATCTAAAGACATTTCATATTGGACATCTAAAGACATTTCATATTGGACACCTAAATACATTTCATATTGGACATCTAAATACATTTCATATTGGACACCTAAATACATTTCATATTGGACATCTAAAGACATTTCATATTCGAAATCTAAAGACCTTTCATATTGGACATCTAAATACATTTCATATTGGACATCAAAAGACATTTCATATTGGACATCAAAAGAAATTTCATATTGGACATCTAAATACCTTTTATATTGGATATCTAAATACATTTCATATTAGACATCAAAAGACATTTCATATTAGACATATAAAGACATTTCATATTGGACATCTAAAGACATTTCATATTGGATATCTAAAGTCATTTCATATTGGACATCTAAAGACATTTCATATTGGACATTTAAATACATTTTATATTGAACATCTAAAGACATTTCATATTGGACATCTAAAGACATTTCATATTGGTTATCTAAAGACATTTCATATTGGACATCTAAAGACATTTCATATTGGACATCTAAAGACATTTCATATTGGACATCTAAAGGCATTTCATATTGGACATCTTAAGACATTTCATATTGGACATCTAAAGACATTTCATATTGGACATCTAAAGACATTTCATATTGGAAATCTAAAGACATTTCATTTTGGACATCAAAAGACATTTCATATTGGACATCAAAAGACATTTCATATTGGACATCAAAAGACTTTTCATATTGGACATCTAAATACATTTCATATTGGACACCTAAATACATTTCATAATGGACATCTAAAGACATTTCATATTAGACATCTAAAGACCTTTCATATTGGACATCTAAATACATTTCATATTGGACATCTAAATACATTTCATATTAGACATCGAAAGACATTTCATATTAGACATCTAAATACATTTCATATTGGACATCTAAAGACATTTCATATTGGACATGCAAAGACATTTCATATTGAATATCTAAAGACATTTCATATTGAACATCTAAATACATTTCATATTGGACATCTAAAGACATTTCATATTGGACATCTAAATACATTTCATATTGGACATCTATATACATTTCATATTGGACATCTAAAGACATTTCATATTGGATATCTAAAGACATTTCATATTAGACATCTAAAGACATTTCATATTGGACATCTAAAGACATTTCATATTGGACATCTAAAGACATTTCATATTAGACATCAAAAGACATTTCATATTAGACATCTAAAGACATTTCATATTGGACATCTAAAGACATTTCAAATTGGACATCTAAAGACATTTCATATTGGACATCTAAATACATTTCATATTGGACATCAAAAGACATTTCATATTGGACATCAAAAGAAATTTCATATTGGACATCTAAATACCTTTTATATTGGATATCTAAATACATTTCATATTAGACATCAAAAGACATTTCATATTAGACATATAAAGACATTTCATATTGGACATCTAAAGACATTTCATATTGGATATCTAAAGTCATTTCATATTGGACATCTAAAGACATTTCATATTGGACATTTAAATACATTTTATATTGAACATCTAAAGACATTTCATATTGGACATCTAAAGACATTTCATATTGGTTATCTAAAGACATTTCATATTGGACATCTAAAGACATTTCATATTGGACATCTAAAGACATTTCATATTGGACATCTAAAGGCATTTCATATTGGACATCTTAAGACATTTCATATTGGACATCTAAAGACATTTCATATTGGACATCTAAAGACATTTCATATTGGAAATCTAAAGACATTTCATTTTGGACATCAAAAGACATTTCATATTGGACATCAAAAGACATTTCATATTGGACATCAAAAGACTTTTCATATTGGACATCTAAATACATTTCATATTGGACACCTAAATACATTTCATAATGGACATCTAAAGACATTTCATATTAGACATCTAAAGACCTTTCATATTGGACATCTAAATACATTTCATATTGGACATCTAAATACATTTCATATTAGACATCGAAAGACATTTCATATTAGACATCTAAATACATTTCATATTGGACATCTAAAGACATTTCATATTGGACATGTAAAGACATTTCATATTGAATATCTAAAGACATTTCATATTGAACATCTAAATACATTTCATATTGGACATCTAAAGACATTTCATATTGGACATCTAAATACATTTCATATTGGACATCTATATACATTTCATATTGGACATCTAAAGACATTTCATATTGGATATCTAAAGACATTTCATATTAGACATCTAAAGACATTTCATATTGGACATCTAAAGACATTTCATATTGGACATCTAAAGACATTTCATATTAGACATCAAAAGACATTTCATATTAGACATCTAAAGACATTTCATATTGGACATCTAAAGACATTTCAAATTGGACATCTAAAGACATTTCATATTGGACATCTAAATACATTTCATATTGGACATCTAAAGACATTTCATATTGGACATCTAAAGACCTTTCATATTGGACATCTAAAGACATTTCATATTGGACATCTAAAGACATTTCATATTGGACATTTAAATACATTTCATATTGGATATCTAAATACATTTCATATTGGACATGTAAAGGCATTTCCTATTGGACATCTAAAGACATTTCATATTGGATATCTAAAGACATTTCATATTGACCATCTAAAGACATTTCATATTGGACATTTAAAGACATTTCATATTAGACATCTAAAGACATTTCATATTAGACATCTAAAGACATTTCATATTGGATATCAAAAGACATTTCATATTGGACATCTAAAGACATTTCATATTGGACATCTAAAGACATTTCATATTGGACACCTAAATACATTTCATATTGGACATCTAAATACATTTCATATTGGACACCTAAATACATTTCATATTGGACATCTAAAGACATTTCATATTCGAAATCTAAAGACCTTTCATATTGGACATCTAAATACATTTCATATTGGACATCTAAAGACATTTCATATTGGACATCAAAAGAAATTTCATATTGGACATCTAAATACATTTTATATTGGATATCTAAATACATTTCATATTAGACATCAAAAGACATTTCATATTAGACATATAAAGACATTTCATATTGGACATCTAAAGACATTTCATATTGGATATCTAAAGTCATTTCATATTGGACATCTAAAGACATTTCATATTGGACATCTAAATACATTTTATATTGAACATCTAAAGACATTTCATATTGGACATCTAAAGACATTTCATATTGGTTATCTAAAGACATTTCATATTGGACATCTAAAGACATTTCATATTGGACATCTAAAGACATTTCATATTGGACATCTAAAGGCATTTCATATTGGACATCTAAAGACATTTCATATTGGACATCTAAAGACATTTCATATTGGACATCTAAAGACATTTCATATTGGACATCTAAAGACATTTCATATTGGACATCTAAAGACATTTCATATTGGACATCAAAAGACATTTCATATTGGACATCTAAAGACATTTCATATTGGACATCTAAAGACATTTCACATTGGACATCTAAATACATTTCATATTGGACATCTAAATACATTTCATATTGGACATCTAAAGACATTTCATATTGGACATCTAAAGACATTTCATATTGGACATCTAAAGACATTTCATATTGGACATCTAAAGACATTTCATATTGGATATCTAAAGACATTTCATATTGGACATCTAAAGACATTTCATATTGGACATCTAAATACATTTCATATTGGACATCTAAATACATTTCATATTGGACATCAAAAGACATTTCCTATTAGACATCTAAAGACATTTCATATTGGACACCTGACGACATTTCATATTGGACATCTAAGGACATTTCATATTGGACATCTAAAGACATTTCATATTGGACACCTAAATATATTTCATATTGGACATCTAAAGACATTTCATATTGGACATGTAAAGACATTTCATATTGAACATCTAAAGACATTTCATATTGAACATCTAAATACATTTCATATTGGTCATATAAAGACATTTCATATTGGACATCGAAAGAAATTTCATATTGGACATCTAAAGACATTTCATATTGGACATCTAAAGACATTTCATATTGGACATCTAAATACATTTCATATTGGACATCTAAAGACATTTCATATTGGATATCTAAAGACATTTCATATTAGACATCTAAATACATTTCATATTGGACATCTAAAGACTTTTCATATTGGACATCAAAAGACATTTCTTATTGGACATCTAAAGACATTTCATATTGGACATCTAAAGACATTTCAATTTGGACATCTAAATACATTTCATATTGGACATCTAAATACATTTCATATTGAACATCAAAAGACATTTCCTATTGGACATCTAAATACATTTCATATTGGACATCAAAAGACATTTCATATTGGACATCTAAAGACATTTCATATTGGACATCTAAAGACATTTCATTTTGGACATCAAAAGACATTTCATATTGGACATCTAAAAACATTTCATATTGGACATCTAAAGACATTTCATTTTGGACATCAAAAGACATTTCATATTGGACATCAAAAGACATTTCATATTGGACATCAAAAGACTTTTCATATTGGACATCTAAATACATTTCATATTGGACACCTAAATACATTTCATATTGGACATCTAAAGACATTTCATATTAGACATCTAAAGACCTTTCATATTGGACATCTAAATACATTTCATATTGGACATCTAAATACATTTCATATTAGACATCTAAAGACATTTCATATTGGACATCTAAATACATTTCATATTGGACATCTAAAGACATTTCATATTGGACATGTAAAGACATTTCATATTGAATATCTAAAGACATTTCATATTGAACATCTAAATACATTTCATATTGGTCATCTAAAGACATTTCATATTGGACATCAAAAGAAATTTCATATTGGACATCTAAAGACATTTCATATTGGACATCTAAAGACATTTCATATTGGACATCTAAATACATTTCATATTGGACATCTATATACATTTCATATTGGACATCTAAAGACATTTCATATTGGATATCTAAAGACATTTCATATTAGACATCTAAAGACATTTCATATTGGACATCTAAAGACATTTCATATTGGACATCTAAAGACATTTCATATTAGACATCAAAAGACATTTCATATTAGACATCTAAAGACATTTCATATTGGACATCTAAAGACATTTCAAATTGGACATCTAAAGACATTTCATATTGGACATCTAAATACATTTCATATTGGACATCTAAAGACATTTCATATTGGACATCTAAAGACCTTTCATATTGGACATCTAAAGACATTTCATATTGGCCATCTAAAGACATTTCATATTGCACATTTAAAGACATTTCATATTAGACATCTAAAGACATTTCATATTGGACATCTAAAGACATTTCATATTGGATATCAAAAGACATTTCATATTGGACATCTAAAGACATTTCATATTGGACATCTAAAGACATTTCATATTGGACACCTAAATACATTTCATATTGGACATCTAAATACATTTCATATTGGACACCTAAATACATTTCATATTGGACATCTAAAGACATTTCATATTCGAAATCTAAAGACCTTTCATATTGGACATCTAAATACATTTCATATTGGACATCTAAATACATTTCATATTAGACATCTAAAGACATTTCATATTAGACATCTAAAGACATTTCATATTAAACATCTAAAGACATTTCATATTGGACATCTAAAGACATTTCATATTGGACATCTAAATACATTTCATATTGGACATCTAAAGACATTTCATATTGGACATCTAAAGACCTTTCATATTGGACATCTAAAGACATTTCATATTGGACATCTAAAGACATTTCATATTGGACATCTAAATACATTTCATATTAGACATCTAAAGACATTTCATATTGGACATCTAAAGACATTTCATATTGGATATCTAAAGACATTTCATATTGGCCATCTAAAGACATTTCATATTGGACATCAAAAGACATTTCATATTGGACATCTAAAGACATTTCATATTGGACATCTAAAGACATTTCATATTGGACATCAAAAGAAATTTCATATTGGACATCTAAATACATTTCATATTGGATATCTAAATACATTTCATATTAGACATCAAAAGACATTTCATATTAGACATATAAATACATTTCATATTGGACATCTAAAGACATTTCATATTGGACATGTAAAGACATTTCATATTGAATATCTAAAGACATTTCATATTGAACATCTAAATACATTTCATATTGGACATCTAAAGACATTTCATATTGGACATCTAAATACATTTCATATTGGACATCTAAAGACATTTCATATTGGATATCTAAAGACATTTCATATTAGACATCTAAATACATTTCATATTGGACATCTAAAGACTTTTCATATTGGACATCAAAAGACATTTCTTATTGGACATCTAAAGACATTTCATATTGGACATCTAAAGACATTTCAATTTGGACATCTAAATACATTTCATATTGGACATCTAAATACATTTCATATTGAACATCAAAAGACATTTCCTATTGGACATCTAAATACATTTCATATTGGACATCAAAAGACATTTCATATTGGACATCTAAAGACATTTCATATTGGACATCTAAAGACATTTCATTTTGGACATCAAAAGACATTTCATATTGGACATCTAAAAACATTTCATATTGGACATCTAAAGACATTTCATTTTGGACATCAAAAGACATTTCATATTGGACATCAAAAGACATTTCATATTGGACATCAAAAGACTTTTCATATTGGACATCTAAATACATTTCATATTGGACACCTAAATACATTTCATATTGGACATCTAAAGACATTTCATATTAGACATCTAAAGACCTTTCATATTGGACATCTAAATACATTTCATATTGGACATCTAAATACATTTCATATTAGACATCTAAAGACATTTCATATTGGACATCTAAATACATTTCATATTGGACATCTAAAGACATTTCATATTGGACATGTAAAGACATTTCATATTGAATATCTAAAGACATTTCATATTGAACATCTAAATACATTTCATATTGGTCATCTAAAGACATTTCATATTGGACATCAAAAGAAATTTCATATTGGACATCTAAAGACATTTCATATTGGACATCTAAAGACATTTCATATTGGACATCTAAATACATTTCATATTGGACATCAATATACATTTCATATTGGACATCTAAAGACATTTCATATTGGATATCTAAAGACATTTCATATTAGACATCTAAAGACATTTCATATTGGACATCTAAAGACATTTCATATTGGACATCTAAAGACATTTCATATTAGACATCAAAAGACATTTCATATTAGACATCTAAAGACATTTCATATTGGACATCTAAAGACATTTCAAATTGGACATCTAAAGACATTTCATATTGGACATCTAAATACATTTCATATTGGACATCTAAAGACATTTCATATTGGACATCTAAAGACCTTTCATATTGGACATCTAAAGACATTTCATATTGGCCATCTAAAGACATTTCATATTGCACATTTAAAGACATTTCATATTAGACATCTAAAGACATTTCATATTGGACATCTAAAGACATTTCATATTGGATATCAAAAGACATTTCATATTGGACATCTAAAGACATTTCATATTGGACATCTAAAGACATTTCATATTGGACACCTAAATACATTTCATATTGGACATCTAAATACATTTCATATTGGACACCTAAATACATTTCATATTGGACATCTAAAGACATTTCATATTCGAAATCTAAAGACCTTTCATATTGGACATCTAAATACATTTCATATTGGACATCTAAATACATTTCATATTAGACATCTAAAGACATTTCATATTAGACATCTAAAGACATTTCATATTAAACATCTAAAGACATTTCATATTGGACATCTAAAGACATTTCATATTGGACATCTAAATACATTTCATATTGGACATCTAAAGACATTTCATATTGGACATCTAAAGACCTTTCATATTGGACATCTAAAGACATTTCATATTGGACATCTAAAGACATTTCATATTGGACATCTAAATACATTTCATATTAGACATCTAAAGACATTTCATATTGGACATCTAAAGATATTTCATATTGGATATCTAAAGACATTTCATATTGGCCATCTAAAGACATTTCATATTGGACATCAAAAGACATTTCATATTGGACATCTAAAGACATTTCATATTGGACATCTAAAGACATTTCATATTGGACATCAAAAGAAATTTCATATTGGACATCTAAATACATTTCATATTGGATATCTAAATACATTTCATATTAGACATCAAAAGACATTTCATATTAGACATATAAATACATTTCATATTGGACATCTAAAGACATTTCATATTGGACATGTAAAGACATTTCATATTGAATATCTAAAGACATTTCATATTGAACATCTAAATACATTTCATATTGGACATCTAAAGACATTTCATATTGGACATCTAAATACATTTCATATTGGACATCTATATACATTTCATATTGGACATCTAAAGACATTTCATATTGGATATCTAAAGACATTTCATATTAGACATCTAAAGACATTTCATATTGGACATCTAAAGACATTTCATATTGGACATCTAAAGACATTTCATATTAGACATCAAAAGACATTTCATATTAGACATCTAAAGACATTTCATATTGGACATCTAAAGACATTTCAAATTGGACATCTAAAGACATTTCATATTGGACATCTAAATACATTTCATATTGGACATCTAAAGACATTTCATATTGGACATCTAAAGACCTTTCATATTGGACATCTAAAGACATTTCATATTGGACATCTAAAGACATTTCATATTGGACATTTAAATACATTTCATATTGGATATCTAAATACATTTCATATTGGACATGTAAAGGCATTTCCTATTGGACATCTAAAGACATTTCATATTGGATATCTAAAGACATTTCATATTGACCATCTAAAGACATTTCATATTGGACATTTAAAGACATTTCATATTAGACATCTAAAGACATTTCATATTGGACATCTAAAGACATTTCATATTGGATATCAAAAGACATTTCATATTGGACATCTAAAGACATTTCATATTGGACATCTAAAGACATTTCATATTGGACACCTAAATACATTTCATATTGGACATCTAAATACATTTCATATTGGACACCTAAATACATTTCATATTGGACATCTAAAGACATTTCATATTCGAAATCTAAAGACCTTTCATATTGGACATCTAAATACATTTCATATTGGACATCTAAAGACATTTCATATTGGACATCAAAAGAAATTTCATATTGGACATCTAAATACATTTTATATTGGATATCTAAATACATTTCATATTAGACATCAAAAGACATTTCATATTAGACATATAAAGACATTTCATATTGGACATCTAAAGACATTTCATATTGGATATCTAAAGTCATTTCATATTGGACATCTAAAGACATTTCATATTGGACATTTAAATACATTTTATATTGAACATCTAAAGACATTTCATATTGGACATCTAAAGACATTTCATATTGGTTATCTAAAGACATTTCATATTGGACATCTAAAGACATTTCATATTGGACATCTAAAGACATTTCATATTGGACATCTAAAGGCATTTCATATTGGACATCTTAAGACATTTCATATTGGACATCTAAAGACATTTCATATTGGACATCTAAAGACATTTCATATTGGAAATCTAAAGACATTTCATTTTGGACATCAAAAGACATTTCATATTGGACATCAAAAGACATTTCATATTGGACATCAAAAGACTTTTCATATTGGACATCTAAATACATTTCATATTGGACACCTAAATACATTTCATAATGGACATCTAAAGACATTTCATATTAGACATCTAAAGACCTTTCATATTGGACATCTAAATACATTTCATATTGGACATCTAAATACATTTCATATTAGACATCGAAAGACATTTCATATTAGACATCTAAATACATTTCATATTGGACATCTAAAGACATTTCATATTGGACATGTAAAGACATTTCATATTGAATATCTAAAGACATTTCATATTGAACATCTAAATACATTTCATATTGGACATCTAAAGACATTTCATATTGGACATCTAAATACATTTCATATTGGACATCTATATACATTTCATATTGGATATCAAAAGACATTTCATATTGGACATCTAAATACATTTCATATTGGACATCTAAAGACATTTCATATTGGACATCTAAAGACCTTTCATATTGGACATCTAAAGACATTTCATATTGGCCATCTAAAGACATTTCATATTGCACATTTAAAGACATTTCATATTAGACATCTAAAGACATTTCATATTGGACATCTAAAGACATTTCATATTGGATATCAAAAGACATTTCATATTGGACATCTAAAGACATTTCATATTGGACATCTAAAGACATTTCATATTGGACACCTAAATACATTTCATATTGGACATCTAAATACATTTCATATTGGACACCTAAATACATTTCATATTGGACATCTAAAGACATTTCATATTCGAAATCTAAAGACCTTTCATATTGGACATCTAAATACATTTCATATTGGACATCTAAATACATTTCATATTAGACATCTAAAGACATTTCATATTAGACATCTAAAGACATTTCATATTAAACATCTAAAGACATTTCATATTGGACATCTAAAGACATTTCATATTGGACATCTAAATACATTTCATATTGGACATCTAAAGACATTTCATATTGGACATCTAAAGACCTTTCATATTGGACATCTAAAGACATTTCATATTGGACATCTAAAGACATTTCATATTGGACATCTAAATACATTTCATATTAGACATCTAAAGACATTTCATATTGGACATCTAAAGATATTTCATATTGGATATCTAAAGACATTTCATATTGGCCATCTAAAGACATTTCATATTGGACATCAAAAGACATTTCATATTGGACATCTAAAGACATTTCATATTGGACATCTAAAGACATTTCATATTGGACATCAAAAGAAATTTCATATTGGACATCTAAATACATTTCATATTGGATATCTAAATACATTTCATATTAGACATCAAAAGACATTTCATATTAGACATATAAATACATTTCATATTGGACATCTAAAGACATTTCATATTGGACATGTAAAGACATTTCATATTGAATATCTAAAGACATTTCATATTGAACATCTAAATACATTTCATATTGGACATCTAAAGACATTTCATATTGGACATCTAAATACATTTCATATTGGACATCTATATACATTTCATATTGGACATCTAAAGACATTTCATATTGGATATCTAAAGACATTTCATATTAGACATCTAAAGACATTTCATATTGGACATCTAAAGACATTTCATATTGGACATCTAAAGACATTTCATATTAGACATCAAAAGACATTTCATATTAGACATCTAAAGACATTTCATATTGGACATCTAAAGACATTTCAAATTGGACATCTAAAGACATTTCATATTGGACATCTAAATACATTTCATATTGGACATCTAAAGACATTTCATATTGGACATCTAAAGACCTTTCATATTGGACATCTAAAGACATTTCATATTGGACATCTAAAGACATTTCATATTGGACATTTAAATACATTTCATATTGGATATCTAAATACATTTCATATTGGACATGTAAAGGCATTTCCTATTGGACATCTAAAGACATTTCATATTGGATATCTAAAGACATTTCATATTGACCATCTAAAGACATTTCATATTGGACATTTAAAGACATTTCATATTAGACATCTAAAGACATTTCATATTGGACATCTAAAGACATTTCATATTGGATATCAAAAGACATTTCATATTGGACATCTAAAGACATTTCATATTGGACATCTAAAGACATTTCATATTGGACACCTAAATACATTTCATATTGGACATCTAAATACATTTCATATTGGACACCTAAATACATTTCATATTGGACATCTAAAGACATTTCATATTCGAAATCTAAAGACCTTTCATATTGGACATCTAAATACATTTCATATTGGACATCTAAAGACATTTCATATTGGACATCAAAAGAAATTTCATATTGGACATCTAAATACATTTTATATTGGATATCTAAATACATTTCATATTAGACATCAAAAGACATTTCATATTAGACATATAAAGACATTTCATATTGGACATCTAAAGACATTTCATATTGGATATCTAAAGTCATTTCATATTGGACATCTAAAGACATTTCATATTGGACATTTAAATACATTTTATATTGAACATCTAAAGACATTTCATATTGGACATCTAAAGACATTTCATATTGGTTATCTAAAGACATTTCATATTGGACATCTAAAGACATTTCATATTGGACATCTAAAGACATTTCATATTGGACATCTAAAGGCATTTCATATTGGACATCTTAAGACATTTCATATTGGACATCTAAAGACATTTCATATTGGACATCTAAAGACATTTCATATTGGAAATCTAAAGACATTTCATTTTGGACATCAAAAGACATTTCATATTGGACATCAAAAGACATTTCATATTGGACATCAAAAGACTTTTCATATTGGACATCTAAATACATTTCATATTGGACACCTAAATACATTTCATAATGGACATCTAAAGACATTTCATATTAGACATCTAAAGACCTTTCATATTGGACATCTAAATACATTTCATATTGGACATCTAAATACATTTCATATTAGACATCGAAAGACATTTCATATTAGACATCTAAATACATTTCATATTGGACATCTAAAGACATTTCATATTGGACATGTAAAGACATTTCATATTGAATATCTAAAGACATTTCATATTGAACATCTAAATACATTTCATATTGGACATCTAAAGACATTTCATATTGGACATCTAAATACATTTCATATTGGACATCTATATACATTTCATATTGGACATCTAAAGACATTTCATATTGGATATCAAAAGACATTTCATATTGGACATCTAAAGACATTTCATATTGGATATCAAAAGACATTTCATATTGGACATCTAAAGACATTTCATATTGGACATCTAAAGACATTTCATATTGGACACCTAAATACATTTCATATTGGACATCTAAATACATTTCATATTGGACACCTAAATACATTTCATATTGGACATCTAAAGACATTTCATATTCGAAATCTAAAGACCTTTCATATTGGACATCTAAATACATTTCATATTGGACATCTAAAGACATTTCATATTGGACATCAAAAGAAATTTCATATTGGACATCTAAATACATTTTATATTGGATATCTAAATACATTTCATATTAGACATCAAAAGACATTTCATATTAGACATATAAAGACATTTCATATTGGACATCTAAAGACATTTCATATTGGATATCTAAAGTCATTTCATATTGGACATCTAAAGACATTTCATATTGGACATTTAAATACATTTTATATTGAACATCTAAAGACATTTCATATTGGACATCTAAAGACATTTCATATTGGTTATCTAAAGACATTTCATATTGGACATCTAAAGACATTTCATATTGGACATCTAAAGACATTTCATATTGGACATCTAAAGGCATTTCATATTGGACATCTTAAGACATTTCATATTGGACATCTAAAGACATTTCATATTGGACATCTAAAGACATTTCATATTGGAAATCTAAAGACATTTCATTTTGGACATCAAAAGACATTTCATATTGGACATCAAAAGACATTTCATATTGGACATCAAAAGACTTTTCATATTGGACATCTAAATACATTTCATATTGGACACCTAAATACATTTCATAATGGACATCTAAAGACATTTCATATTAGACATCTAAAGACCTTTCATATTGGACATCTAAATACATTTCATATTGGACATCTAAATACATTTCATATTAGACATCGAAAGACATTTCATATTAGACATCTAAATACATTTCATATTGGACATCTAAAGACATTTCATATTGGACATGTAAAGACATTTCATATTGAATATCTAAAGACATTTCATATTGAACATCTAAATACATTTCATATTGGACATCTAAAGACATTTCATATTGGACATCTAAATACATTTCATATTGGACATCTATATACATTTCATATTGGACATCTAAAGACATTTCATATTGGATATCTAAAGACATTTCATATTAGACATCTAAAGACATTTCATATTGGACATCTAAAGACATTTCATATTGGACATCTAAAGACATTTCATATTAGACATCAAAAGACATTTCATATTAGACATCTAAAGACATTTCATATTGGACATCTAAAGACATTTCAAATTGGACATCTAAAGACATTTCATATTGGACATCTAAATACATTTCATATTGGACATCTAAAGACATTTCATATTGGACATCTAAAGACCTTTCATATTGGACATCTAAAGACATTTCATATTGGACATCTAAAGACATTTCATATTGGACATTTAAATACATTTCATATTGGATATCTAAATACATTTCATATTGGACATGTAAAGGCATTTCCTATTGGACATCTAAAGACATTTCATATTGGATATCTAAAGACATTTCATATTGACCATCTAAAGACATTTCATATTGGACATTTAAAGACATTTCATATTAGACATCTAAAGACATTTCATATTAGACATCTAAAGACATTTCATATTGGATATCAAAAGACATTTCATATTGGACATCTAAAGACATTTCATATTGGACATCTAAAGACATTTCATATTGGACACCTAAATACATTTCATATTGGACATCTAAATACATTTCATATTGGACACCTAAATACATTTCATATTGGACATCTAAAGACATTTCATATTCGAAATCTAAAGACCTTTCATATTGGACATCTAAATACATTTCATATTGGACATCTAAAGACATTTCATATTGGACATCAAAAGAAATTTCATATTGGACATCTAAATACATTTTATATTGGATATCTAAATACATTTCATATTAGACATCAAAAGACATTTCATATTAGACATATAAAGACATTTCATATTGGACATCTAAAGACATTTCATATTGGATATCTAAAGTCATTTCATATTGGACATCTAAAGACATTTCATATTGGACATCTAAATACATTTTATATTGAACATCTAAAGACATTTCATATTGGACATCTAAAGACATTTCATATTGGTTATCTAAAGACATTTCATATTGGACATCTAAAGACATTTCATATTGGACATCTAAAGACATTTCATATTGGACATCTAAAGGCATTTCATATTGGACATCTAAAGACATTTCATATTGGACATCTAAAGACATTTCATATTGGACATCTAAAGACATTTCATATTGGACATCTAAAGACATTTCATATTGGACATCTAAAGACATTTCATATTGGACATCAAAAGACATTTCATATTGGACATCTAAAGACATTTCATATTGGACATCTAAAGACATTTCACATTGGACATCTAAATACATTTCATATTGGACATCTAAATACATTTCATATTGGACATCTAAAGACATTTCATATTGGACATCGAAAGACATTTCATATTGGACATCTAAAGACATTTCATATTGGACATCTAAAGACATTTCATATTGGATATCTAAAGACATTTCATATTGGACATCTAAAGACATTTCATATTGGACATCTAAATACATTTCATATTGGACATCTAAATACATTTCATATTGGACATCAAAAGACATTTCCTATTAGACATCTAAAGACATTTCATATTGGACACCTGACGACATTTCATATTGGACATCTAAGGACATTTCATATTGGACATCTAAAGACATTTCATATTGGACACCTAAATATATTTCATATTGGACATCTAAAGACATTTCATATTGGACATGTAAAGACATTTCATATTGAACATCTAAAGACATTTCATATTGAACATCTAAATACATTTCATATTGGTCATATAAAGACATTTCATATTGGACATCGAAAGAAATTTCATATTGGACATCTAAAGACATTTCATATTGGACATCTAAAGACATTTCATATTGGACATCTAAATACATTTCATATTGGACATCTAAAGACATTTCATATTGGATATCTAAAGACATTTCATATTAGACATCTAAATACATTTCATATTGGACATCTAAAGACTTTTCATATTGGACATCAAAAGACATTTCTTATTGGACATCTAAAGACATTTCATATTGGACATCTAAAGACATTTCAATTTGGACATCTAAATACATTTCATATTGGACATCTAAATACATTTCATATTGAACATCAAAAGACATTTCCTATTGGACATCTAAATACATTTCATATTGGACATCAAAAGACATTTCATATTGGACATCTAAAGACATTTCATATTGGACATCTAAAGACATTTCATTTTGGACATCAAAAGACATTTCATATTGGACATCTAAAAACATTTCATATTGGACATCTAAAGACATTTCATTTTGGACATCAAAAGACATTTCATATTGGACATCAAAAGACATTTCATATTGGACATCAAAAGACTTTTCATATTGGACATCTAAATACATTTCATATTGGACACCTAAATACATTTCATATTGGACATCTAAAGACATTTCATATTAGACATCTAAAGACCTTTCATATTGGACATCTAAATACATTTCATATTGGACATCTAAATACATTTCATATTAGACATCTAAAGACATTTCATATTGGACATCTAAATACATTTCATATTGGACATCTAAAGACATTTCATATTGGACATGTAAAGACATTTCATATTGAATATCTAAAGACATTTCATATTGAACATCTAAATACATTTCATATTGGTCATCTAAAGACATTTCATATTGGACATCAAAAGAAATTTCATATTGGACATCTAAAGACATTTCATATTGGACATCTAAAGACATTTCATATTGGACATCTAAATACATTTCATATTGGACATCTATATACATTTCATATTGGACATCTAAAGACATTTCATATTGGATATCTAAAGACATTTCATATTAGACATCTAAAGACATTTCATATTGGACATCTAAAGACATTTCATATTGGACATCTAAAGACATTTCATATTAGACATCAAAAGACATTTCATATTAGACATCTAAAGACATTTCATATTGGACATCTAAAGACATTTCAAATTGGACATCTAAAGACATTTCATATTGGACATCTAAATACATTTCATATTGGACATCTAAAGACATTTCATATTGGACATCTAAAGACCTTTCATATTGGACATCTAAAGACATTTCATATTGGCCATCTAAAGACATTTCATATTGCACATTTAAAGACATTTCATATTAGACATCTAAAGACATTTCATATTGGACATCTAAAGACATTTCATATTGGATATCAAAAGACATTTCATATTGGACATCTAAAGACATTTCATATTGGACATCTAAAGACATTTCATATTGGACACCTAAATACATTTCATATTGGACATCTAAATACATTTCATATTGGACACCTAAATACATTTCATATTGGACATCTAAAGACATTTCATATTCGAAATCTAAAGACCTTTCATATTGGACATCTAAATACATTTCATATTGGACATCTAAATACATTTCATATTAGACATCTAAAGACATTTCATATTAGACATCTAAAGACATTTCATATTAAACATCTAAAGACATTTCATATTGGACATCTAAAGACATTTCATATTGGACATCTAAATACATTTCATATTGGACATCTAAAGACATTTCATATTGGACATCTAAAGACCTTTCATATTGGACATCTAAAGACATTTCATATTGGACATCTAAAGACATTTCATATTGGACATCTAAATACATTTCATATTAGACATCTAAAGACATTTCATATTGGACATCTAAAGACATTTCATATTGGATATCTAAAGACATTTCATATTGGCCATCTAAAGACATTTCATATTGGACATCAAAAGACATTTCATATTGGACATCTAAAGACATTTCATATTGGACATCTAAAGACATTTCATATTGGACATCAAAAGAAATTTCATATTGGACATCTAAATACATTTCATATTGGATATCTAAATACATTTCATATTAGACATCAAAAGACATTTCATATTAGACATATAAATACATTTCATATTGGACATCTAAAGACATTTCATATTGGACATGTAAAGACATTTCATATTGAATATCTAAAGACATTTCATATTGAACATCTAAATACATTTCATATTGGACATCTAAAGACATTTCATATTGGACATCTAAATACATTTCATATTGGACATCTATATACATTTCATATTGGACATCTAAAGACATTTCATATTGGATATCTAAAGACATTTCATATTGGACATCTAAAGACATTTCATATTGGACATCTAAAGACATTTCATATTAGACATCAAAAGACATTTCATATTAGACATCTAAAGACATTTCATATTGGACATCTAAAGACATTTCAAATTGGACATCTAAAGACATTTCATATTGGACATCTAAATACATTTCATATTGGACATCTAAAGACATTTCATATTGGACATCTAAAGACATTTCATATTGGACATCTAAAGACCTTTCATATTGGACATCTAAAGACATTTCATATTGGACATCTAAAGACATTTCATATTGGACATCTAAATACATTTCATATTAGACATCTAAAGACATTTCATATTGGACATCTAAAGACATTTCATATTGGATATCTAAAGACATTTCATATTGGCCATCTAAAGACATTTCATATTGGACATCAAAAGACATTTCATATTGGACATCTAAAGACATTTCATATTGGACATCTAAAGACATTTCATATTGGACATCAAAAGAAATTTCATATTGGACATCTAAATACATTTCATATTGGATATCTAAATACATTTCATATTAGACATCAAAAGACATTTCATATTAGACATATAAATACATTTCATATTGGACATCTAAAGACATTTCATATTGGACATGTAAAGACATTTCATATTGAATATCTAAAGACATTTCATATTGAACATCTAAATACATTTCATATTGGACATCTAAAGACATTTCATATTGGACATCTAAATACATTTCATATTGGACATCTATATACATTTCATATTGGACATCTAAAGACATTTCATATTGGATATCTAAAGACATTTCATATTAGACATCTAAAGACATTTCATATTGGACATCTAAAGACATTTCATATTGGACATCTAAAGACATTTCATATTAGACATCAAAAGACATTTCATATTAGACATCTAAAGACATTTCATATTGGACATCTAAAGACATTTCAAATTGGACATCTAAAGACATTTCATATTGGACATCTAAATACATTTCATATTGGACATCTAAAGACATTTCATATTGGACATCTAAAGACCTTTCATATTGGACATCTAAAGACATTTCATATTGGACATCTAAAGACATTTCATATTGGACATTTAAGTACATTTCATATTGGATATCTAAATACATTTCATATTGGACATGTAAAGGCATTTCCTATTGGACATCTAAAGACATTTCATATTGGATATCTAAAGACATTTCATATTGACCATCTAAAGACATTTCATATTGGACATTTAAAGACATTTCATATTAGACATCTAAAGACATTTCATATTGGACATCTAAAGACATTTCATATTGGATATCAAAAGACATTTCATATTGGACATCTAAAGACATTTCATATTGGACATCTAAAGACATTTCATATTGGACACCTAAATACATTTCATATTGGACATCTAAATACATTTCATATTGGACACCTAAATACATTTCATATTGGACATCTAAAGACATTTCATATTCGAAATCTAAAGACCTTTCATATTGGACATCTAAATACATTTCATATTGGACATCTAAAGACATTTCATATTGGACATCAAAAGAAATTTCATATTGGACATCTAAATACATTTTATATTGGATATCTAGATACATTTCATATTAGACATCAAAAGACATTTCATATTAGACATATAAAGACATTTCATATTGGACATCTAAAGACATTTCATATTGGATATCTAAAGTCATTTCATATTGGACATCTAAAGACATTTCATATTGGACATCTAAATACATTTTATATTGAACATCTAAAGACATTTCATATTGGACATCTAAAGACATTTCATATTGGTTATCTAAAGACATTTCATATTGGACATCTAAAGACATTTCATATTGGACATCTAAAGACATTTCATATTGGACATCTAAAGGCATTTCATATTGGACATCTAAAGACATTTCATATTGGACATCTAAAGACATTTCATATTGGACATCTAAAGACATTTCATATTGGACATCTAAAGACATTTCATATTGGACATCTAAAGACATTTCATATTGGACATCAAAAGACATTTCATATTGGACATCTAAAGACATTTCATATTGGACATCTAAAGACATTTCACATTGGACATCTAAATACATTTCATATTGGACATCTAAATACATTTCATATTGGACATCTAAAGACATTTCATATTGGACATCTAAAGACATTTCATATTGGATATCTAAAGACATTTCATATTGGACATCTAAAGACATTTCATATTGGACATCTAAATACATTTCATATTGGACATCTAAATACATTTCATATTGGACATCAAAAGACATTTCCTATTAGACATCTAAAGACATTTCATATTGGACACCTGACGACATTTCATATTGGACATCTAAAGACATTTCATATTGGACACCTAAATACATTTCATATTGGACATCTAAAGACATTTCATATTGGACATCTAAAGACATTTCATATTGGATATCTAAAGACATTTCATATTGGCCATCTAAAGACATTTCATATTGGACATCAAAAGACATTTCATATTGGACATCTAAAGACATTTCATATTGGACATCTAAAGACATTTCATATTGGACATCAAAAGAAATTTCATATTGGACATCTAAATACATTTCATATTGGATATCTAAATACATTTCATATTAGACATCAAAAGACATTTCATATTAGACATATAAATACATTTCATATTGGACATCTAAAGACATTTCATATTGGACATGTAAAGACATTTCATATTGAATATCTAAAGACATTTCATATTGAACATCTAAATACATTTCATATTGGACATCTAAAGACATTTCATATTGGACATCTAAATACATTTCATATTGGACATCTATATACATTTCATATTGGACATCTAAAGACATTTCATATTGGATATCTAAAGACATTTCATATTAGACATCTAAAGACATTTCATATTGGACATCTAAAGACATTTCATATTGGACATCTAAAGACATTTCATATTAGACATCAAAAGACATTTCATATTAGACATCTAAAGACATTTCATATTGGACATCTAAAGACATTTCAAATTGGACATCTAAAGACATTTCATATTGGACATCTAAATACATTTCATATTGGACATCTAAAGACATTTCATATTGGACATCTAAAGACCTTTCATATTGGACATCTAAAGACATTTCATATTGGACATCTAAAGACATTTCATATTGGACATTTAAATACATTTCATATTGGATATCTAAATACATTTCATATTGGACATGTAAAGGCATTTCCTATTGGACATCTAAAGACATTTCATATTGGATATCTAAAGACATTTCATATTGACCATCTAAAGACATTTCATATTGGACATTTAAAGACATTTCATATTAGACATCTAAAGACATTTCATATTGGACATCTAAAGACATTTCATATTGGATATCAAAAGACATTTCATATTGGACATCTAAAGACATTTCATATTGGACATCTAAAGACATTTCATATTGGACACCTAAATACATTTCATATTGGACATCTAAATACATTTCATATTGGACACCTAAATACATTTCATATTGGACATCTAAAGACATTTCATATTCGAAATCTAAAGACCTTTCATATTGGACATCTAAATACATTTCATATTGGACATCTAAAGACATTTCATATTGGACATCAAAAGAAATTTCATATTGGACATCTAAATACATTTTATATTGGATATCTAAATACATTTCATATTAGACATCAAAAGACATTTCATATTAGACATATAAAGACATTTCATATTGGACATCTAAAGACATTTCATATTGGATATCTAAAGTCATTTCATATTGGACATCTAAAGACATTTCATATTGGACATCTAAATACATTTTATATTGAACATCTAAAGACATTTCATATTGGACATCTAAAGACATTTCATATTGGTTATCTAAAGACATTTCATATTGGACATCTAAAGACATTTCATATTGGACATCTAAAGACATTTCATATTGGACATCTAAAGGCATTTCATATTGGACATCTAAAGACATTTCATATTGGACATCTAAAGACATTTCATATTGGACATCTAAAGACATTTCATATTGGACATCTAAAGACATTTCATATTGGACATCTAAAGACATTTCATATTGGACATCAAAAGACATTTCATATTGGACATCTAAAGACATTTCATATTGGACATCTAAAGACATTTCACATTGGACATCTAAATACATTTCATATTGGACATCTAAATACATTTCATATTGGACATCTAAAGACATTTCATATTGGACATCTAAAGACATTTCATATTGGACATCTAAAGACATTTCATATTGGACATCTAAAGACATTTCATATTGGATATCTAAAGACATTTCATATTGGACATCTAAAGACATTTCATATTGGACATCTAAAGACCTTTCATATTGGACATCTAAAGACATTTCATATTGGCCATCTAAAGACATTTCATATTGCACATTTAAAGACATTTCATATTAGACATCTAAAGACATTTCATATTGGACATCTAAAGACATTTCATATTGGATATCAAAAGACATTTCATATTGGACATCTAAAGACATTTCATATTGGACATCTAAAGACATTTCATATTGGACACCTAAATACATTTCATATTGGACATCAAAAGACATTTCATATTGGACATCAAAAGACTTTTCATATTGGACATCTAAATACATTTCATATTGGACACCTAAATACATTTCATAATGGACATCTAAAGACATTTCATATTAGACATCTAAAGACCTTTCATATTGGACATCTAAATACATTTCATATTGGACATCTAAATACATTTCATATTAGACATCGAAAGACATTTCATATTAGACATCTAAATACATTTCATATTGGACATCTAAAGACATTTCATATTGGACATGTAAAGACATTTCATATTGAATATCTAAAGACATTTCATATTGAACATCTAAATACATTTCATATTGGACATCTAAAGACATTTCATATTGGACATCTAAATACATTTCATATTGGACATCTATATACATTTCATATTGGACATCTAAAGACATTTCATATTGGATATCTAAAGACATTTCATATTAGACATCTAAAGACATTTCATATTGGACATCTAAAGACATTTCATATTGGACATCTAAAGACATTTCATATTAGACATCAAAAGACATTTCATATTAGACATCTAAAGACATTTCATATTGGACATCTAAAGACATTTCAAATTGGACATCTAAAGACATTTCATATTGGACATCTAAATACATTTCATATTGGACATCTAAAGACATTTCATATTGGACATCTAAAGACCTTTCATATTGGACATCTAAAGACATTTCATATTGGACATCTAAAGACATTTCATATTGGACATTTAAATACATTTCATATTGGATATCTAAATACATTTCATATTGGACATGTAAAGGCATTTCCTATTGGACATCTAAAGACATTTCATATTGGATATCTAAAGACATTTCATATTGACCATCTAAAGACATTTCATATTGGACATTTAAAGACATTTCATATTAGACATCTAAAGACATTTCATATTAGACATCTAAAGACATTTCATATTGGATATCAAAAGACATTTCATATTGGACATCTAAAGACATTTCATATTGGACATCTAAAGACATTTCATATTGGACACCTAAATACATTTCATATTGGACATCTAAATACATTTCATATTGGACACCTAAATACATTTCATATTGGACATCTAAAGACATTTCATATTCGAAATCTAAAGACCTTTCATATTGGACATCTAAATACATTTCATATTGGACATCTAAAGACATTTCATATTGGACATCAAAAGAAATTTCATATTGGACATCTAAATACATTTTATATTGGATATCTAAATACATTTCATATTAGACATCAAAAGACATTTCATATTAGACATATAAAGACATTTCATATTGGACATCTAAAGACATTTCATATTGGATATCTAAAGTCATTTCATATTGGACATCTAAAGACATTTCATATTGGACATCTAAATACATTTTATATTGAACATCTAAAGACATTTCATATTGGACATCTAAAGACATTTCATATTGGTTATCTAAAGACATTTCATATTGGACATCTAAAGACATTTCATATTGGACATCTAAAGACATTTCATATTGGACATCTAAAGGCATTTCATATTGGACATCTAAAGACATTTCATATTGGACATCTAAAGACATTTCATATTGGACATCTAAAGACATTTCATATTGGACATCTAAAGACATTTCATATTGGACATCTAAAGACATTTCATATTGGACATCAAAAGACATTTCATATTGGACATCTAAAGACATTTCATATTGGACATCTAAAGACATTTCACATTGGACATCTAAATACATTTCATATTGGACATCTAAATACATTTCATATTGGACATCTAAAGACATTTCATATTGGACATCGAAAGACATTTCATATTGGACATCTAAAGACATTTCATATTGGACATCTAAAGACATTTCATATTGGATATCTAAAGACATTTCATATTGGACATCTAAAGACATTTCATATTGGACATCTAAATACATTTCATATTGGACATCTAAATACATTTCATATTGGACATCAAAAGACATTTCCTATTAGACATCTAAAGACATTTCATATTGGACACCTGACGACATTTCATATTGGACATCTAAGGACATTTCATATTGGACATCTAAAGACATTTCATATTGGACACCTAAATATATTTCATATTGGACATCTAAAGACATTTCATATTGGACATGTAAAGACATTTCATATTGAACATCTAAAGACATTTCATATTGAACATCTAAATACATTTCATATTGGTCATATAAAGACATTTCATATTGGACATCGAAAGAAATTTCATATTGGACATCTAAAGACATTTCATATTGGACATCTAAAGACATTTCATATTGGACATCTAAATACATTTCATATTGGACATCTAAAGACATTTCATATTGGATATCTAAAGACATTTCATATTAGACATCTAAATACATTTCATATTGGACATCTAAAGACTTTTCATATTGGACATCAAAAGACATTTCTTATTGGACATCTAAAGACATTTCATATTGGACATCTAAAGACATTTCAATTTGGACATCTAAATACATTTCATATTGGACATCTAAATACATTTCATATTGAACATCAAAAGACATTTCCTATTGGACATCTAAATACATTTCATATTGGACATCAAAAGACATTTCATATTGGACATCTAAAGACATTTCATATTGGACATCTAAAGACATTTCATTTTGGACATCAAAAGACATTTCATATTGGACATCTAAAAACATTTCATATTGGACATCTAAAGACATTTCATTTTGGACATCAAAAGACATTTCATATTGGACATCAAAAGACATTTCATATTGGACATCAAAAGACTTTTCATATTGGACATCTAAATACATTTCATATTGGACACCTAAATACATTTCATATTGGACATCTAAAGACATTTCATATTAGACATCTAAAGACCTTTCATATTGGACATCTAAATACATTTCATATTGGACATCTAAATACATTTCATATTAGACATCTAAAGACATTTCATATTGGACATCTAAATACATTTCATATTGGACATCTAAAGACATTTCATATTGGACATGTAAAGACATTTCATATTGAATATCTAAAGACATTTCATATTGAACATCTAAATACATTTCATATTGGTCATCTAAAGACATTTCATATTGGACATCAAAAGAAATTTCATATTGGACATCTAAAGACATTTCATATTGGACATCTAAAGACATTTCATATTGGACATCTAAATACATTTCATATTGGACATCTATATACATTTCATATTGGACATCTAAAGACATTTCATATTGGATATCTAAAGACATTTCATATTAGACATCTAAAGACATTTCATATTGGACATCTAAAGACATTTCATATTGGACATCTAAAGACATTTCATATTAGACATCAAAAGACATTTCATATTAGACATCTAAAGACATTTCATATTGGACATCTAAAGACATTTCAAATTGGACATCTAAAGACATTTCATATTGGACATCTAAATACATTTCATATTGGACATCTAAAGACATTTCATATTGGACATCTAAAGACCTTTCATATTGGACATCTAAAGACATTTCATATTGGCCATCTAAAGACATTTCATATTGCACATTTAAAGACATTTCATATTAGACATCTAAAGACATTTCATATTGGACATCTAAAGACATTTCATATTGGATATCAAAAGACATTTCATATTGGACATCTAAAGACATTTCATATTGGACATCTAAAGACATTTCATATTGGACACCTAAATACATTTCATATTGGACATCTAAATACATTTCATATTGGACACCTAAATACATTTCATATTGGACATCTAAAGACATTTCATATTCGAAATCTAAAGACCTTTCATATTGGACATCTAAATACATTTCATATTGGACATCTAAATACATTTCATATTAGACATCTAAAGACATTTCATATTAGACATCTAAAGACATTTCATATTAAACATCTAAAGACATTTCATATTGGACATCTAAAGACATTTCATATTGGACATCTAAATACATTTCATATTGGACATCTAAAGACATTTCATATTGGACATCTAAAGACCTTTCATATTGGACATCTAAAGACATTTCATATTGGACATCTAAAGACATTTCATATTGGACATCTAAATACATTTCATATTAGACATCTAAAGACATTTCATATTGGACATCTAAAGACATTTCATATTGGATATCTAAAGACATTTCATATTGGCCATCTAAAGACATTTCATATTGGACATCAAAAGACATTTCATATTGGACATCTAAAGACATTTCATATTGGACATCTAAAGACATTTCATATTGGACATCAAAAGAAATTTCATATTGGACATCTAAATACATTTCATATTGGATATCTAAATACATTTCATATTAGACATCAAAAGACATTTCATATTAGACATATAAATACATTTCATATTGGACATCTAAAGACATTTCATATTGGACATGTAAAGACATTTCATATTGAATATCTAAAGACATTTCATATTGAACATCTAAATACATTTCATATTGGACATCTAAAGACATTTCATATTGGACATCTAAATACATTTCATATTGGACATCTATATACATTTCATATTGGACATCTAAAGACATTTCATATTGGATATCTAAAGACATTTCATATTGGACATCTAAAGACATTTCATATTGGACATCTAAAGACATTTCATATTAGACATCAAAAGACATTTCATATTAGACATCTAAAGACATTTCATATTGGACATCTAAAGACATTTCAAATTGGACATCTAAAGACATTTCATATTGGACATCTAAATACATTTCATATTGGACATCTAAAGACATTTCATATTGGACATCTAAAGACATTTCATATTGGACATCTAAAGACCTTTCATATTGGACATCTAAAGACATTTCATATTGGACATCTAAAGACATTTCATATTGGACATCTAAATACATTTCATATTAGACATCTAAAGACATTTCATATTGGACATCTAAAGACATTTCATATTGGATATCTAAAGACATTTCATATTGGCCATCTAAAGACATTTCATATTGGACATCAAAAGACATTTCATATTGGACATCTAAAGACATTTCATATTGGACATCTAAAGACATTTCATATTGGACATCAAAAGAAATTTCATATTGGACATCTAAATACATTTCATATTGGATATCTAAATACATTTCATATTAGACATCAAAAGACATTTCATATTAGACATATAAATACATTTCATATTGGACATCTAAAGACATTTCATATTGGACATGTAAAGACATTTCATATTGAATATCTAAAGACATTTCATATTGAACATCTAAATACATTTCATATTGGACATCTAAAGACATTTCATATTGGACATCTAAATACATTTCATATTGGACATCTATATACATTTCATATTGGACATCTAAAGACATTTCATATTGGATATCTAAAGACATTTCATATTAGACATCTAAAGACATTTCATATTGGACATCTAAAGACATTTCATATTGGACATCTAAAGACATTTCATATTAGACATCAAAAGACATTTCATATTAGACATCTAAAGACATTTCATATTGGACATCTAAAGACATTTCAAATTGGACATCTAAAGACATTTCATATTGGACATCTAAATACATTTCATATTGGACATCTAAAGACATTTCATATTGGACATCTAAAGACCTTTCATATTGGACATCTAAAGACATTTCATATTGGACATCTAAAGACATTTCATATTGGACATTTAAGTACATTTCATATTGGATATCTAAATACATTTCATATTGGACATGTAAAGGCATTTCCTATTGGACATCTAAAGACATTTCATATTGGATATCTAAAGACATTTCATATTGACCATCTAAAGACATTTCATATTGGACATTTAAAGACATTTCATATTAGACATCTAAAGACATTTCATATTGGACATCTAAAGACATTTCATATTGGATATCAAAAGACATTTCATATTGGACATCTAAAGACATTTCATATTGGACATCTAAAGACATTTCATATTGGACACCTAAATACATTTCATATTGGACATCTAAATACATTTCATATTGGACACCTAAATACATTTCATATTGGACATCTAAAGACATTTCATATTCGAAATCTAAAGACCTTTCATATTGGACATCTAAATACATTTCATATTGGACATCTAAAGACATTTCATATTGGACATCAAAAGAAATTTCATATTGGACATCTAAATACATTTTATATTGGATATCTAGATACATTTCATATTAGACATCAAAAGACATTTCATATTAGACATATAAAGACATTTCATATTGGACATCTAAAGACATTTCATATTGGATATCTAAAGTCATTTCATATTGGACATCTAAAGACATTTCATATTGGACATCTAAATACATTTTATATTGAACATCTAAAGACATTTCATATTGGACATCTAAAGACATTTCATATTGGTTATCTAAAGACATTTCATATTGGACATCTAAAGACATTTCATATTGGACATCTAAAGACATTTCATATTGGACATCTAAAGGCATTTCATATTGGACATCTAAAGACATTTCATATTGGACATCTAAAGACATTTCATATTGGACATCTAAAGACATTTCATATTGGACATCTAAAGACATTTCATATTGGACATCTAAAGACATTTCATATTGGACATCAAAAGACATTTCATATTGGACATCTAAAGACATTTCATATTGGACATCTAAAGACATTTCACATTGGACATCTAAATACATTTCATATTGGACATCTAAATACATTTCATATTGGACATCTAAAGACATTTCATATTGGACATCTAAAGACATTTCATATTGGATATCTAAAGACATTTCATATTGGACATCTAAAGACATTTCATATTGGACATCTAAATACATTTCATATTGGACATCTAAATACATTTCATATTGGACATCAAAAGACATTTCCTATTAGACATCTAAAGACATTTCATATTGGACACCTGACGACATTTCATATTGGACATCTAAAGACATTTCATATTGGACACCTAAATACATTTCATATTGGACATCTAAAGACATTTCATATTGGACATCTAAAGACATTTCATATTGGATATCTAAAGACATTTCATATTGGCCATCTAAAGACATTTCATATTGGACATCAAAAGACATTTCATATTGGACATCTAAAGACATTTCATATTGGACATCTAAAGACATTTCATATTGGACATCAAAAGAAATTTCATATTGGACATCTAAATACATTTCATATTGGATATCTAAATACATTTCATATTAGACATCAAAAGACATTTCATATTAGACATATAAATACATTTCATATTGGACATCTAAAGACATTTCATATTGGACATGTAAAGACATTTCATATTGAATATCTAAAGACATTTCATATTGAACATCTAAATACATTTCATATTGGACATCTAAAGACATTTCATATTGGACATCTAAATACATTTCATATTGGACATCTATATACATTTCATATTGGACATCTAAAGACATTTCATATTGGATATCTAAAGACATTTCATATTAGACATCTAAAGACATTTCATATTGGACATCTAAAGACATTTCATATTGGACATCTAAAGACATTTCATATTAGACATCAAAAGACATTTCATATTAGACATCTAAAGACATTTCATATTGGACATCTAAAGACATTTCAAATTGGACATCTAAAGACATTTCATATTGGACATCTAAATACATTTCATATTGGACATCTAAAGACATTTCATATTGGACATCTAAAGACCTTTCATATTGGACATCTAAAGACATTTCATATTGGACATCTAAAGACATTTCATATTGGACATTTAAATACATTTCATATTGGATATCTAAATACATTTCATATTGGACATGTAAAGGCATTTCCTATTGGACATCTAAAGACATTTCATATTGGATATCTAAAGACATTTCATATTGACCATCTAAAGACATTTCATATTGGACATTTAAAGACATTTCATATTAGACATCTAAAGACATTTCATATTGGACATCTAAAGACATTTCATATTGGATATCAAAAGACATTTCATATTGGACATCTAAAGACATTTCATATTGGACATCTAAAGACATTTCATATTGGACACCTAAATACATTTCATATTGGACATCTAAATACATTTCATATTGGACACCTAAATACATTTCATATTGGACATCTAAAGACATTTCATATTCGAAATCTAAAGACCTTTCATATTGGACATCTAAATACATTTCATATTGGACATCTAAAGACATTTCATATTGGACATCAAAAGAAATTTCATATTGGACATCTAAATACATTTTATATTGGATATCTAAATACATTTCATATTAGACATCAAAAGACATTTCATATTAGACATATAAAGACATTTCATATTGGACATCTAAAGACATTTCATATTGGATATCTAAAGTCATTTCATATTGGACATCTAAAGACATTTCATATTGGACATCTAAATACATTTTATATTGAACATCTAAAGACATTTCATATTGGACATCTAAAGACATTTCATATTGGTTATCTAAAGACATTTCATATTGGACATCTAAAGACATTTCATATTGGACATCTAAAGACATTTCATATTGGACATCTAAAGGCATTTCATATTGGACATCTAAAGACATTTCATATTGGACATCTAAAGACATTTCATATTGGACATCTAAAGACATTTCATATTGGACATCTAAAGACATTTCATATTGGACATCTAAAGACATTTCATATTGGACATCAAAAGACATTTCATATTGGACATCTAAAGACATTTCATATTGGACATCTAAAGACATTTCACATTGGACATCTAAATACATTTCATATTGGACATCTAAATACATTTCATATTGGACATCTAAAGACATTTCATATTGGACATCTAAAGACATTTCATATTGGACATCTAAAGACATTTCATATTGGACATCTAAAGACATTTCATATTGGATATCTAAAGACATTTCATATTGGACATCTAAAGACATTTCATATTGGACATCTAAAGACCTTTCATATTGGACATCTAAAGACATTTCATATTGGCCATCTAAAGACATTTCATATTGCACATTTAAAGACATTTCATATTAGACATCTAAAGACATTTCATATTGGACATCTAAAGACATTTCATATTGGATATCAAAAGACATTTCATATTGGACATCTAAAGACATTTCATATTGGACATCTAAAGACATTTCATATTGGACACCTAAATACATTTCATATTGGACATCTAAATACATTTCATATTGGACACCTAAATACATTTCATATTGGACATCTAAAGACATTTCATATTCGAAATCTAAAGACCTTTCATATTGGACATCTAAATACATTTCATATTGGACATCTAAATACATTTCATATTAGACATCTAAAGACATTTCATATTAGACATCTAAAGACATTTCATATTAAACATCTAAAGACATTTCATATTGGACATCTAAAGACATTTCATATTGGACATCTAAATACATTTCATATTGGACATCTAAAGACATTTCATATTGGACATCTAAAGACCTTTCATATTGGACATCTAAAGACATTTCATATTGGACA
Source organism: Bathymodiolus brooksi (assembly GCA_963680875.1). Lineage (NCBI taxonomy): Eukaryota > Metazoa > Mollusca > Bivalvia > Mytilida > Modiolidae > Bathymodiolus > Bathymodiolus brooksi. The sequence continues at coordinate 95,638,272 of OY804588.1, forward strand.
TCTAAAGACATTTCATATTGGACATCTAAATACATTTCATATTAGACATCTAAAGACATTTCATATTGGACATCTAAAGACATTTCATATTGGATATCTAAAGACATTTCATATTGGCCATCTAAAGACATTTCATATTGGATATCTAAAGACATTTCATATTGGCCATCTAAAGACATTTCATATTGGACATCAAAAGACATTTCATATTGGACATCTAAAGACATTTCATATTGGACATCAAAAGAAATTTCATATTGGACATCTAAATACATTTCATATTGGATATCTAAATACATTTCATATTAGACATCAAAAGACATTTCATATTAGACATATAAATACATTTCATATTGGACATCTAAAGACATTTCATATTGGACATGTAAAGACATTTCATATTGAATATCTAAAGACATTTCATATTGAACATCTAAATACATTTCATATTGGACATCTAAAGACATTTCATATTGGACATCTAAATACATTTCATATTGGACATCTATATACATTTCATATTGGACATCTAAAGACATTTCATATTGGATATCTAAAGACATTTCATATTAGACATCTAAAGACATTTCATATTGGACATCTAAAGACATTTCATATTGGACATCTAAAGACATTTCATATTAGACATCAAAAGACATTTCATATTAGACATCTAAAGACATTTCATATTGGACATCTAAAGACATTTCAAATTGGACATCTAAAGACATTTCATATTGGACATCTAAATACATTTCATATTGGACATCTAAAGACATTTCATATTGGACATCTAAAGACCTTTCATATTGGACATCTAAAGACATTTCATATTGGACATCTAAAGACATTTCATATTGGACATTTAAGTACATTTCATATTGGATATCTAAATACATTTCATATTGGACATGTAAAGGCATTTCCTATTGGACATCTAAAGACATTTCATATTGGATATCTAAAGACATTTCATATTGACCATCTAAAGACATTTCATATTGGACATTTAAAGACATTTCATATTAGACATCTAAAGACATTTCATATTGGACATCTAAAGACATTTCATATTGGATATCAAAAGACATTTCATATTGGACATCTAAAGACATTTCATATTGGACATCTAAAGACATTTCATATTGGACACCTAAATACATTTCATATTGGACATCTAAATACATTTCATATTGGACACCTAAATACATTTCATATTGGACATCTAAAGACATTTCATATTCGAAATCTAAAGACCTTTCATATTGGACATCTAAATACATTTCATATTGGACATCTAAAGACATTTCATATTGGACATCAAAAGAAATTTCATATTGGACATCTAAATACATTTTATATTGGATATCTAGATACATTTCATATTAGACATCAAAAGACATTTCATATTAGACATATAAAGACATTTCATATTGGACATCTAAAGACATTTCATATTGGATATCTAAAGTCATTTCATATTGGACATCTAAAGACATTTCATATTGGACATCTAAATACATTTTATATTGAACATCTAAAGACATTTCATATTGGACATCTAAAGACATTTCATATTGGTTATCTAAAGACATTTCATATTGGACATCTAAAGACATTTCATATTGGACATCTAAAGACATTTCATATTGGACATCTAAAGGCATTTCATATTGGACATCTAAAGACATTTCATATTGGACATCTAAAGACATTTCATATTGGACATCTAAAGACATTTCATATTGGACATCTAAAGACATTTCATATTGGACATCTAAAGACATTTCATATTGGACATCAAAAGACATTTCATATTGGACATCTAAAGACATTTCATATTGGACATCTAAAGACATTTCACATTGGACATCTAAATACATTTCATATTGGACATCTAAATACATTTCATATTGGACATCTAAAGACATTTCATATTGGACATCTAAAGACATTTCATATTGGACATCTAAAGACATTTCATATTGGACATCTAAAGACATTTCATATTGGATATCTAAAGACATTTCATATTGGACATCTAAAGACATTTCATATTGGACATCTAAATACATTTTATATTGGACATCTAAATACATTTCATATTGGACATCAAAAGACATTTCCTATTAGACATCTAAAGACATTTCATATTGGACACCTGACGACATTTCATATTGGACATCTAAAGACATTTCATATTGGACACCTAAATACATTTCATATTGGACATCTAAAGACATTTCATATTGGACATCTAAAGACATTTCATATTGGATATCTAAAGACATTTCATATTGGCCATCTAAAGACATTTCATATTGGACATCAAAAGACATTTCATATTGGACATCTAAAGACATTTCATATTGGACATCTAAAGACATTTCATATTGGACATCAAAAGAAATTTCATATTGGACATCTAAATACATTTCATATTGGATATCTAAATACATTTCATATTAGACATCAAAAGACATTTCATATTAGACATATAAATACATTTCATATTGGACATCTAAAGACATTTCATATTGGACATGTAAAGACATTTCATATTGAATATCTAAAGACATTTCATATTGAACATCTAAATACATTTCATATTGGACATCTAAAGACATTTCATATTGGACATCTAAATACATTTCATATTGGACATCTATATACATTTCATATTGGACATCTAAAGACATTTCATATTGGATATCTAAAGACATTTCATATTAGACATCTAAAGACATTTCATATTGGACATCTAAAGACATTTCATATTGGACATCTAAAGACATTTCATATTAGACATCAAAAGACATTTCATATTAGACATCTAAAGACATTTCATATTGGACATCTAAAGACATTTCAAATTGGACATCTAAAGACATTTCATATTGGACATCTAAATACATTTCATATTGGACATCTAAAGACATTTCATATTGGACATCTAAAGACCTTTCATATTGGACATCTAAAGACATTTCATATTGGACATCTAAAGACATTTCATATTGGACATTTAAATACATTTCATATTGGATATCTAAATACATTTCATATTGGACATGTAAAGGCATTTCCTATTGGACATCTAAAGACATTTCATATTGGATATCTAAAGACATTTCATATTGACCATCTAAAGACATTTCATATTGGACATTTAAAGACATTTCATATTAGACATCTAAAGACATTTCATATTGGACATCTAAAGACATTTCATATTGGATATCAAAAGACATTTCATATTGGACATCTAAAGACATTTCATATTGGACATCTAAAGACATTTCATATTGGACACCTAAATACATTTCATATTGGACATCTAAATACATTTCATATTGGACACCTAAATACATTTCATATTGGACATCTAAAGACATTTCATATTCGAAATCTAAAGACCTTTCATATTGGACATCTAAATACATTTCATATTGGACATCTAAAGACATTTCATATTGGACATCAAAAGAAATTTCATATTGGACATCTAAATACATTTTATATTGGATATCTAAATACATTTCATATTAGACATCAAAAGACATTTCATATTAGACATATAAAGACATTTCATATTGGACATCTAAAGACATTTCATATTGGATATCTAAAGTCATTTCATATTGGACATCTAAAGACATTTCATATTGGACATCTAAATACATTTTATATTGAACATCTAAAGACATTTCATATTGGACATCAAAAGACATTTCATATTGGTTATCTAAAGACATTTCATATTGGACATCTAAAGACATTTCATATTGGACATCTAAAGACATTTCATATTGGACATCTAAAGGCATTTCATATTGGACATCTAAAGACATTTCATATTGGACATCTAAAGACATTTCATATTGGACATCTAAAGACATTTCATATTGGACATCTAAAGACATTTCATATTGGACATCTAAAGACATTTCATATTGGACATCAAAAGACATTTCATATTGGACATCTAAAGACATTTCATATTGGACATCTAAAGACATTTCACATTGGACATCTAAATACATTTCATATTGGACATCTAAATACATTTCATATTGGACATCTAAAGACATTTCATATTGGACATCTAAAGACATTTCATATTGGACATCTAAAGACATTTCATATTGGACATCTAAAGACATTTCATATTGGATATCTAAAGACATTTCATATTGGACATCTAAAGACATTTCATATTGGACATCTAAAGACCTTTCATATTGGACATCTAAAGACATTTCATATTGGCCATCTAAAGACATTTCATATTGCACATTTAAAGACATTTCATATTAGACATCTAAAGACATTTCATATTGGACATCTAAAGACATTTCATATTGGATATCAAAAGACATTTCATATTGGACATCTAAAGACATTTCATATTGGACATCTAAAGACATTTCATATTGGACACCTAAATACATTTCATATTGGACATCTAAATACATTTCATATTGGACACCTAAATACATTTCATATTGGACATCTAAAGACATTTCATATTCGAAATCTAAAGACCTTTCATATTGGACATCTAAATACATTTCATATTGGACATCTAAATACATTTCATATTAGACATCTAAAGACATTTCATATTAGACATCTAAAGACATTTCATATTAAACATCTAAAGACATTTCATATTGGACATCTAAAGACATTTCATATTGGACATCTAAATACATTTCATATTGGACATCTAAAGACATTTCATATTGGACATCTAAAGACCTTTCATATTGGACATCTAAAGACATTTCATATTGGACATCTAAAGACATTTCATATTGGACATCTAAATACATTTCATATTAGACATCTAAAGACATTTCATATTGGACATCTAAAGACATTTCATATTGGATATCTAAAGACATTTCATATTGGCCATCTAAAGACATTTCATATTGGACATCAAAAGACATTTCATATTGGACATCTAAAGACATTTCATATTGGACATCTAAAGACATTTCATATTGGACATCAAAAGAAATTTCATATTGGACATCTAAATACATTTCATATTGGATATCTAAATACATTTCATATTAGACATCAAAAGACATTTCATATTAGACATATAAATACATTTCATATTGGACATCTAAAGACATTTCATATTGGACATGTAAAGACATTTCATATTGAATATCTAAAGACATTTCATATTGAACATCTAAATACATTTCATATTGGACATCTAAAGACATTTCATATTGGACATCTAAATACATTTCATATTGGACATCTATATACATTTCATATTGGACATCTAAAGACATTTCATATTGGATATCTAAAGACATTTCATATTAGACATCTAAAGACATTTCATATTGGACATCTAAAGACATTTCATATTGGACATCTAAAGACATTTCATATTAGACATCAAAAGACATTTCATATTAGACATCTAAAGACATTTCATATTGGACATCTAAAGACATTTCAAATTGGACATCTAAAGACATTTCATATTGGACATCTAAATACATTTCATATTGGACATCTAAAGACATTTCATATTGGACATCTAAAGACCTTTCATATTGGACATCTAAAGACATTTCATATTGGACATCTAAAGACATTTCATATTGGACATTTAAGTACATTTCATATTGGATATCTAAATACATTTCATATTGGACATGTAAAGGCATTTCCTATTGGACATCTAAAGACATTTCATATTGGATATCTAAAGACATTTCATATTGACCATCTAAAGACATTTCATATTGGACATTTAAAGACATTTCATATTAGACATCTAAAGACATTTCATATTGGACATCTAAAGACATTTCATATTGGATATCAAAAGACATTTCATATTGGACATCTAAAGACATTTCATATTGGACATCTAAAGACATTTCATATTGGACACCTAAATACATTTCATATTGGACATCTAAATACATTTCATATTGGACACCTAAATACATTTCATATTGGACATCTAAAGACATTTCATATTCGAAATCTAAAGACCTTTCATATTGGACATCTAAATACATTTCATATTGGACATCTAAAGACATTTCATATTGGACATCAAAAGAAATTTCATATTGGACATCTAAATACATTTTATATTGGATATCTAAATACATTTCATATTAGACATCAAAAGACATTTCATATTAGACATATAAAGACATTTCATATTGGACATCTAAAGACATTTCATATTGGATATCTAAAGTCATTTCATATTGGACATCTAAAGACATTTCATATTGGACATCTAAATACATTTTATATTGAACATCTAAAGACATTTCATATTGGACATCTAAAGACATTTCATATTGGTTATCTAAAGACATTTCATATTGGACATCTAAAGACATTTCATATTGGACATCTAAAGACATTTCATATTGGACATCTAAAGGCATTTCATATTGGACATCTAAAGACATTTCATATTGGACATCTAAAGACATTTCATATTGGACATCTAAAGACATTTCATATTGGACATCTAAAGACATTTCATATTGGACATCTAAAGACATTTCATATTGGACATCAAAAGACATTTCATATTGGACATCTAAAGACATTTCATATTGGACATCTAAAGACATTTCACATTGGACATCTAAATACATTTCATATTGGACATCTAAATACATTTCATATTGGACATCTAAAGACATTTCATATTGGACATCTAAAGACATTTCATATTGGACATCTAAAGACATTTCATATTGGACATCTAAAGACATTTCATATTGGATATCTAAAGACATTTCATATTGGACATCTAAAGACATTTCATATTGGACATCTAAATACATTTCATATTGGACATCTAAATACATTTCATATTGGACATCAAAAGACATTTCCTATTAGACATCTAAAGACATTTCATATTGGACACCTGACGACATTTCATATTGGACATCTAAAGACATTTCATATTGGACACCTAAATACATTTCATATTGGACATCTAAAGACATTTCATATTGGACATGTAAAGACATTTCATATTGAACATCTAAAGACATTTCATATTGAACATCTAAATACATTTCATATTGGTCATCTAAAGACATTTCATATTGGACATCGAAAGAAATTTCATATTGGACATCTAAAGACATTTCATATTGGACATCTAAAGACATTTCATATTGGACATCTAAATACATTTCATATTGGACATCTAAAGACATTTCATATTGGATATCTAAAGACATTTCATATTAGACATCTAAATACATTTCATATTGGACATCTAAATACATTTCATATTGGACATCAAAAGACATTTCCTATTAGACATCTAAAGACATTTCATATTGGACACCTGACGACATTTCATATTGGACATCTAAAGACATTTCATATTGGACACCTAAATACATTTCATATTGGACATCTAAAGACATTTCATATTGGACATGTAAAGACATTTCATATTGAACATCTAAAGACATTTCATATTGAACATCTAAATACATTTCATATTGGTCATCTAAAGACATTTCATATTGGACATCGAAAGACATTTCATATTGGACATCTAAAGACATTTCATATTGGACACCTAAATACATTTCATATTGGACATCTAAATACATTTCATATTGGACACCTAAATACATTTCATATTGGACATCTAAAGACATTTCATATTCGAAATCTAAAGACCTTTCATATTGGACATCTAAATACATTTCATATTGGACATCTAAAGACATTTCATATTGGACATCAAAAGAAATTTCATATTGGACATCTAAATACATTTTATATTGGATATCTAAATACATTTCATATTAGACATCAAAAGACATTTCATATTAGACATATAAAGACATTTCATATTGGACATCTAAAGACATTTCATATTGGATATCTAAAGTCATTTCATATTGGACATCTAAAGACATTTCATATTGGACATCTAAATACATTTTATATTGAACATCTAAAGACATTTCATATTGGACATCTAAAGACATTTCATATTGGTTATCTAAAGACATTTCATATTGGACATCTAAAGACATTTCATATTGGACATCTAAAGACATTTCATATTGGACATCTAAAGGCATTTCATATTGGACATCTAAAGACATTTCATATTGGACATCTAAAGACATTTCATATTGGACATCTAAAGACATTTCATATTGGACATCTAAAGACATTTCATATTGGACATCTAAAGACATTTCATATTGGACATCAAAAGACATTTCATATTGGACATCTAAAGACATTTCATATTGGACATCTAAAGACATTTCACATTGGACATCTAAATACATTTCATATTGGACATCTAAATACATTTCATATTGGACATCTAAAGACATTTCATATTGGACATCTAAAGACATTTCATATTGGACATCTAAAGACATTTCATATTGGACATCTAAAGACATTTCATATTGGATATCTAAAGACATTTCATATTGGACATCTAAAGACATTTCATATTGGACATCTAAATACATTTCATATTGGACATCTAAATACATTTCATATTGGACATCAAAAGACATTTCCTATTAGACATCTAAAGACATTTCATATTGGACACCTGACGACATTTCATATTGGACATCTAAAGACATTTCATATTGGACACCTAAATACATTTCATATTGGACATCTAAAGACATTTCATATTGGACATGTAAAGACATTTCATATTGAACATCTAAAGACATTTCATATTGAACATCTAAATACATTTCATATTGGTCATCTAAAGACATTTCATATTGGACATCGAAAGAAATTTCATATTGGACATCTAAAGACATTTCATATTGGACATCTAAAGACATTTCATATTGGACATCTAAATACATTTCATATTGGACATCTAAAGACATTTCATATTGGATATCTAAAGACATTTCATATTAGACATCTAAATACATTTCATATTGGACATCTAAATACATTTCATATTGGACATCAAAAGACATTTCCTATTAGACATCTAAAGACATTTCATATTGGACACCTGACGACATTTCATATTGGACATCTAAAGACATTTCATATTGGACACCTAAATACATTTCATATTGGACATCTAAAGACATTTCATATTGGACATGTAAAGACATTTCATATTGAACATCTAAAGACATTTCATATTGAACATCTAAATACATTTCATATTGGTCATCTAAAGACATTTCATATTGGACATCGAAAGAAATTTCATATTGGACATCTAAAGACATTTCATATTGGACATCTAAAGACATTTCATATTGGACATCTAAATACATTTCATATTGGACATCTAAAGACATTTCATATTGGATATCAAAAGACATTTCATATTAGACATCTAAATACATTTCATATTGGACATCTAAAGACTTTTCATATTGGACATCAAAAGACATTTCTTATTGGACATCTAAAGACATTTCATATTGGACATCTAAAGACATTTCAATTTGGACATCTAAATACATTTCATATTGGACATCTAAATACATTTCATATTGAACATCAAAAGACATTTCCTATTGGACATCTAAATACATTTCATATTGGACATCAAAAGACATTTCATATTGGACATCAAAAGACATTTCATATTGGACATCTAAAGACATTTCATTTTGGACATCAAAAGACATTTCATATTGGACATCAAAAGACATTTCATATTGGACATCAAAAGACTTTTCATATTGGACATCTAAATACATTTCATATTGGACACCTAAATACATTTCATATTGGATATCTAAAGACATTTCATATTAGACATCTAAAGACCTTTCATATTGGACATCTAAATACATTTCATATTGGACATCTAAATACATTTCATATTAGACATCTAAAGACATTTCATATTAGACATCTAAATACATTTCATATTGGACATCTAAAGACATTTCATATTGGACATGTAAAGACATTTCATATTGAATATCTAAAGACATTTCATATTGAACATCTAAATACATTTCATATTGGTCATCTAAAGACATTTCATATTGGACATCAAAAGAAATTTCATATTGGACATCTAAAGACATTTCATATTGGACATCTAAAGACATTTCATATTAGACATCAAAAGACATTTCATATTAGACATCAAAAGACATTTCATATTGGACATCTAAAGACATTTCAAATTGGACATCTAAAGACATTTCATATTGGACATCTAAATACATTTCATATTGGACATCTAAAGACATTTCATATTGGACATCTAAAGACCTTTCATATTGGACATCTAAAGACATTTCATATTGGACATCTAAAGACATTTCATATTGGACATTTAAATACATTTCATATTGGATATCTAAATACATTTCATATTGGACATGTAAAGGCATTTCCTATTGGACATCTAAAGACATTTCATATTGGATATCTAAAGACATTTCATATTGGCCATCTAAAGACATTTCATATTGGACATCTAAAGACATTTCATATTAGACATCTAAAGACATTTCATATTGGACATCTAAAGACATTTCATATTGGATATCAAAAGACATTTCATATTGGACATCTAAAAACATTTCATATTGGACATCTAAATACATTTTATATTGGACGTCTAAAGACATTTCATATTGGACATCTAAAGACATTTCATATTGAACATCTAAAGACATTTCATATTGGACATCTAAATACATTTCATATTGGTTATCTAAAGACATTTCATATTGGAGATCTAAAGACATTTCATATTGGACATCTAAAGACATTTCATATTGGACATCTAAAGACATTTCATATTGGACATCAAAAGACATTTCATATTGGACATCAAAAGACATTTTATATTGGACATCTACAGACATTTCATATTGGACATCTAAAGACATTTCATATTGAACATCTAAATACATTTCATATTGGTCATCTAAAAACATTTCATATTGGACATCTAAAGACATTTCATATTGGACATCTAAAGACATTTCATATTGGACATCAAAAGACATTTCATATTGGACATCTAAATACATTTCATATTGGACATCTAAATACATTTCATATTGGACATCAAAAGAAATTTCATATTAGACATCTAAAGACATTTCATATTGGACACCTAACGATATTTCATATTGGACATCTAAGGACATTTCATATTGGACATCTAAAGACATTTCATATTGGACATCTAAAGACATTTCATATTGGACATGTAAAGACATTTCATATTGGACATCTAAATACATTTCATATTGGACATCTAAAGACATTTCATATTGGACATCAAAAGAAATTTCATATTGGACATCTAAATACATTTTATATTGGATATCTAAATACATTTCATATTAGACATCAAAAGACATTTCATATTAGACATATAAAGACATTTCATATTGGACATCTAAAGACATTTCATATTGGATATCTAGTCATTTCATATTGGACATCTAAAGACATTTCATATTGGACATCTAAATACATTTTATATTGAACATCTAAAGACATTTCATATTGGACATCTAAAGACATTTCATATTGGTTATCTAAAGACATTTCATATTGGACATCTAAAGACATTTCATATTGGACATCTAAAGACATTTCATATTGGACATCTAAAGGCATTTCATATTGGACATCTAAAGACATTTCATATTGGACATCTAAAGACATTTCATATTGGACATCTAAAGACATTTCATATTGGACATCTAAAGACATTTCATATTGGACATCTAAAGACATTTCATATTGGACATCAAAAGACATTTCATATTGGACATCTAAAGACATTTCATATTGGACATCTAAAGACATTTCACATTGGACATCTAAATACATTTCATATTGGACATCTAAATACATTTCATATTGGACATCTAAAGACATTTCATATTGGACATCTAAAGACATTTCATATTGGACATCTAAAGACATTTCATATTGGACATCTAAAGACATTTCATATTGGATATCTAAAGACATTTCATATTGGACATCTAAAGACATTTCATATTGGACATCTAAATACATTTCATATTGGACATCTAAATACATTTCATATTGGACATCAAAAGACATTTCCTATTAGACATCTAAAGACATTTCATATTGGACACCTGACGACATTTCATATTGGACATCTAAAGACATTTCATATTGGACACCTAAATACATTTCATATTGGACATCTAAAGACATTTCATATTGGACATGTAAAGACATTTCATATTGAACATCTAAAGACATTTCATATTGAACATCTAAATACATTTCATATTGGTCATCTAAAGACATTTCATATTGGACATCGAAAGAAATTTCATATTGGACATCTAAAGACATTTCATATTGGACATCTAAAGACATTTCATATTGGACATCTAAATACATTTCATATTGGACATCTAAAGACATTTCATATTGGATATCTAAAGACATTTCATATTAGACATCTAAATACATTTCATATTGGACATCTAAATACATTTCATATTGGACATCAAAAGACATTTCCTATTAGACATCTAAAGACATTTCATATTGGACACCTGACGACATTTCATATTGGACATCTAAAGACATTTCATATTGGACACCTAAATACATTTCATATTGGACATCTAAAGACATTTCATATTGGACATGTAAAGACATTTCATATTGAACATCTAAAGACATTTCATATTGAACATCTAAATACATTTCATATTGGTCATCTAAAGACATTTCATATTGGACATCGAAAGAAATTTCATATTGGACATCTAAAGACATTTCATATTGGACATCTAAAGACATTTCATATTGGACATCTAAATACATTTCATATTGGACATCTAAAGACATTTCATATTGGATATCAAAAGACATTTCATATTAGACATCTAAATACATTTCATATTGGACATCTAAAGACTTTTCATATTGGACATCAAAAGACATTTCTTATTGGACATCTAAAGACATTTCATATTGGACATCTAAAGACATTTCAATTTGGACATCTAAATACATTTCATATTGGACATCTAAATACATTTCATATTGAACATCAAAAGACATTTCCTATTGGACATCTAAATACATTTCATATTGGACATCAAAAGACATTTCATATTGGACATCTAAAGACATTTCATATTGGACATCTAAAGACATTTCATTTTGGACATCAAAAGACATTTCATATTGGACATCAAAAGACATTTCATATTGGACATCAAAAGACTTTTCATATTGGACATCTAAATACATTTCATATTGGACACCTAAATACATTTCATATTGGATATCTAAAGACATTTCATATTAGACATCTAAAGACCTTTCATATTGGACATCTAAATACATTTCATATTGGACATCTAAATACATTTCATATTAGACATCTAAAGACATTTCATATTAGACATCTAAATACATTTCATATTGGACATCTAAAGACATTTCATATTGGACATGTAAAGACATTTCATATTGAATATCTAAAGACATTTCATATTGAACATCTAAATACATTTCATATTGGTCATCTAAAGACATTTCATATTGGACATCAAAAGAAATTTCATATTGGACATCTAAAGACATTTCATATTGGACATCTAAAGACATTTCATATTGGACATCTAAATACATTTCATATTGGACATCTATATACATTTCATATTGGACATCTAAAGACATTTCATATTGGATATCTAAAGACATTTCATATTAGACATCTAAAGACATTTCATATTGGACATCTAAAGACATTTCATATTGGACATCTAAAGACATTTCATATTAGACATCAAAAGACATTTCATATTAGACATCTAAAGACATTTCATATTGGACATCTAAAGACATTTCAAATTGGACATCTAAAGACATTTCATATTGGACATCTAAATACATTTCATATTGGACATCTAAAGACATTTCATATTGGACATCTAAAGACCTTTCATATTGGACATCTAAAGACATTTCATATTGGACATCTAAAGACATTTCATATTGGACATTTAAATACATTTCATATTGGATATCTAAATACATTTCATATTGGACATGTAAAGGGATTTCCTATTGGACATCTAAAGACATTTCATATTGGATATCTAAAGACATTTCATATTGGCCATCTAAAGACATTTCATATTGGACATCTAAAGACATTTCATATTAGACATCTAAAGACATTTCATATTGGACATCTAAAGACTTTTCATATTGGACATCAAAAGACATTTCTTATTGGACATCTTAAGACATTTCATATTGGACATCTAAAGACATTTCAATTTGGACATCTAAATACATTTCATATTGGACATCTAAATACATTTCATATTGAACATCAAAAGACATTTCCTATTGGACATCTAAATACATTTCATATTGGACATCAAAAGACATTTCATATTGGACATCTAAAGACATTTCATATTGGACATCTAAAGACATTTCATTTTGGACATCAAAAGACATTTCATATTGGACATCAAAAGACATTTCATATTGGACATCAAAAGACTTTTCATATTGGACATCTAAATACATTTCATATTGGACACCTAAATACATTTCATATTGGATATCTAAAGACATTTCATATTAGACATCTAAAGACCTTTCATATTGGACATCTAAATACATTTCATATTGGACATCTAAATACATTTCATATTAGACATCTAAAGACATTTCATATTAGACATCTAAATACATTTCATATTGGACATCTAAAGACATTTCATATTGGACATGTAAAGACATTTCATATTGAATATCTAAAGACATTTCATATTGAACATCTAAATACATTTCATATTGGTCATCTAAAGACATTTCATATTGGACATCAAAAGAAATTTCATATTGGACATCTAAAGACATTTCATATTGGACATCTAAAGACATTTCATATTGGACATCTAAATACATTTCATATTGGACATCTATATACATTTCATATTGGACATCTAAAGACATTTCATATTGGATATCTAAAGACATTTCATATTAGACATCTAAAGACATTTCATATTGGACATCTAAAGACATTTCATATTGGACATCTAAAGACATTTCATATTAGACATCAAAAGACATTTCATATTAGACATCTAAAGACATTTCATATTGGACATCTAAAGACATTTCAAATTGGACATCTAAAGACATTTCATATTGGACATCTAAATACATTTCATATTGGACATCTAAAGACATTTCATATTGGACATCTAAAGACCTTTCATATTGGACATCTAAAGACATTTCATATTGGACATCTAAAGACATTTCATATTGGACATTTAAATACATTTCATATTGGATATCTAAATACATTTCATATTGGACATGTAAAGGGATTTCCTATTGGACATCTAAAGACATTTCATATTGGATATCTAAAGACATTTCATATTGGCCATCTAAAGACATTTCATATTGGACATCTAAAGACATTTCATATTAGACATCTAAAGACATTTCATATTGGACATCTAAAGACATTTCATATTGGATATCAAAAGACATTTCATATTGGACATCTAAAAACATTTCATATTGGACATCTAAATACATTTTATATTGGACGTCTAAAGACATTTCATATTGGACATCTAAAGACATTTCATATTGAACATCAAAAGACATTTCATATTGGACATCTAAATACATTTCATATTGGTTATCTAAAGACATTTCATATTGGAGATCTAAAGACATTTCATATTGGACATCTAAAGACATTTCATATTGGACATCTAAAGACATTTCATATTGGACATCAAAAGACATTTCATATTGGACATCAAAAGACATTTTATATTGGACATCTACAGACATTTCATATTGGACATCTAAAGACATTTCATATTGAACATCTAAATACATTTCATATTGGTCATCTAAAAACATTTCATATTGGACATCTAAAGACATTTCATATTGGACATCTAAAGACATTTCATATTGGACATCTAAAGACATTTCATATTGGACATCAAAAGACATTTCATATTGGACATCTAAATACATTTCATATTGGACATCTAAATACATTTCATATTGGACATCAAAAGAAATTTCATATTAGACATCTAAAGACATTTCATATTGGACACCTAACGATATTTCATATTGGACATCTAAGGACATTTCATATTGGACATCTAAAGACATTTCATATTGGACATCTAAAGACATTTCATATTGAACATCAAAATACATTTCATATTGGTCATCTAAAGACATTTCATATTGGACATCAAAAGAAATTTCATATTGGACATCTAAAGACATTTCATATTGGACATCAAAAGACTTTTCATATTGAACATCAAAATACATTTCATATTGGACATCTAAATACATTTTATATTGGACGTCTAAAGACATTTCATATTGGACATCTAAAGACATTTCATATTGAACATCTAAAGACATTTCATATTGGACATCTAAATACATTTCATATTGGTTATCTAAAGACATTTCATATTGGAGATCTAAAGACATTTCATATTGGACATCTAAAGACATTTCATATTGGACATCTAAAGACATTTCATATTGGACATCAAAAGACATTTCATATTGGACATCAAAAGACATTTTATATTGGACATCTACAGACATTTCATATTGGACATCTAAAGACATTTCATATTGAACATCTAAATACATTTCATATTGGTCATCTAAAAACATTTCATATTGGACATCTAAAGACATTTCATATTGGACATCTAAAGACATTTCATATTGGACATCTAAAGACATTTCATATTGGACATCAAAAGACATTTCATATTGGACATCTAAATACATTTCATATTGGACATCTAAATACATTTCATATTGGACATCAAAAGAAATTTCATATTAGACATCTAAAGACATTTCATATTGGACACCTAACGATATTTCATATTGGACATCTAAGGACATTTCATATTGGACATCTAAAGACATTTCATATTGGACATCTAAAGACATTTCATATTGAACATCAAAATACATTTCATATTGGTCATCTAAAGACATTTCATATTGGACATCAAAAGAAATTTCATATTGGACATCTAAAGACATTTCATATTGGACATCAAAAGACTTTTCATATTGAACATCAAAATACATTTCATATTGGACATCTAAATACATTTTATATTGAACATCTAAAGACATTTCATATTGGACATCTAAAGACATTTCATATTGGACATCAAAAGAAATTTCATATTGGACATCTAAAGACATTTCCTATTGGACATCAAAAGACTTTTCATATTGAACATCAAAATACATTTCATATTGGACATCTAAATACATTTTATATTGAACATCTAAAGACATTTCATATTGGACATCTAAAGACATTTCATATTGGTTATCAAAAGACATTTCATATTGGACATCTAAAGACATTTCATATTGGACATCTAAAGACATTTCATATTGGACATCTAAAGGCATTTCATATTGGACATCTAAAGACATTTCATATTGGACATCTAAAGACATTTCATATTGGACATCTAAAGACATTTCATATTGGACATCTAAAGACATTTCATATTGGACATCTAAAGACATTTCATATTGGACATCAAAAGACATTTCATATTGGACATCTAAAGACATTTCATATTGGACATCTAAAGACATTTCACATTGGACATCTAAATACATTTCATATTGGACATCTAAATACATTTCATATTGGACATCTAAAGACATTTCATATTGGACATCTAAAGACATTTCATATTGGACATCTAAAGACATTTCATATTGGACATCTAAAGACATTTCATATTGGACATCTAAAGACATTTCATATTGGACATCTAAAGACATTTCATATTGGACATCTAAATACATTTCATATTGGACATCTAAATACATTTCATATTGGACATCAAAAGACATTTCCTATTAGACATCTAAAGACATTTCATATTGGACACCTGACGACATTTCATATTGGACATCTAAGGACATTTCATATTGGACATCTAAAGACATTTCATATTGGACATCTAAATAAATTTCATATTGGACATCTAAAGACATTTCATATTGGACATGTAAAGACATTTCATATTGAACATCTAAAGACATTTCATATTGGACATCTAAAGACCTTTCATATTGGACATCTAAAGACATTTCATATTGGACATCTAAAGACATTTCATATTGGACATTTAAATACATTTCATATTGGATATCTAAATACATTTCATATTGGACATGTAAAGGCATTTCCTATTGGACATCTAAAGACATTTCATATTGGATATCTAAAGACATTTCATATTGGACATCAAAATAAATTTCATATTGGACATCTAAAGACATTTCATATTGGACATGTAAAGACATTTCATATTGAACATCTAAAGACATTTCATATTGGACATCTAAAGACCTTTCATATTGGCCATCTAAAGACATTTCATATTGGACATCTAAAGACATTTCATATTAGACATCTAAAGACATTTCATATTGGACATCTAAAGACATTTCATATTGGATATCAAAAGACATTTCATATTGGACATCTAAAAACATTTCATATTGGACATCTAAATACATTTTATATTGGACGTCTAAAGACATTTCATATTGGACATCTAAAGACATTTCATATTGAACATCTAAAGACATTTCATATTGGACATCTAAATACATTTCATATTGGTTATCTAAAGACATTTCATATTGGAGATCTAAAGACATTTCATATTGGACATCTAAAGACATTTCATATTGGACATCTAAAGACATTTCATATTGGACATCAAAAGACATTTCATATTGGACATCAAAAGACATTTTATATTGGACATCTACAGACATTTCATATTGGACATCTAAAGACATTTCATATTGAACATCTAAATACATTTCATATTGGTCATCTAAAAACATTTCATATTGGACATCTAAAGACATTTCATATTGGACATCTAAAGACATTTCATATTGGACATCTAAAGACATTTCATATTGGACATCAAAAGACATTTCATAGTGGACATCTAAATACATTTCATATTGGACATCTAAATACATTTCATATTGGACATCAAAAGAAATTTCATATTAGACATCTAAAGACATTTCATATTGGACACCTAACGATATTTCATATTGGACATCTAAGGACATTTCATATTGGACATCTAAAGACATTTCATATTGGACATCTAAAGACATTTCATATTGGACATGTAAAGACATTTCATATTGAACATCTAAAGACATTTCATATTGAACATCAAAATACATTTCATATTGGTCATCTAAAGACATTTCATATTGGACATCAAAAGAAATTTCATATTGGACATCTAAAGACATTTCATATTGAACATCAAAATACATTTCATATTGGTCATCTAAAGACATTTCATATTGGACATCAAAAGAAATTTCATATTGGACATCTAAAGACATTTCATATTGGACATCAAAAGACTTTTCATATTGAACATCAAAATACATTTCATATTGGACATCTAAATACATTTTATATTGAACATCTAAAGACATTTCATATTGGACATCTAAAGACATTTCATATTGGACATCAAAAGAAATTTCATATTGGACATCTAAAGACATTTCCTATTGGACATCAAAAGACTTTTCATATTGAACATCAAAATACATTTCATATTGGACATCTAAATACATTTTATATTGAACATCTAAAGACATTTCATATTGGACATCTAAAGACATTTCATATTGGTTATCAAAAGACATTTCATATTGGACATCTAAAGACATTTCATATTGGACATCTAAAGACATTTCATATTGGACATCTAAAGGCATTTCATATTGGACATCTAAAGACATTTCATATTGGACATCTAAAGACATTTCATATTGGACATCTAAAGACATTTCATATTGGACATCTAAAGACATTTCATATTGGACATCTAAAGACATTTCATATTGGACATCAAAAGACATTTCATATTGGACATCTAAAGACATTTCATATTGGACATCTAAAGACATTTCACATTGGACATCTAAATACATTTCATATTGGACATCTAAATACATTTCATATTGGACATCTAAAGACATTTCATATTGGACATCTAAAGACATTTCATATTGGACATCTAAAGACATTTCATATTGGACATCTAAAGACATTTCATATTGGACATCTAAAGACATTTCATATTGGACATCTAAAGACATTTCATATTGGACATCTAAATACATTTCATATTGGACATCTAAATACATTTCATATTGGACATCAAAAGACATTTCCTATTAGACATCTAAAGACATTTCATATTGGACACCTGACGACATTTCATATTGGACATCTAAGGACATTTCATATTGGACATCTAAAGACATTTCATATTGGACATCTAAATAAATTTCATATTGGACATCTAAAGACATTTCATATTGGACATGTAAAGACATTTCATATTGAACATCTAAAGACATTTCATATTGGACATCTAAAGACCTTTCATATTGGACATCTAAAGACATTTCATATTGGACATCTAAAGACATTTCATATTGGACATTTAAATACATTTCATATTGGATATCTAAATACATTTCATATTGGACATGTAAAGGCATTTCCTATTGGACATCTAAAGACATTTCATATTGGATATCTAAAGACATTTCATATTGGCCATCTAAAGACATTTCATATTGGACATCTAAAGACATTTCATATTAGACATCTAAAGACATTTCATATTGGACATCTAAAGACATTTCATATTGGATATCAAAAGACATTTCATATTGGACATCTAAAAACATTTCATATTGGACATCTAAATACATTTTATATTGGACGTCTAAAGACATTTCATATTGGACATCTAAAGACATTTCATATTGAACATCTAAAGACATTTCATATTGGACATCTAAATACATTTCATATTGGTTATCTAAAGACATTTCATATTGGAGATCTAAAGACATTTCATATTGGACATCTAAAGACATTTCATATTGGACATCTAAAGACATTTCATATTGGACATCAAAAGACATTTCATATTGGACATCAAAAGACATTTTATATTGGACATCTACAGACATTTCATATTGGACATCTAAAGACATTTCATATTGAACATCTAAATACATTTCATATTGGTCATCTAAAAACATTTCATATTGGACATCTAAAGACATTTCATATTGGACATCTAAAGACATTTCATATTGGACATCTAAAGACATTTCATATTGGACATCAAAAGACATTTCATATTGGACATCTAAATACATTTCATATTGGACATCTAAATACATTTCATATTGGACATCAAAAGAAATTTCATATTAGACATCTAAAGACATTTCATATTGGACACCTAACGATATTTCATATTGGACATCTAAGGACATTTCATATTGGACATCTAAAGACATTTCATATTGGACATCTAAAGACATTTCATATTGGACATGTAAAGACATTTCATATTGAACATCTAAAGACATTTCATATTGAACATCAAAATACATTTCATATTGGTCATCTAAAGACATTTCATATTGGACATCAAAAGAAATTTCATATTGGACATCTAAAGACATTTCATATTGGACATCAAAAGACTTTTCATATTGAACATCAAAATACATTTCATATTGGACATCTAAATACATTTTATATTGAACATCTAAAGACATTTCATATTGGACATCTAAAGACATTTCATATTGGACATCAAAAGAAATTTCATATTGGACATCTAAAGACATTTCCTATTGGACATCAAAAGACTTTTCATATTGAACATCTAAATACATTTCATATTGGACATCTAAATACATTTCATATTGGACATCTAAAGACATTTCATATTGGATATCTAAAGACATTTCATATTAGACATCTAAATACATTTCATATTGGACATCTAAAGACTTTTCATATTGGACATCAAAAGACATTTCATATTGGACATCTAAAGACATTTCATATTGGACATCTAAAGACATTTCAATTTGGACATCTAAATACATTTCATATTGGACATCTAAATACATTTCATATTGAACATCAAAAGACATTTCCTATTGGACATCTAAATACATTTCATATTGGACATCAAAAGACATTTCATATTGGACATCTAAAGACATTTCATATTGGACATCTAAAGACATTTCATTTTGGACATCAAAAGACATTTCATATTGGACATCAAAAGACATTTCATATTGGACATCAAAAGACTTTTCATATTGGACATCTAAATACATTTCATATTGGACACCTAAATACATTTCATATTGGACATCTAAAGACATTTCATATTAGACATCTAAAGACCTTTCATATTGGACATCTAAATACATTTCATATTGGACATCTAAATACATTTCATATTAGACATCTAAAGACATTTCATATTAGACATCTAAATACATTTCATATTGGACATCTAAAGACATTTCATATTGGACATGTAAAGACATTTCATATTGAATATCTAAAGACATTTCATATTGAACATCTAAATACATTTCATATTGGTCATCTAAAGACATTTCATATTGGACATCTAAATACATTTCATATTGGACATCTATATACATTTCATATTGGACATCTAAAGACATTTCATATTGGATATCTAAAGACATTTCATATTAGACATCTAAAGACATTTCATATTGGACATCTAAAGACATTTCATATTGGACATCTAAAGACATTTCATATTGGACATCTAAAGACATTTCATTTTGGACATCAAAAGACATTTCATATTGGACATCAAAAGACATTTCATATTGGACATCAAAAGACTTTTCATATTGGACATCTAAATACATTTCATATTGGACACCTAAATACATTTCATATTGGACATCTAAAGACATTTCATATTAGACATTTAAAGACCTTTCATATTGGACATCTAAATACATTTCATATTGGACATCTAAATACATTTCATATTAGACATCTAAAGACATTTCATATTAGACATCTAAATACATTTCATATTGGACATCTAAAGACATTTCATATTGGACATGTAAAGACATTTCATATTGAATATCTAAAGACATTTCATATTGAACATCTAAATACATTTCATATTGGTCATCTAAAGACATTTCATATTGGACATCTAAATACATTTCATATTGGACATCTATATACATTTCATATTGGACATCTAAAGACATTTCATATTGGACATCTAAAGACATTTCATATTGGACATCTAAAGACATTTCATATTAGACATCAAAAGACATTTCATATTAGACATCTAAAGACATTTCATATTGGACATATAAAGACATTTCACATTGGACATCTAAATACATTTCATATTGGACATCTAAATACATATCATATTGGACATCTAAAGACATTTCATATTGGACATCTAAAGACATTTCATATTGGACATCTAAAGACATTTCATATTGGACATCTAAAGACATTTCATATTGGACATCTAAAGACATTTCATATTGGACATCTAAAGACATTTCATATTGGACATCTAAATACATTAGATATTGGACATCTAAATACATTTCATATTGGACATCAAAAGACATTTCCTATTAGACATCTAAAGACATTTCATATTGGACACCTGACGACATTTCATATTGGACATCTAAGGACATTTCATATTGGACATCTAAAGATATTTCATATTGGACATCTAAATACATTTCATATTGGACATCTAAAGACATTTCATATTGGACATGTAAAGACATTTCATATTGAACATCTAAAGACATTTCATATTGAACATCTAAATACATTTCATATTGGTCATCTAAAGACATTTCATATTGGACATCGAAAGAAATTTCATATTGGACATCAAAAGACATTTCATATTGGACATCTAAAGACATTTCATATTGGACATCTAAAGACATTTCAATTTGGACATCTAAATACATTTCATATTGGACATCTAAATACATTTCATATTGAACATCAAAAGACATTTCCTATTGGACATCTAAATACATTTCATATTGGACATCAACAGACTTTTCATATTGGACATCTAAAGACATTTCATATTGGACATCTAAAGACATTTCATTTTGGACATCAAAAGACATTTCATATTGAACATCAAAAGACATTTCATATTGGACATCAAAAGACTTTTCATATTGGACATCTAAATACATTTCATATTGGACACCTAAATACATTTCATATTGGACATCTAAAGACATTTCATATTAGACATCTAAAGACCTTTCATATTGGACATCTAAATACATTTCATATTGGACATCTAAATACATTTCATATTAGACATCTAAAGACATTTCATATTAGACATCTAAATACATTTCATATTGGACATCTAAAGACATTTCATATTGGACATGTAAAGACATTTCATATTGAATATCTAAAGACATTTCATATTGAACATCTAAATACATTTCATATTGGTCATCTAAAGACATTTCATATTGGACATCAAAAGAAATTTCATATTGGACATCTAAAGACATTTCATATTGGACATCTAAAGACATTTCATATTGGACATCTAAATACATTTCATATTGGACATCTATATACATTTCATATTGGACATCTAAAGACATTTCATATTGGATATCTAAAGACATTTCATATTAGACATCTAAAGACATTTCATATTGGACATCTAAAGACATTTCATATTGGACATCTAAAGACATTTCATATTAGACATCAAAAGACATTTCATATTAGACATCTAAAGACATTTCATATTGGACATCTAAAGACATTTCAAATTGGACATCTAAAGACATTTCATATTGGACATCTAAATACATTTCATATTGGACATCTAAAGACATTTCATATTGGACATCTAAAGACCTTTCATATTGGACATCTAAAGACATTTCATATTGGACATCTAAAGACATTTCATATTGGACATTTAAATACATTTCATATTGGATATCTAAATACATTTCATATTGGACATGTAAAGGCATTTCCTATTGGACATCTAAAGACATTTCATATTGGATATCTAAAGACATTTCATATTGGCCATCTAAAGACATTTCATATTGGACATCTAAAGACATTTCATATTGGACATCGAAAGAAATTTCATATTGGACATCTAAAGACATTTCATATTGGATATCAAAAGACATTTCATATTGGACATCTAAAGACATTTCATATTGGACATCTAAATACATTTTATATTGGACGTCTAAAGACATTTCATATTGGACATCTAAAGAAATTTCATATTGAACATCAAAAGACATTTCATATTGGACATCTAAATACATTTCATATTGGTTATCTAAAGACATTTCATATTGGAGATCTAAAGACATTTCATATTGGACATCTAAAGACATTTCATATTGGACATCTAAAGACATTTCATATTGGACATCTAAAGACATTTCATATTGGACATCAACAGACATTTTATATTGGACATCTACAGACATTTCATATTGGACATCTAAAGACATTTCATATTGAACATCTAAATACATTTCATATTGGTCATCTAAAAACATTTCATATTGGACATCTAAAGACATTTCATATTGGACATCTAAAGACATTTCATATTGGACATCTAAAGACATTTCATATTGGACATCAAAAGACATTTCATATTGGACATCTAAAGACATTTCATATTGGACATTTAAATACATTTCATATTGGATATCTAAATACATTTCATATTGGACATGTAAAGGCATTTCCTATTGGACATCTAAAGACATTTCATATTGGATATCTAAAGACATTTCATATTGGACATCTAAATACATTAGATATTGGACATCTAAATACATTTCATATTGGACATCAAAAGACATTTCCTATTAGACATCTAAAGACATTTCATATTGGACACCTGACGACATTTCATATTGGACATCTAAGGACATTTCATATTGGACATCTAAAGACATTTCATATTGGACATCTAAATACATTTCATATTGGACATCTAAAGACATTTCATATTGGACATGTAAAGACATTTCATATTGAACATCTAAAGACATTTCATATTGAACATCTAAATACATTTCATATTGGTCATCTAAAGACATTTCATATTGGACATCGAAAGAAATTTCATATTGGACATCAAAAGACATTTCATATTGGACATCTAAAGACATTTCATATTGGACATCTAAAGACATTTCAATTTGGACATCTAAATACATTTCATATTGGACATCTAAATACATTTCATATTGAACATCAAAAGACATTTCATATTGGACATCTAAATACATTTCATATTGGACATCAACAGACTTTTCATATTGGACATCTAAAGACATTTCATATTGGACATCTAAAGACATTTCATTTTGGACATCAAAAGACATTTCATATTGGACATCAAAAGACATTTCATATTGGACATCAAAAGACTTTTCATATTGGACATCTAAATACATTTCATATTGGACACCTAAATACATTTCATATTGGACATCTAAAGACATTTCATATTAGACATCTAAAGACCTTTCATATTGGACATCTAAATACATTTCATATTGGACATCTAAATACATTTCATATTAGACATCTAAAGACATTTCATATTAGACATCTAAATACATTTCATATTGGACATCTAAAGACATTTCATATTGGACATGTAAAGACATTTCATATTGAATATCTAAAGACATTTCATATTGAACATCTAAATACATTTCATATTGGTCATCTAAAGACATTTCATATTGGACATCAAAAGAAATTTCATATTGGACATCTAAAGACATTTCATATTGGACATCTAAAGACATTTCATATTGGACATCTAAATACATTTCATATTGGACATCTATATACATTTCATATTGGACATCTAAAGACATTTCATATTGGATATCTAAAGACATTTCATATTAGACATCTAAAGACATTTCATATTGGACATCTAAAGACATTTCATATTGGACATCTAAAGACATTTCATATTAGACATCAAAAGACATTTCATATTAGACATCTAAAGACATTTCATATTGGACATCTAAAGACATTTCAAATTGGACATCTAAAGACATTTCATATTGGACATCTAAATACATTTCATATTGGACATCTAAAGACATTTCATATTGGACATCTAAAGACCTTTCATATTGGACATCTAAAGACATTTCATATTGGACATCTAAAGACATTTCATATTGGACATTTAAATACATTTCATATTGGATATCTAAATACATTTCATATTGGACATGTAAAGGCATTTCCTATTGGACATCTAAAGACATTTCATATTGGATATCTAAAGACATTTCATATTGGCCATCTAAAGACATTTCATATTGGACATCTAAAGACATTTCATATTGGACATCGAAAGAAATTTCATATTGGACATCTAAAGACATTTCATATTGGATATCAAAAGACATTTCATATTGGACATCTAAAGACATTTCATATTGGACATCTAAATACATTTTATATTGGACGTCTAAAGACATTTCATATTGGACATCTAAAGACATTTCATATTGAACATCTAAAGACATTTCATATTGGACATCTAAATACATTTCATATTGGTTATCTAAAGACATTTCATATTGGAGATCTAAAGACATTTCATATTGGACATCTAAAGACATTTCATATTGGACATCTAAAGACATTTCATATTGGACATCTAAAGACATTTCATATTGGACATCAACAGACATTTTATATTGGACATCTACAGACATTTCATATTGGACATCTAAAGACATTTCATATTGAACATCTAAATACATTTCATATTGGTCATCTAAAAACATTTCATATTGGACATCTAAAGACATTTCATATTGGACATCTAAATAAATTTCATATTGGACATCTAAAGACATTTCATATTGGACATGTACAGACATTTCATATTGAACATCTAAAGACATTTCATATTGAACATCTAAATACATTTCATATTGGTCATCTAAAGACATTTCATATTGGACATCGAAAGAAATTTCATATTGGACATCTAAAGACATTTCATATTGGACATCTAAAGACATTTCATATTGGACATCTAAATACATTTCATATTGGACATCTAAATACATTTCATATTGGACATCTAAAGACATTTCATATTGGATATCTAAAGACATTTCATATTAGACATCTAAATACATTTCATATTGGACATCTAAAGACTTTTCATATTGGACATCAAAAGACATTTCATATTGGACATCTAAAGACATTTCATATTGGACATCTAAAGACATTTCAATTTGGACATCTAAATACATTTCATATTGGACATCTAAATACATTTCATATTGAACATCAAAAGACATTTCCTATTGGACATCTAAATACATTTCATATTGGACATCAAAAGACATTTCATATTGGACATCTAAAGACATTTCATATTGGACATCTAAAGACATTTCATTTTGGACATCAAAAGACATTTCATATTGGACATCAAAAGACATTTCATATTGGACATCAAAAGACTTTTCATATTGGACATCTAAATACATTTCATATTGGACACCTAAATACATTTCATATTGGACATCTAAAGACATTTCATATTAGACATCTAAAGACCTTTCATATTGGACATCTAAATACATTTCATATTGGACATCTAAATACATTTCATATTGGACATCTAAAGACATTTCATATTGGACATGTAAAGACATTTCATATTGAATATCTAAAGACATTTCATATTGAACATCTAAATACATTTCATATTGGTCATCTAAAGACATTTCATAATGGACATCTAAATACATTTCATATTGGACATCTATATACATTTCATATTGGACATCTAAAGACATTTCATATTGGATATCTAAAGACATTTCATATTAGACATCTAAAGACATTTCATATTGGACATCTAAAGACATTTCATATTGGACATCTAAAGACATTTCATATTAGACATCAAAAGACATTTCATATTAGACATCTAAAGACATTTCATATTGGACATATAAAGACATTTCACATTGGACATCTAAATACATTTCATATTGGACATCTAAATACATATCATATTGGACATCTAAAGACATTTCATATTGGACATCTAAAGACATTTCATATTGGACATCTAAAGACATTTCATATTGGACATCTAAAGACATTTCATATTGGACATCTAAAGACATTTCATATTGGACATCTAAAGACATTTCATATTGGACATCTAAATACATTAGATATTGGACATCTAAATACATTTCATATTGGACATCAAAAGACATTTCCTATTAGACATCTAAAGACATTTCATATTGGACACCTGACGACATTTCATATTGGACATCTAAGGACATTTCATATTGGACATCTAAAGACATTTCATATTGGACATCTAAATACATTTCATATTGGACATCTAAAGACATTTCATATTGGACATGTAAAGACATTTCATATTGAACATCTAAAGACATTTCATATTGAACATCTAAATACATTTCATATTGGTCATCTAAAGACATTTCATATTGGACATCGAAAGAAATTTCATATTGGACATCAAAAGACATTTCATATTGGACATCTAAAGACATTTCATATTGGACATCTAAAGACATTTCAATTTGGACATCTAAATACATTTCATATTGGACATCTAAATACATTTCATATTGAATATCAAAAGACATTTCCTATTGGACATCTAAATACATTTCATATTGGACATCAACAGACTTTTCATATTGGACATCTAAAGACATTTCATATTGGACATCTAAAGACATTTCATTTTGGACATCAAAAGACATTTCATATTGGACATCAAAAGACATTTCATATTGGACATCAAAAGACTTTTCATATTGGACATCTAAATACATTTCATATTGGACACCTAAATACATTTCATATTGGACATCTAAAGACATTTCATATTAGACATCTAAAGACCTTTCATATTGGACATCTAAATACATTTCATATTGGACATCTAAATACATTTCATATTAGACATCTAAAGACATTTCATATTAGACATCTAAATACATTTCATATTGGACATCTAAAGACATTTCATAATGGACATGTAAAGACATTTCATATTGAATATCTAAAGACATTTCATATTGAACATCTAAATACATTTCATATTGGTCATCTAAAGACATTTCATATTGGACATCAAAAGAAATTTCATATTGGACATCTAAAGACATTTCATATTGGACATCTAAAGACATTTCATATTGGACATCTAAATACATTTCATATTGGACATCTATATACATTTCATATTGGACATCTAAAGACATTTCATATTGGATATCTAAAGACATTTCATATTAGACATCTAAAGACATTTCATATTGGACATCTAAAGACATTTCATATTGGACATCTAAAGACATTTCATATTAGACATCAAAAGACATTTCATATTAGACATCTAAAGACATTTCATATTGGACATCTAAAGACATTTCAAATTGGACATCTAAAGACATTTCATATTGGACATCTAAATACATTTCATATTGGACATCTAAAGACATTTCATATTGGACATCTAAAGACCTTTCATATTGGACATCTAAAGACATTTCATATTGGACATCTAAAGACATTTCATATTGGACATTTAAATACATTTCATATTGGATATCTAAATACATTTCATATTGGACATGTAAAGGCATTTCCTATTGGACATCTAAAGACATTTCATATTGGATATCTAAAGACATTTCATATTGGCCATCTAAAGACATTTCATATTGGACATCGAAAGAAATTTCATATTGGACATCTAAAGACATTTCATATTGGATATCAAAAGACATTTCATATTGGACATCTAAAGACATTTCATATTGGACATCTAAATACATTTTATATTGGACGTCTAAAGACATTTCATATTGGACATCTAAAGACATTTCATATTGAACATCTAAAGACATTTCATATTGGACATCTAAATACATTTCATATTGGTTATCTAAAGACATTTCATATTGGAGATCTAAAGACATTTCATATTGGACATCTAAAGACATTTCATATTGGACATCTAAAGACATTTCATATTGGACATCTAAAGACATTTCATATTGGACATCAACAGACATTTTATATTGGACATCTACAGACATTTCATATTGGACATCTAAAGACATTTCATATTGAACATCTAAATACATTTCATATTGGTCATCTAAAAACATTTCATATTGGACATCTAAAGACATTTCATATTGGACATCTAAATAAATTTCATATTGGACATCTAAAGACATTTCATATTGGACATGTACAGACATTTCATATTGAACATCTAAAGACATTTCATATTGAACATCTAAATACATTTCATATTGGTCATCTAAAGACATTTCATATTGGACATCGAAAGAAATTTCATATTGGACATCTAAAGACATTTCATATTGGACATCTAAAGACATTTCATATTGGACATCTAAATACATTTCATATTGGACATCTAAATACATTTCATATTGGACATCTAAAGACATTTCATATTGGATATCTAAAGACATTTCATATTAGACATCTAAATACATTTCATATTGGACATCTAAAGACTTTTCATATTGGACATCAAAAGACATTTCATATTGGACATCTAAAGACATTTCATATTGGACATCTAAAGACATTTCAATTTGGACATCTAAATACATTTCATATTGGACATCTAAATACATTTCATATTGAACATCAAAAGACATTTCCTATTGGACATCTAAATACATTTCATATTGGACATCAAAAGACATTTCATATTGGACATCTAAAGACATTTCATATTGGACATCTAAAGACATTTCATTTTGGACATCAAAAGACATTTCATATTGGACATCAAAAGACATTTCATATTGGACATCAAAAGACTTTTCATATTGGACATCTAAATACATTTCATATTGGACACCTAAATACATTTCATATTGGACATCTAAAGACATTTCATATTAGACATCTAAAGACCTTTCATATTGGACATCTAAATACATTTCATATTGGACATCTAAATACATTTCATATTGGACATCTAAAGACATTTCATATTGGACATGTAAAGACATTTCATATTGAATATCTAAAGACATTTCATATTGAACATCTAAATACATTTCATATTGGTCATCTAAAGACATTTCATAATGGACATCTAAATACATTTCATATTGGACATCTATATACATTTCATATTGGACATCTAAAGACATTTCATATTGGATATCTAAAGACATTTCATATTGGACATCTAAATACATTTCATATTGGACATCTAAATACATTTCATATTGGACATCTAAAGACATTTCATATTGGACATGTAAAGACATTTCATATTGAATATCTAAAGACATTTCATATTGAACATCTAAATACATTTCATATTGGTCATCTAAAGACATTTCATAATGGACATCTAAATACATTTCATATTGGACATCTATATACATTTCATATTGGACATCTAAAGACATTTCATATTGGACATCTAAATACATTTCATATTGGACATCTAAATACATTTCATATTGGACATCTAAAGACATTTCATATTGGACATGTAAAGACATTTCATATTGAATATCTAAAGACATTTCATATTGAACATCTAAATACATTTCATATTGGTCATCTAAAGACATTTCATAATGGACATCTAAATACATTTCATATTGGACATCTATATACATTTCATATTGGACATCTAAAGACATTTCATATTGGATATCTAAAGACATTTCATATTAGACATCTAAAGACATTTCATATTGGACATCTAAAGACATTTCATATTGGACATCTAAAGACATTTCATATTAGACATCAAAAGACATTTCATATTAGACATCTAAAGACATTTCATATTGGACATATAAAGACATTTCACATTGGACATCTAAAGACATTTCATAATGGACATCTAAATACATTTCATATTGGACATCTATATACATTTCATATTGGACATCTAAAGACATTTCATATTGGATATCTAAAGACATTTCATATTAGACATCTAAAGACATTTCATATTGGACATCTAAAGACATTTCATATTGGACATCTAAAGACATTTCATATTAGACATCAAAAGACATTTCATATTAGACATCTAAAGACATTTCATATTGGACATATAAAGACATTTCACATTGGACATCTAAATACATTTCATATTGGACATCTAAATACATATCATATTGGACATCTAAAGACATTTCATATTGGACATCTAAAGACATTTCATATTGGACATCTAAAGACATTTCATATTGGACATCTAAAGACATTTCATATTGGACATCTAAAGACATTTCATATTGGACATCTAAAGACATTTCATATTGGACATCTAAATACATTAGATATTGGACATCTAAATACATTTCATATTGGACATCAAAAGACATTTCCTATTAGACATCTAAAGACATTTCATATTGGACACCTGACGACATTTCATATTGGACATCTAAGGACATTTCATATTGGACATCTAAAGACATTTCATATTGGACATCTAAATACATTTCATATTGGACATCTAAAGACATTTCATATTGGACATGTAAAGACATTTCATATTGAACATCTAAAGACATTTCATATTGAACATCTAAATACATTTCATATTGGTCATCTAAAGACATTTCATATTGGACATCGAAAGAAATTTCATATTGGACATCAAAAGACATTTCATATTGGACATCTAAAGACATTTCATATTGGACATCTAAAGACATTTCAATTTGGACATCTAAATACATTTCATATTGGACATCTAAATACATTTCATATTGAATATCAAAAGACATTTCCTATTGGACATCTAAATACATTTCATATTGGACATCAACAGACTTTTCATATTGGACATCTAAAGACATTTCATATTGGACATCTAAAGACATTTCATTTTGGACATCAAAAGACATTTCATATTGGACATCAAAAGACATTTCATATTGGACATCAAAAGACTTTTCATATTGGACATCTAAATACATTTCATATTGGACACCTAAATACATTTCATATTGGACATCTAAAGACATTTCATATTAGACATCTAAAGACCTTTCATATTGGACATCTAAATACATTTCATATTGGACATCTAAATACATTTCATATTAGACATCTAAAGACATTTCATATTAGACATCTAAATACATTTCATATTGGACATCTAAAGACATTTCATAATGGACATGTAAAGACATTTCATATTGAATATCTAAAGACATTTCATATTGAACATCTAAATACATTTCATATTGGTCATCTAAAGACATTTCATATTGGACATCAAAAGAAATTTCATATTGGACATCTAAAGACATTTCATATTGGACATCTAAAGACATTTCATATTGGACATCTAAATACATTTCATATTGGACATCTATATACATTTCATATTGGACATCTAAAGACATTTCATATTGGATATCTAAAGACATTTCATATTAGACATCTAAAGACATTTCATATTGGACATCTAAAGACATTTCATATTGGACATCTAAAGACATTTCATATTAGACATCAAAAGACATTTCATATTAGACATCTAAAGACATTTCATATTGGACATCTAAAGACATTTCAAATTGGACATCTAAAGACATTTCATATTGGACATCTAAATACATTTCATATTGGACATCTAAAGACATTTCATATTGGACATCTAAAGACCTTTCATATTGGACATCTAAAGACATTTCATATTGGACATCTAAAGACATTTCATATTGGACATTTAAATACATTTCATATTGGATATCTAAATACATTTCATATTGGACATGTAAAGGCATTTCCTATTGGACATCTAAAGACATTTCATATTGGATATCTAAAGACATTTCATATTGGCCATCTAAAGACATTTCATATTGGACATCTAAAGACATTTCATATTGGACATCGAAAGAAATTTCATATTGGACATCTAAAGACATTTCATATTGGATATCAAAAGACATTTCATATTGGACATCTAAAGACATTTCATATTGGACATCTAAATACATTTTATATTGGACGTCTAAAGACATTTCATATTGGACATCTAAAGACATTTCATATTGAACATCTAAAGACATTTCATATTGGACATCTAAATACATTTCATATTGGTTATCTAAAGACATTTCATATTGGAGATCTAAAGACATTTCATATTGGACATCTAAAGACATTTCATATTGGACATCTAAAGACATTTCATATTGGACATCTAAAGACATTTCATATTGGACATCAACAGACATTTTATATTGGACATCTACAGACATTTCATATTGGACATCTAAAGACATTTCATATTGAACATCTAAATACATTTCATATTGGTCATCTAAAAACATTTCATATTGGACATCTAAAGACATTTCATATTGGACATCTAAATAAATTTCATATTGGACATCTAAAGACATTTCATATTGGACATGTACAGACATTTCATATTGAACATCTAAAGACATTTCATTTTGGACATCAAAAGACATTTCATATTGGACATCAAAAGACATTTCATATTGGACATCAAAAGACTTTTCATATTGGACATCTAAATACATTTCATATTGGACACCTAAATACATTTCATATTGGACATCTAAAGACATTTCATATTAGACATCTAAAGACCTTTCATATTGGACATCTAAATACATTTCATATTGGACATCTAAATACATTTCATATTGGACATCTAAAGACATTTCATATTGGACATGTAAAGACATTTCATATTGAATATCTAAAGACATTTCATATTGAACATCTAAATACATTTCATATTGGTCATCTAAAGACATTTCATATTGGACATCTAAAGACATTTCCTATTGGACATCAAAAGACTTTTCATATTGAACATCAAAAGACATTTCATATTGGACATCTAAATACATTTCATATTGGATATCTAAAGACATTTCATATTGGACATCTAAATACATTTCATATTGGACATCTAAATACATTTCATATTAGACATCTAAAGACATTTCATATTAGACATCTAAAGACATTTCATATTGGACATCTAAAGACATTTCATATTGGACATCTAAAGACATTTCATATTGGACATCTAAATACATTTTATATTGGACATCTAAAGACATTTCATATTGGACATCTAAAGACCTTTCATATTGGACATCTAAAGACATTTCATATTGGACATCTAAATACATTTCATATTGGACATCTAAAAACATTTCATATTGGACATCTAAAGACATTTCATATTGGACATCTAAATACATTTCATATTGGACATCTAAATACATTTCATATTGTACATCTAAATACATTTCACATTGAACATCAAAAGACATTTCCTATTGGACATCTAAATACATTTCATATTGGACATCAAAAGAAATTTCATATTGGACATCTAAAGACATTTCATATTGGACATCTAAAGACATTTCATATTGGACATCTAAATACATTTCATATTGGACATCTATATACATTTCATATTGGCCATCTAAAGACATTTCATATTGGACATCTAAAGACATTTCATATTAGACATCTAAAGACATTTCATATTGGACATCAAAAGACATTTCATATTGGATATCAAAAGACATTTCATATTGGACATCTAAAGACATTTCATATTGGATATCAAAAGACATTTCATATTGGACATCTAAAGACATTTCATATTGGACATCTAAATACATTTTATATTGGCCATCTAAAGACATTTCATATTGGACATCTAAAGACATTTCATATTGGACATCGAAAGAAATTTCATATTGGACATCTAAAGACATTTCATATTGGATATCAAAAGACATTTCATATTTAACATCTAAAGACATTTCATATTGGACATCTAAATACATTTCATATTGGTTATCTAAAGACATTTCATATTGGAGATCTAAAGACATTTCATATTGGACATCTAAAGACATTTCATATTGGACATCTAAAGACATTTCATATTGGACATCTAAAGACATTTCATATTGGACATCAACAGACATTTTATATTGGACATCTACAGACATTTCATATTGGACATCTAAAGACATTTCATATTGAACATCTAAATACATTTCATATTGGTCATCTAAAAACATTTCATATTGGACATCTAAAGACATTTCATATTGGACATCTAAAGACATTTCATATTGGACATCTAAAGACATTTCATATTGGACATCTAAAGACATTTCATATTGGACATGTAAAGACATTTCATATTGAATATCTAAAGACATTTCATATTGAACATCTAAATACATTTCATATTGGTCATCTAAAGACATTTCATATTGGACATCAAAAGAAATTTCATATTGGACATCTAAAGACATTTCATATTGGACATCTAAAGACATTTCATATTGGACATCTAAATACATTTCATATTGGACATCTATATACATTTCATATTGGACATCTAAAGACATTTCATATTGGATATCTAAAGACATTTCATATTAGACATCTAAAGACATTTCATATTGGACATCTAAAGACATTTCATATTGGACATCTAAAGACATTTCATATTAGACATCAAAAGACATTTCATATTAGACATCTAAAGACATTTCATATTGGACATCTAAAGACATTTCAAATTGGACATCTAAAGACATTTCATATTGGACATCTAAATACATTTCATATTGGACATCTAAAGACATTTCATATTGGACATCTAAAGACCTTTCATATTGGACATCTAAAGACATTTCATATTGGACATCTAAAGACATTTCATATTGGACATTTAAATACATTTCATATTGGATATCTAAATACATTTCATATTGGACATGTAAAGGCATTTCCTATTGGACATCTAAAGACATTTCATATTGGATATCTAAAGACATTTCATATTGGCCATCTAAAGACATTTCATATTGGACATCTAAAGACATTTCATATTGGACATCGAAAGAAATTTCATATTGGACATCTAAAGACATTTCATATTGGATATCAAAAGACATTTCATATTGGACATCTAAAGACATTTCATATTGGACATCTAAATACATTTTATATTGGACGTCTAAAGACATTTCATATTGGACATCTAAAGACATTTCATATTTAACATCTAAAGACATTTCATATTGGACATCTAAATACATTTCATATTGGTTATCTAAAGACATTTCATATTGGAGATCTAAAGACATTTCATATTGGACATCAAAAGACATTTCATATTGGACATCTAAAGACATTTCATATTGGACATCTAAAGACATTTCATATTGGACATCAACAGACATTTTATATTGGACATCTACAGACATTTCATATTGGACATCTAAAGACATTTCATATTGAACATCTAAATACATTTCATATTGGTCATCTAAAAACATTTCATATTGGACATCTAAAGACATTTCATATTGGACATCTAAAGACATTTCATATTGGACATCTAAAGACATTTCATATTGGACATCAAAAGACATTTCATATTGGACATCTAAAGACATTTCATATTGGACATCTAAAGACATTTCATATTGGACATCTAAATACATTTCATATTGGACATCTAAATACATTTCATATTGGACATCAAAAGACATTTCATATTAGACATCTAAAGACATTTCATATTGGACACCTAACGATATTTCATATTGGACATCTAAGGACATTTCATATTGGACATCTAAAGACATTTCATATTGGACATCTAAAGACATTTCATATTGGACATGTAAAGACATTTCATATTGAACATCTAAAGACATTTCATATTGAACATCAAAATACATTTCATATTGGTCATCTAAAGACATTTCATATTGGACATCAAAAGAAATTTCATATTGGACATCTAAAGACATTTCATATTGGACATCTAAAGACATTTCCTATTGGACATCAAAAGACTTTTCATATTGAACATCAAAAGACATTTCATATTGGACATCTAAATACATTTCATATTGGATATCTAAAGACATTTCATATTGGACATCTAAATACATTTCATATTGGACATCTAAATACATTTCATATTAGACATCTAAAGACATTTCATATTAGACATCTAAAGACATTTCATATTGGACATCTAAAGACATTTCATATTGGACATCTAAAGACATTTCATATTGGACATCTAAATACATTTTATATTGGACATCTAAAGACATTTCATATTGGACATCTAAAGACCTTTCATATTGGACATCTAAAGACATTTCATATTGGACATCTAAATACATTTCATATTGGACATCTAAAAACATTTCATATTGGACATCTAAAGACATTTCATATTGGACATCTAAATACATTTCATATTGGACATCTAAATACATTTCATATTGTACATCTAAATACATTTCACATTGAACATCAAAAGACATTTCCTATTGGACATCTAAATACATTTCATATTGGACATCAAAAGAAATTTCATATTGGACATCTAAAGACATTTCATATTGGACATCTAAAGACATTTCATATTGGACATCTAAATACATTTCATATTGGACATCTATATACATTTCATATTGGCCATCTAAAGACATTTCATATTGGACATCTAAAGACATTTCATATTAGACATCTAAAGACATTTCATATTGGACATCAAAAGACATTTCATATTGGATATCAAAAGACATTTCATATTGGACATCTAAAGACATTTCATATTGGATATCAAAAGACATTTCATATTGGACATCTAAAGACATTTCATATTGGACATCTAAATACATTTTATATTGGCCATCTAAAGACATTTCATATTGGACATCTAAAGACATTTCATATTGGACATCGAAAGAAATTTCATATTGGACATCTAAAGACATTTCATATTGGATATCAAAAGACATTTCATATTTAACATCTAAAGACATTTCATATTGGACATCTAAATACATTTCATATTGGTTATCTAAAGACATTTCATATTGGAGATCTAAAGACATTTCATATTGGACATCTAAAGACATTTCATATTGGACATCTAAAGACATTTCATATTGGACATCTAAAGACATTTCATATTGGACATCAACAGACATTTTATATTGGACATCTACAGACATTTCATATTGGACATCTAAAGACATTTCATATTGAACATCTAAATACATTTCATATTGGTCATCTAAAAACATTTCATATTGGACATCTAAAGACATTTCATATTGGACATCTAAAGACATTTCATATTGGACATCTAAAGACATTTCATATTGGACATCAAAAGACATTTCATATTGGACATCTAAAGACATTTCATATTGGACATCTAAAGACATTTCCTATTGGACATCTAAATACATTTCATATTGGACATCTAAATACATTTCATATTGGACATCAAAAGACATTTCATATTAGACATCTAAAGACATTTCATATTGGACACCTAACGATATTTCATATTGGACATCTAAGGACATTTCATATTGGACATCTAAAGACATTTCATATTGGACATCTAAAGACATTTCATATTGGACATGTAAAGACATTTCATATTGAACATCTAAAGACATTTCATATTGAACATCAAAATACATTTCATATTGGTCATCTAAAGACATTTCATATTGGACATCAAAAGAAATTTCATATTGGACATCTAAAGACATTTCATATTGGACATCTAAAGACATTTCCTATTGGACATCAAAAGACTTTTCATATTGAACATCAAAAGACATTTCATATTGGACATCTAAATACATTTCATATTGGATATCTAAAGACATTTCATATTGGACATCTAAATACATTTCATATTGGACATCTAAATACATTTCATATTAGACATCTAAAGACATTTCATATTAGACATCTAAAGACATTTCATATTGGACATCTAAAGACATTTCATATTGGACATCTAAAGACATTTCATATTGGACATCTAAATACATTTTATATTGGACATCTAAAGACATTTCATATTGGACATCTAAAGACCTTTCATATTGGACATCTAAAGACATTTCATATTGGACATCTAAATACATTTCATATTGGACATCTAAAAACATTTCATATTGGACATCTAAAGACATTTCATATTGGACATCTAAATACATTTCATATTGGACATCTAAATACATTTCATATTGTACATCTAAATACATTTCACATTGAACATCAAAAGACATTTCCTATTGGACATCTAAATACATTTCATATTGGACATCAAAAGAAATTTCATATTGGACATCTAAAGACATTTCATATTGGACATCTAAAGACATTTCATATTGGACATCTAAATACATTTCATATTGGACATCTATATACATTTCATATTGGCCATCTAAAGACATTTCATATTGGACATCTAAAGACATTTCATATTAGACATCTAAAGACATTTCATATTGGACATCTAAAGACATTTCATATTGGATATCAAAAGACATTTCATATTGGACATCTAAAGACATTTCATATTGGACATCTAAATACATTTTATATTGGACGTCTAAAGACATTTCATATTGGACATCTAAAGACATTTCATATTGAACATCTAAAGACATTTCATATTGGACATCTAAATACATTTCATATTGGTTATCTAAAGACATTTCATATTGGAGATCTAAAGACATTTCATATTGGACATCTAAAGACATTTCATATTGGACATCTAAAGACATTTCATATTGGACATCAAAAGACATTTTATATTGGACATCTACAGACATTTCATATTGGACATCTAAAGACATTTCATATTGAACATCTAAAGACATTTCATATTAGACATCAAAAGACATTTCATATTAGACATCTAAAGACATTTCATATTGGACATATAAAGACATTTCACATTGGACATCTAAATACATTTCATATTGGACATCTAAATACATTTCATATTGGACATCTAAAGACATTTCATATTGGACATCTAAAGACATTTCATATTGGACATCTAAAGACATTTCATATTGGACATCTAAAGACATTTCATATTGGACATCTAAAGACATTTCATATTGGACATCTAAAGACATTTCATATTGGACATCTAAATACATTAGATATTGGACATCTAAATACATTTCATATTGGACATCAAAAGACATTTCCTATTAGACATCTAAAGACATTTCATATTGGACACCTGACGACATTTCATATTGGACATCTAAGGACATTTCATATTGGACATCTAAAGACATTTCATATTGGACATCTAAATACATTTCATATTGGACATCTAAAGACATTTCATATTGGACATGTAAAGACATTTCATATTGAACATCTAAAGACATTTCATATTGAACATCTAAATACATTTCATATTGGTCATCTAAAGACATTTCATATTGGACATCGAAAGAAATTTCATATTGGACATCTAAAGACATTTCATATTGGACATCTAAAGACATTTCATATTGGACATCTAAATACATTTCATATTGGACATCTAAATACATTTCATATTGGACATCTAAAGACATTTCATATTGGATATCTAAAGACATTTCATATTAGACATCTAAATACATTTCATATTGGACATCGAAAGACTTTTCATATTGGACATCAAAAGACATTTCATATTGGACATCTAAAGACATTTCATATTGGACATCTAAAGACATTTCAATTTGAACATCTAAATACATTTCATATTGGACATCTAAATACATTTCATATTGAACATCAAAAGACATTTCCTATTGGACATCTAAATACATTTCATATTGGACATCAAAAGACTTTTCATATTGGACATCTAAAGACATTTCATATTGGACATCTAAAGACATTTCATTTTGGACATCAAAAGACATTTCATATTGGACATCAAAAGACATTTCATATTGGACATCAAAAGACTTTTCATATTGGACACCTAAATACATTTCATATTGGACATCTAAAGACATTTCATATTAGACATCTAAAGACCTTTCATATTGGACATCTAAATACATTTCATATTGGACATCTAAATACATTTCATATTAGACATCTAAAGACATTTCATATTAGACATCTAAATACATTTCATATTGGACATCTAAAGACATTTCATATTGGACATGTAAAGACATTTCATATTGAATATCAAAAGACATTTCATATTGAACATCTAAATACATTTCATATTGGTCATCTAAAGACATTTCATATTGGACATCAAAAGAAATTTCATATTGGACATCTAAAGACATTTCATATTGGACATCTAAAGACATTTCATATTGGACATCTAAATACATTTCATATTGGACATCTATATACATTTCATATTGGACATCTAAAGACATTTCATATTGGATATCTAAAGACATTTCATATTAGACATCTAAAGACATTTCATATTGGACATCTAAAGACATTTCATATTGGACATCTAAAGACATTTCATATTAGACATCAAAAGACATTTCATATTAGACATCTAAAGACATTTCATATTGGACATCTAAAGACATTTCAAATTGGACATCTAAAGACATTTCATATTGGACATCTAAATACATTTCATATTGGACATCTAAAGACATTTCATATTGGACATCTAAAGACCTTTCATATTGGACATCTAAAGACATTTCATATTGGACATCTAAAGACATTTCATATTGGACATTTAAATACATTTCATATTGGATATCTAAATACATTTCATATTGGACATGTAAAGGCATTTCCTATTGGACATCTAAAGACATTTCATATTGGATATCTAAAGACATTTCATATTGGCCATCTAAAGACATTTCATATTGGACATCTAAAGACATTTCATATTGGACATCGAAAGAAATTTCATATTGGACATCTAAAGACATTTCTTATTGGATATCAAAAGACATTTCATATTGGACATCTAAAGACATTTCATATTGGACATCTAAATACATTTTATATTGGACGTCTAAAGACATTTCATATTGGACATCTAAAGACATTTCATATTGAACATCTAAAGACATTTCATATTGGACATCTAAATACATTTCATATTGGTTATCTAAAGACATTTCATATTGGAGATCTAAAGACATTTCATATTGGACATCTAAAGACATTTCATATTGGACATCTAAAGACATTTCATATTGGACATCTAAAGACATTTCATATTGGACATCAAAAGACATTTTATATTGGACATCTACAGACATTTCATATTGGACATCTAAATACATTTCATATTGAACATCTAAATACATTTCATATTGGTCATCTAAAAACATTTCATATTGGACATCTAAAGACATTTCATATTGGACATCTAAAGACATTTCATATTGGACATCTAAAGACATTTCATATTGGACATCAAAAGACATTTCATATTGGACATCTAAAGACATTTCATATTGGACATCTAAAGACATTTCCTATTGGACATCTAAATACATTTCATATTGGACATCTAAATACATTTCATATTGGACATCAAAAGACATTTCATATTAGACATCTAAAGACATTTCATATTGGACACCTAACGATATTTCATATTGGACATCTAAGGACATTTCATATTGGACATCTAAAGACAT
This sequence comes from Bathymodiolus brooksi, assembly GCA_963680875.1. Taxonomy (NCBI): domain Eukaryota; kingdom Metazoa; phylum Mollusca; class Bivalvia; order Mytilida; family Modiolidae; genus Bathymodiolus; species Bathymodiolus brooksi. The sequence goes on from OY804588.1 coordinate 95,682,969, forward strand.
TTCATATTGGACATCTAAAGACATTTCATATTGGACATGTAAAGACATTTCATATTGAACATCTAAAGACATTTCATATTGAACATCAAAATACATTTCATATTGGTCATCTAAAGACATTGCATATTGGACATCAAAAGAAATTTCATATTGGACATCTAAAGACATTTCATATTGGACATCTAAAGACATTTCCTATTGGACATCAAAAGACTTTTCATATTGAACATCAAAAGACATTTCATATTGGACATCTAAAGACATTTCATATTGGACATCTAAAGACATTTCATATTGGACATCTAAATACATTTTATATTGGACATCTAAAGACATTTCATATTGGACATCTAAAGACCTTTCATATTGGACATCTAAAGACATTTCATATTGGACATCTAAATACATTTCATATTGGACATCTAAAAACATTTCATATTGGACATCTAAAGACATTTCATATTGGACATCTAAATACATTTCATATTGGACATCTAAATACATTTCATATTGTACATCTAAATACATTTCACATTGAACATCAAAAGACATTTCCTATTGGACATCTAAATACATTTCATATTGGACATCAAAAGAAATTTCATATTGGACATCTAAAGACATTTCATATTGGACATCTAAAGACATTTCATATTGGACATCTAAATACATTTCATATTGGACATCTATATACATTTCATATTGGCCATCTAAAGACATTTCATATTGGACATCTAAAGACATTTCATATTAGACATCTAAAGACATTTCATATTGGACATCTAAAGACATTTCATATTGGATATCAAAAGACATTTCATATTGGACATCTAAAGACATTTCATATTGGACATCTAAATACATTTTATATTGGACGTCTAAAGACATTTCATATTGGACATCTAAAGACATTTCATATTGAACATCTAAAGACATTTCATATTGGACATCTAAATACATTTCATATTGGTTATCTAAAGACATTTCATATTGGAGATCTAAAGACATTTCATATTGGACATCTAAAGACATTTCATATTGGACATTTAAAGACATTTCATATTGGACATCTAAAGACATTTCATATTGGACATCAAAAGACATTTTATATTGGACATCTACAGACATTTCATATTGGACATCTAAAGACATTTCATATTGAACATCTAAATACATTTCATATTGGTCATCTAAAAACATTTCATATTGGACATCTAAAGACATTTCATATTGGACATCTAAAGACATTTCATATTGGACATCTAAAGACATTTCATATTGGACATCAAAAGACATTTCATATTGGACATCAAAAGACATTTCATATTGGACATCTAAAGACATTTCCTATTGGACATCTAAATACATTTCATATTGGACATCTAAATACATTTCATATTGGACATCAAAAGACATTTCATATTAGACATCTAAAGACATTTCATATTGGACACCTAACGATATTTCATATTGGACATCTAAGGACATTTCATATTGGACATCTAAAGACATTTCATATTGGACATCTAAAGACATTTCATATTGGACATGTAAAGACATTTCATATTGAACATCTAAAGACATTTCATATTGAACATCAAAATACATTTCATATTGGTCATCTAAAGACATTTCATATTGGACATCAAAAGAAATTTCATATTGGACATCTAAAGACATTTCATATTGGACATCTAAAGACATTTCCTATTGGACATCAAAAGACTTTTCATATTGAACATCAAAAGACATTTCATATTGGACATCTAAATACATTTCATATTGGATATCTAAAGACATTTCATATTGGACATCTAAATACATTTCATATTGGACATCTAAATACATTTCATATTAGACATCAAAAGACATTTCATATTAGACATCTAAAGACATTTCATATTGGACATCTAAAGACATTTCATATTGGACATCTAAAGACATTTCATATTGGACATCTAAATACATTTTATATTGGACATCTAAAGACATTTCATATTGGACATCTAAAGACCTTTCATATTGGACATCTAAAGACATTTCATATTGGACATCTAAATACATTTCATATTGGACATCTAAAAACATTTCATATTGGACATCTAAAGACATTTCATATTGGACATCTAAATACATTTCATATTGTACATCTAAATACATTTCACATTGAACATCAAAAGACATTTCCTATTGGACATCTAAATACATTTCATATTGGACATCAAAAGAAATTTCATATTGGACATCTAAAGACATTTCATATTGGACATCTAAAGACATTTCATATTGGACATCTAAATACATTTCATATTGGACATCTATATACATTTCATATTGGACATCTAAAGACATTTCATATTGGATATCTAAAGACATTTCATATTAGACATCTAAAGACATTTCATATTGGACATCTAAAGACATTTCATATTGGACATCTAAAGACATTTCATATTAGACATCAAAAGACATTTCATATTAGACATCTAAAGACATTTCATATTGGACATCTAAAGACATTTCAAATTGGACATCTAAAGACATTTCATATTGGACATCTAAATACATTTCATATTGGACATCTAAAGACATTTCATATTGGACATCTAAAGACCTTTCATATTGGACATCTAAAGACATTTCATATTGGACATCTAAAGACATTTCATATTGGACATTTAAATACATTTCATATTGGATATCTAAATACATTTCATATTGGACATGTAAAGGCATTTCCTATTGGACATCTAAAGACATTTCATATTGGATATCTAAAGACATTTCATATTGGCCATCTAAAGACATTTCATATTGGACATCTAAAGACATTTCATATTAGACATCTAAAGACATTTCATATTGGACATCTAAAGACATTTCATATTGGATATCAAAAGACATTTCATATTGGACATCTAAAGACATTTCATATTGGACATCTAAATACATTTTATATTGGACGTCTAAAGACATTTCATATTGGACATCTAAAGACATTTCATATTGAACATCTAAAGACATTTCATATTGGACATCTAAATACATTTCATATTGGTTATCTAAAGACATTTCATATTGGAGATCTAAAGACATTTCATATTGGACATCTAAAGACATTTCATATTGGACATCTAAAGACATTTCATATTGGACATCTAAAGACATTTCATATTGGACATCAAAAGACATTTTATATTGGACATCTACAGACATTTCATATTGGACATCTAAAGACATTTCATATTGAACATCTAAATACATTTCATATTGGTCATCTAAAAACATTTCATATTGGACATCTAAAGACATTTCATATTGGACATCTAAAGACATTTCATATTGGACATCTAAAGACATTTCATATTGGACATCAACAGACATTTCATATTGGACATCTAAAGACATTTCATATTGGACATCTAAAGACATTTCCTATTGGACATCTAAATACATTTCATATTGGACATCTAAATACATTTCATATTGGACATCAAAAGACATTTCATATTAGACATCTAAAGACATTTCATATTGGACACCTAACGATATTTCATATTGGACATCTAAGGACATTTCATATTGGACATCTAAAGACATTTCATATTGGACATCTAAAGACATTTCATATTGGACATGTAAAGACATTTCATATTGAACATCTAAAGACATTTCATATTGAACATCAAAATACATTTCATATTGGTCATCTAAAGACATTTCATATTGGACATCAAAAGAAATTGCATATTGGACATCTAAAGACATTTCATATTGGACATCAAAAGACATTTCCTATTGGACATCAAAAGACTTTTCATATTGAACATCAAAAGACATTTCATATTGGACATCTAAATACATTTCATATTGGATATCTAAAGACATTTCATATTGGACATCTAAATACATTTCATATTGGACATCTAAAGACATTTCATATTGGACATCTAAATACATTTTATATTGGACATCAAAAGACATTTCATATTGGACATCTAAAGACCTTTCATATTGGACATCTAAAGACATTTCATATTGGACATCTAAATACATTTCATATTGGACATCTAAAAACATTTCATATTGGACATCTAAAGACATTTCATATTGGACATCTAAATACATTTCATATTGGACATCTAAATACATTTCATATTGTACATCTAAATACATTTCACATTGAACATCAAAAGATATTTCCTATTGGACATCTAAATACATTTCATATTGGACATCAAAAGAAATTTCATATTGGACATCTAAAGACATTTCATATTGGACATCTAAAGACATTTCATATTGGACATCTAAATACATTTCATATTGGACATCTATATACATTTCATATTGGACATCTAAAGACATTTCATATTGGATATCTAAAGACATTTCATATTAGACATCTAAAGACATTTCATATTGGACATCTAAAGACATTTCATATTGGACATCTAAAGACATTTCATATTAGACATCAAAAGACATTTCATATTAGACATCTAAAGACATTTCATATTGGACATCTAAAGACATTTCAAATTGGACATCTAAAGACATTTCATATTGGACATCTAAATACATTTCATATTGGACATCTAAAGACATTTCATATTGGACATCTAAAGACCTTTCATATTGGACATCTAAAGACATTTCATATTGGACATCTAAAGACATTTCATATTGGACATCTAAAGACATTTCATATTGGATATCTAAAGACATTTCATATTGGCCATCTAAAGACATTTCATATTGGACATCTAAAGACATTTCATATTAGACATCTAAAGACATTTCATATTGGACATCTAAAGACATTTCATATTGGACATCTAAATACATTTTATATTGGACGTCTAAAGACATTTCATATTGGACATCTAAAGACATTTCATATTGAACATCTAAAGACATTTCATATTGGACATCTAAATACATTTCATATTGGTTATCTAAAGACATTTCATATTGGAGATCTAAAGACATTTCATATTGGACATCTAAAGACATTTCATATTGGACATCTAAAGACATTTCATATTGGACATCTAAAGACATTTCATATTGGACATCAAAAGACATTTTATATTGGACATCTACAGACATTTCATATTGGACATCTAAAGACATTTCATATTGAACATCTAAATACATTTCATATTGGTCATCTAAAAACATTTCATATTGGACATCTAAAGACATTTCATATTGGACATCTAAAGACATTTCATATTGGACATCTAAAGACATTTCATATTGGACATCAAAAGACATTTCATATTGGACATCTAAAGACATTTCATATTGGACATCTAAAGACATTTCCTATTGGACATCTAAATACATTTCATATTGGACATCTAAATACATTTCATATTGGACATCAAAAGACATTTCATATTAGACATCTAAAGACATTTCATATTGGACACCTAACGATATTTCATATTGGACATCTAAGGACATTTCATATTGGACATCTAAAGACATTTCATATTGGACATCTAAAGACATTTCATATTGGACATGTAAAGACATTTCATATTGAACATCTAAAGACATTTCATATTGAACATCAAAATACATTTCATATTGGTCATCTAAAGACATTGCATATTGGACATCAAAAGAAATTTCATATTGGACATCTAAAGACATTTCATATTGGACATCTAAAGACATTTCCTATTGGACATCAAAAGACTTTTCATATTGAACATCAAAAGACATTTCATATTGGACATCTAAAGACATTTCATATTGGACATCTAAAGACATTTCATATTGGACATCTAAATACATTTTATATTGGACATCTAAAGACATTTCATATTGGACATCTAAAGACCTTTCATATTGGACATCTAAAGACATTTCATATTGGACATCTAAATACATTTCATATTGGACATCTAAAAACATTTCATATTGGACATCTAAAGACATTTCATATTGGACATCTAAATACATTTCATATTGGACATCTAAATACATTTCATATTGTACATCTAAATACATTTCACATTGAACATCAAAAGACATTTCCTATTGGACATCTAAATACATTTCATATTGGACATCAAAAGAAATTTCATATTGGACATCTAAAGACATTTCATATTGGACATCTAAAGACATTTCATATTGGACATCTAAATACATTTCATATTGGACATCTATATACATTTCATATTGGCCATCTAAAGACATTTCATATTGGACATCTAAAGACATTTCATATTAGACATCTAAAGACATTTCATATTGGACATCTAAAGACATTTCATATTGGATATCAAAAGACATTTCATATTGGACATCTAAAGACATTTCATATTGGACATCTAAATACATTTTATATTGGACGTCTAAAGACATTTCATATTGGACATCTAAAGACATTTCATATTGAACATCTAAAGACATTTCATATTGGACATCTAAATACATTTCATATTGGTTATCTAAAGACATTTCATATTGGAGATCTAAAGACATTTCATATTGGACATCTAAAGACATTTCATATTGGACATTTAAAGACATTTCATATTGGACATCTAAAGACATTTCATATTGGACATCAAAAGACATTTTATATTGGACATCTACAGACATTTCATATTGGACATCTAAAGACATTTCATATTGAACATCTAAATACATTTCATATTGGTCATCTAAAAACATTTCATATTGGACATCTAAAGACATTTCATATTGGACATCTAAAGACATTTCATATTGGACATCTAAAGACATTTCATATTGGACATCAAAAGACATTTCATATTGGACATCAAAAGACATTTCATATTGGACATCTAAAGACATTTCCTATTGGACATCTAAATACATTTCATATTGGACATCTAAATACATTTCATATTGGACATCAAAAGACATTTCATATTAGACATCTAAAGACATTTCATATTGGACACCTAACGATATTTCATATTGGACATCTAAGGACATTTCATATTGGACATCTAAAGACATTTCATATTGGACATCTAAAGACATTTCATATTGGACATGAAAAGACATTTCATATTGAACATCTAAAGACATTTCATATTGAACATCAAAATACATTTCATATTGGTCATCTAAAGACATTTCATATTGGACATCAAAAGAAATTTCATATTGGACATCTAAAGACATTTCATATTGGACATCTAAAGACATTTCCTATTGGACATCAAAAGACTTTTCATATTGAACATCAAAAGACATTTCATATTGGACATCTAAATACATTTCATATTGGATATCTAAAGACATTTCATATTGGACATCTAAATACATTTCATATTGGACATCTAAATACATTTCATATTAGACATCTAAAGACATTTCATATTAGACATCTAAAGACATTTCATATTGGACATCTAAAGACATTTCATATTGGACATCTAAAGACATTTCATATTGGACATCTAAATACATTTTATATTGGACATCTAAAGACATTTCATATTGGACATCTAAAGACCTTTCATATTGGACATCTAAAGACATTTCATATTGGACATCTAAATACATTTCATATTGGACATCTAAAAACATTTCATATTGGACATCTAAAGACATTTCATATTGGACATCTAAATACATTTCATATTGTACATCTAAATACATTTCACATTGAACATCAAAAGACATTTCCTATTGGACATCTAAATACATTTCATATTGGACATCAAAAGAAATTTCATATTGGACATCTAAAGACATTTCATATTGGACATCTAAAGACATTTCATATTGGACATCTAAATACATTTCATATTGGACATCTATATACATTTCATATTGGACATCTAAAGACATTTCATATTGGATATCTAAAGACATTTCATATTAGACATCTAAAGACATTTCATATTGGACATCTAAAGACATTTCATATTGGACATCTAAAGACATTTCATATTAGACATCAAAAGACATTTCATATTAGACATCTAAAGACATTTCATATTGGACATCTAAAGACATTTCAAATTGGACATCTAAAGACATTTCATATTGGACATCTAAATACATTTCATATTGGACATCTAAAGACATTTCATATTGGACATCTAAATACATTTTATATTGGACGTCTAAAGACATTTCATATTGGACATCTAAAGACATTTCATATTGAACATCTAAAGACATTTCATATTGGACATCTAAATACATTTCATATTGGTTATCTAAAGACATTTCATATTGGAGATCTAAAGACATTTCATATTGGACATCTAAAGACATTTCATATTGGACATTTAAAGACATTTCATATTGGACATCTAAAGACATTTCATATTGGACATCAAAAGACATTTTATATTGGACATCTACAGACATTTCATATTGGACATCTAAAGACATTTCATATTGAACATCTAAATACATTTCATATTGGTCATCTAAAAACATTTCATATTGGACATCTAAAGACATTTCATATTGGACATCTAAAGACATTTCATATTGGACATCTAAAGACATTTCATATTGGACATCAAAAGACATTTCATATTGGACATCAAAAGACATTTCATATTGGACATCTAAAGACATTTCCTATTGGACATCTAAATACATTTCATATTGGACATCTAAATACATTTCATATTGGACATCAAAAGACATTTCATATTAGACATCTAAAGACATTTCATATTGGACACCTAACGATATTTCATATTGGACATCTAAGGACATTTCATATTGGACATCTAAAGACATTTCATATTGGACATCTAAAGACATTTCATATTGGACATGTAAAGACATTTCATATTGAACATCTAAAGACATTTCATATTGAACATCAAAATACATTTCATATTGGTCATCTAAAGACATTTCATATTGGACATCAAAAGAAATTTCATATTGGACATCTAAAGACATTTCATATTGGACATCTAAAGACATTTCCTATTGGACATCAAAAGACTTTTCATATTGAACATCAAAAGACATTTCATATTGGACATCTAAATACATTTCATATTGGATATCTAAAGACATTTCATATTGGACATCTAAATACATTTCATATTGGACATCTAAATACATTTCATATTAGACATCTAAAGACATTTCATATTAGACATCTAAAGACATTTCATATTGGACATCTAAAGACATTTCATATTGGACATCTAAAGACATTTCATATTGGACATCTAAATACATTTTATATTGGACATCTAAAGACATTTCATATTGGACATCTAAAGACCTTTCATATTGGACATCTAAAGACATTTCATATTGGACATCTAAATACATTTCATATTGGACATCTAAAAACATTTCATATTGGACATCTAAAGACATTTCATATTGGACATCTAAATACATTTCATATTGTACATCTAAATACATTTCACATTGAACATCAAAAGACATTTCCTATTGGACATCTAAATACATTTCATATTGGACATCAAAAGAAATTTCATATTGGACATCTAAAGACATTTCATATTGGACATCTAAAGACATTTCATATTGGACATCTAAATACATTTCATATTGGACATCTATATACATTTCATATTGGACATCTAAAGACATTTCATATTGGATATCTAAAGACATTTCATATTAGACATCTAAAGACATTTCATATTGGACATCTAAAGACATTTCATATTGGACATGTAAAGACATTTCATATTGAACATCTAAAGACATTTCATATTGAACATCAAAATACATTTCATATTGGTCATCTAAAGACATTGCATATTGGACATCAAAAGAAATTTCATATTGGACATCTAAAGACATTTCATATTGGACATCTAAAGACATTTCCTATTGGACATCAAAAGACTTTTCATATTGAACATCAAAAGACATTTCATATTGGACATCTAAAGACATTTCATATTGGACATCTAAAGACATTTCATATTGGACATCTAAATACATTTTATATTGGACATCTAAAGACATTTCATATTGGACATCTAAAGACCTTTCATATTGGACATCTAAAGACATTTCATATTGGACATCTAAATACATTTCATATTGGACATCTAAAAACATTTCATATTGGACATCTAAAGACATTTCATATTGGACATCTAAATACATTTCATATTGGACATCTAAATACATTTCATATTGTACATCTAAATACATTTCACATTGAACATCAAAAGACATTTCCTATTGGACATCTAAATACATTTCATATTGGACATCAAAAGAAATTTCATATTGGACATCTAAAGACATTTCATATTGGACATCTAAAGACATTTCATATTGGACATCTAAATACATTTCATATTGGACATCTATATACATTTCATATTGGCCATCTAAAGACATTTCATATTGGACATCTAAAGACATTTCATATTAGACATCTAAAGACATTTCATATTGGACATCTAAAGACATTTCATATTGGATATCAAAAGACATTTCATATTGGACATCTAAAGACATTTCATATTGGACATCTAAATACATTTTATATTGGACGTCTAAAGACATTTCATATTGGACATCTAAAGACATTTCATATTGAACATCTAAAGACATTTCATATTGGACATCTAAATACATTTCATATTGGTTATCTAAAGACATTTCATATTGGAGATCTAAAGACATTTCATATTGGACATCTAAAGACATTTCATATTGGACATTTAAAGACATTTCATATTGGACATCTAAAGACATTTCATATTGGACATCAAAAGACATTTTATATTGGACATCTACAGACATTTCATATTGGACATCTAAAGACATTTCATATTGAACATCTAAATACATTTCATATTGGTCATCTAAAAACATTTCATATTGGACATCTAAAGACATTTCATATTGGACATCTAAAGACATTTCATATTGGACATCTAAAGACATTTCATATTGGACATCAAAAGACATTTCATATTGGACATCAAAAGACATTTCATATTGGACATCTAAAGACATTTCCTATTGGACATCTAAATACATTTCATATTGGACATCTAAATACATTTCATATTGGACATCAAAAGACATTTCATATTAGACATCTAAAGACATTTCATATTGGACACCTAACGATATTTCATATTGGACATCTAAGGACATTTCATATTGGACATCTAAAGACATTTCATATTGGACATCTAAAGACATTTCATATTGGACATGAAAAGACATTTCATATTGAACATCTAAAGACATTTCATATTGAACATCAAAATACATTTCATATTGGTCATCTAAAGACATTTCATATTGGACATCAAAAGAAATTTCATATTGGACATCTAAAGACATTTCATATTGGACATCTAAAGACATTTCCTATTGGACATCAAAAGACTTTTCATATTGAACATCAAAAGACATTTCATATTGGACATCTAAATACATTTCATATTGGATATCTAAAGACATTTCATATTGGACATCTAAATACATTTCATATTGGACATCTAAATACATTTCATATTAGACATCTAAAGACATTTCATATTAGACATCTAAAGACATTTCATATTGGACATCTAAAGACATTTCATATTGGACATCTAAAGACATTTCATATTGGACATCTAAATACATTTTATATTGGACATCTAAAGACATTTCATATTGGACATCTAAAGACCTTTCATATTGGACATCTAAAGACATTTCATATTGGACATCTAAATACATTTCATATTGGACATCTAAAAACATTTCATATTGGACATCTAAAGACATTTCATATTGGACATCTAAATACATTTCATATTGTACATCTAAATACATTTCACATTGAACATCAAAAGACATTTCCTATTGGACATCTAAATACATTTCATATTGGACATCAAAAGAAATTTCATATTGGACATCTAAAGACATTTCATATTGGACATCTAAAGACATTTCATATTGGACATCTAAATACATTTCATATTGGACATCTATATACATTTCATATTGGACATCTAAAGACATTTCATATTGGATATCTAAAGACATTTCATATTAGACATCTAAAGACATTTCATATTGGACATCTAAAGACATTTCATATTGGACATCTAAAGACATTTCATATTAGACATCAAAAGACATTTCATATTAGACATCTAAAGACATTTCATATTGGACATCTAAAGACATTTCAAATTGGACATCTAAAGACATTTCATATTGGACATCTAAATACATTTCATATTGGACATCTAAAGACATTTCATATTGGACATCTAAATACATTTTATATTGGACGTCTAAAGACATTTCATATTGGACATCTAAAGACATTTCATATTGAACATCTAAAGACATTTCATATTGGACATCTAAATACATTTCATATTGGTTATCTAAAGACATTTCATATTGGAGATCTAAAGACATTTCATATTGGACATCTAAAGACATTTCATATTGGACATTTAAAGACATTTCATATTGGACATCTAAAGACATTTCATATTGGACATCAAAAGACATTTTATATTGGACATCTACAGACATTTCATATTGGACATCTAAAGACATTTCATATTGAACATCTAAATACATTTCATATTGGTCATCTAAAAACATTTCATATTGGACATCTAAAGACATTTCATATTGGACATCTAAAGACATTTCATATTGGACATCTAAAGACATTTCATATTGGACATCAAAAGACATTTCATATTGGACATCAAAAGACATTTCATATTGGACATCTAAAGACATTTCCTATTGGACATCTAAATACATTTCATATTGGACATCTAAATACATTTCATATTGGACATCAAAAGACATTTCATATTAGACATCTAAAGACATTTCATATTGGACACCTAACGATATTTCATATTGGACATCTAAGGACATTTCATATTGGACATCTAAAGACATTTCATATTGGACATCTAAAGACATTTCATATTGGACATGTAAAGACATTTCATATTGAACATCTAAAGACATTTCATATTGAACATCAAAATACATTTCATATTGGTCATCTAAAGACATTTCATATTGGACATCAAAAGAAATTTCATATTGGACATCTAAAGACATTTCATATTGGACATCTAAAGACATTTCCTATTGGACATCAAAAGACTTTTCATATTGAACATCAAAAGACATTTCATATTGGACATCTAAATACATTTCATATTGGATATCTAAAGACATTTCATATTGGACATCTAAATACATTTCATATTGGACATCTAAATACATTTCATATTAGACATCTAAAGACATTTCATATTAGACATCTAAAGACATTTCATATTGGACATCTAAAGACATTTCATATTGGACATCTAAAGACATTTCATATTGGACATCTAAATACATTTTATATTGGACATCTAAAGACATTTCATATTGGACATCTAAAGACCTTTCATATTGGACATCTAAAGACATTTCATATTGGACATCTAAATACATTTCATATTGGACATCTAAAAACATTTCATATTGGACATCTAAAGACATTTCATATTGGACATCTAAATACATTTCATATTGTACATCTAAATACATTTCACATTGAACATCAAAAGACATTTCCTATTGGACATCTAAATACATTTCATATTGGACATCAAAAGAAATTTCATATTGGACATCTAAAGACATTTCATATTGGACATCTAAAGACATTTCATATTGGACATCTAAATACATTTCATATTGGACATCTATATACATTTCATATTGGACATCTAAAGACATTTCATATTGGATATCTAAAGACATTTCATATTAGACATCTAAAGACATTTCATATTGGACATCTAAAGACATTTCATATTGGATATCTAAAGACATTTCATATTAGACATCTAAAGACATTTCATATTGGACATCTAAAGACATTTCATATTGGATATCTAAAGACATTTCATATTGGCCATCTAAAGACATTTCATATTGGACATCTAAAGACATTTCATATTGGACATCGAAAGAAATTTCATATTGGACATCTAAAGACATTTCTTATTGGATATCAAAAGACATTTCATATTGGACATCTAAAGACATTTCATATTGGACATCTAAATACATTTTATATTGGACGTCTAAAGACATTTCATATTGGACATCTAAAGACATTTCATATTGAACATCTAAAGACATTTCATATTGGACATCTAAATACATTTCATATTGGTTATCTAAAGACATTTCATATTGGAGATCTAAAGACATTTCATATTGGACATCTAAAGACATTTCATATTGGACATCTAAAGACATTTCATATTGGACATCTAAAGACATTTCATATTGGACATCAAAAGACATTTTATATTGGACATCTACAGACATTTCATATTGGACATCTAAATACATTTCATATTGAACATCTAAATACATTTCATATTGGTCATCTAAAAACATTTCATATTGGACATCTAAAGACATTTCATATTGGACATCTAAAGACATTTCATATTGGACATCTAAAGACATTTCATATTGGACATCAAAAGACATTTCATATTGGACATCTAAAGACATTTCATATTGGACATCTAAAGACATTTCCTATTGGACATCTAAATACATTTCATATTGGACATCTAAATACATTTCATATTGGACATCAAAAGACATTTCATATTAGACATCTAAAGACATTTCATATTGGACACCTAACGATATTTCATATTGGACATCTAAGGACATTTCATATTGGACATCTAAAGACATTTCATATTGGACATCTAAAGACATTTCATATTGGACATGTAAAGACATTTCATATTGAACATCTAAAGACATTTCATATTGAACATCAAAATACATTTCATATTGGTCATCTAAAGACATTGCATATTGGACATCAAAAGAAATTTCATATTGGACATCTAAAGACATTTCATATTGGACATCTAAAGACATTTCCTATTGGACATCAAAAGACTTTTCATATTGAACATCAAAAGACATTTCATATTGGACATCTAAAGACATTTCATATTGGACATCTAAAGACATTTCATATTGGACATCTAAATACATTTTATATTGGACATCTAAAGACATTTCATATTGGACATCTAAAGACCTTTCATATTGGACATCTAAAGACATTTCATATTGGACATCTAAATACATTTCATATTGGACATCTAAAAACATTTCATATTGGACATCTAAAGACATTTCATATTGGACATCTAAATACATTTCATATTGGACATCTAAATACATTTCATATTGTACATCTAAATACATTTCACATTGAACATCAAAAGACATTTCCTATTGGACATCTAAATACATTTCATATTGGACATCAAAAGAAATTTCATATTGGACATCTAAAGACATTTCATATTGGACATCTAAAGACATTTCATATTGGACATCTAAATACATTTCATATTGGACATCTATATACATTTCATATTGGCCATCTAAAGACATTTCATATTGGACATCTAAAGACATTTCATATTAGACATCTAAAGACATTTCATATTGGACATCTAAAGACATTTCATATTGGATATCAAAAGACATTTCATATTGGACATCTAAAGACATTTCATATTGGACATCTAAATACATTTTATATTGGACGTCTAAAGACATTTCATATTGGACATCTAAAGACATTTCATATTGAACATCTAAAGACATTTCATATTGGACATCTAAATACATTTCATATTGGTTATCTAAAGACATTTCATATTGGAGATCTAAAGACATTTCATATTGGACATCTAAAGACATTTCATATTGGACATTTAAAGACATTTCATATTGGACATCTAAAGACATTTCATATTGGACATCAAAAGACATTTTATATTGGACATCTACAGACATTTCATATTGGACATCTAAAGACATTTCATATTGAACATCTAAATACATTTCATATTGGTCATCTAAAAACATTTCATATTGGACATCTAAAGACATTTCATATTGGACATCTAAAGACATTTCATATTGGACATCTAAAGACATTTCATATTGGACATCAAAAGACATTTCATATTGGACATCAAAAGACATTTCATATTGGACATCTAAAGACATTTCCTATTGGACATCTAAATACATTTCATATTGGACATCTAAATACATTTCATATTGGACATCAAAAGACATTTCATATTAGACATCTAAAGACATTTCATATTGGACACCTAACGATATTTCATATTGGACATCTAAGGACATTTCATATTGGACATCTAAAGACATTTCATATTGGACATCTAAAGACATTTCATATTGGACATGTAAAGACATTTCATATTGAACATCTAAAGACATTTCATATTGAACATCAAAATACATTTCATATTGGTCATCTAAAGACATTTCATATTGGACATCAAAAGAAATTTCATATTGGACATCTAAAGACATTTCATATTGGACATCTAAAGACATTTCCTATTGGACATCAAAAGACTTTTCATATTGAACATCAAAAGACATTTCATATTGGACATCTAAATACATTTCATATTGGATATCTAAAGACATTTCATATTGGACATCTAAATACATTTCATATTGGACATCTAAATACATTTCATATTAGACATCAAAAGACATTTCATATTAGACATCTAAAGACATTTCATATTGGACATCTAAAGACATTTCATATTGGACATCTAAAGACATTTCATATTGGACATCTAAATACATTTTATATTGGACATCTAAAGACATTTCATATTGGACATCTAAAGACCTTTCATATTGGACATCTAAAGACATTTCATATTGGACATCTAAATACATTTCATATTGGACATCTAAAAACATTTCATATTGGACATCTAAAGACATTTCATATTGGACATCTAAATACATTTCATATTGTACATCTAAATACATTTCACATTGAACATCAAAAGACATTTCCTATTGGACATCTAAATACATTTCATATTGGACATCAAAAGAAATTTCATATTGGACATCTAAAGACATTTCATATTGGACATCTAAAGACATTTCATATTGGACATCTAAATACATTTCATATTGGACATCTATATACATTTCATATTGGACATCTAAAGACATTTCATATTGGATATCTAAAGACATTTCATATTAGACATCTAAAGACATTTCATATTGGACATCTAAAGACATTTCATATTGGACATCTAAAGACATTTCATATTAGACATCAAAAGACATTTCATATTAGACATCTAAAGACATTTCATATTGGACATCTAAAGACATTTCAAATTGGACATCTAAAGACATTTCATATTGGACATCTAAATACATTTCATATTGGACATCTAAAGACATTTCATATTGGACATCTAAAGACCTTTCATATTGGACATCTAAAGACATTTCATATTGGACATCTAAAGACATTTCATATTGGACATTTAAATACATTTCATATTGGATATCTAAATACATTTCATATTGGACATGTAAAGGCATTTCCTATTGGACATCTAAAGACATTTCATATTGGATATCTAAAGACATTTCATATTGGCCATCTAAAGACATTTCATATTGGACATCTAAAGACATTTCATATTAGACATCTAAAGACATTTCATATTGGACATCTAAAGACATTTCATATTGGATATCAAAAGACATTTCATATTGGACATCTAAAGACATTTCATATTGGACATCTAAATACATTTTATATTGGACGTCTAAAGACATTTCATATTGGACATCTAAAGACATTTCATATTGAACATCTAAAGACATTTCATATTGGACATCTAAATACATTTCATATTGGTTATCTAAAGACATTTCATATTGGAGATCTAAAGACATTTCATATTGGACATCTAAAGACATTTCATATTGGACATCTAAAGACATTTCATATTGGACATCTAAAGACATTTCATATTGGACATCAAAAGACATTTTATATTGGACATCTACAGACATTTCATATTGGACATCTAAAGACATTTCATATTGAACATCTAAATACATTTCATATTGGTCATCTAAAAACATTTCATATTGGACATCTAAAGACATTTCATATTGGACATCTAAAGACATTTCATATTGGACATCTAAAGACATTTCATATTGGACATCAACAGACATTTCATATTGGACATCTAAAGACATTTCATATTGGACATCTAAAGACATTTCCTATTGGACATCTAAATACATTTCATATTGGACATCTAAATACATTTCATATTGGACATCAAAAGACATTTCATATTAGACATCTAAAGACATTTCATATTGGACACCTAACGATATTTCATATTGGACATCTAAGGACATTTCATATTGGACATCTAAAGACATTTCATATTGGACATCTAAAGACATTTCATATTGGACATGTAAAGACATTTCATATTGAACATCTAAAGACATTTCATATTGAACATCAAAATACATTTCATATTGGTCATCTAAAGACATTTCATATTGGACATCAAAAGAAATTGCATATTGGACATCTAAAGACATTTCATATTGGACATCAAAAGACATTTCCTATTGGACATCAAAAGACTTTTCATATTGAACATCAAAAGACATTTCATATTGGACATCTAAATACATTTCATATTGGATATCTAAAGACATTTCATATTGGACATCTAAATACATTTCATATTGGACATCTAAAGACATTTCATATTGGACATCTAAATACATTTTATATTGGACATCAAAAGACATTTCATATTGGACATCTAAAGACCTTTCATATTGGACATCTAAAGACATTTCATATTGGACATCTAAATACATTTCATATTGGACATCTAAAAACATTTCATATTGGACATCTAAAGACATTTCATATTGGACATCTAAATACATTTCATATTGGACATCTAAATACATTTCATATTGTACATCTAAATACATTTCACATTGAACATCAAAAGATATTTCCTATTGGACATCTAAATACATTTCATATTGGACATCAAAAGAAATTTCATATTGGACATCTAAAGACATTTCATATTGGACATCTAAAGACATTTCATATTGGACATCTAAATACATTTCATATTGGACATCTATATACATTTCATATTGGACATCTAAAGACATTTCATATTGGATATCTAAAGACATTTCATATTAGACATCTAAAGACATTTCATATTGGACATCTAAAGACATTTCATATTGGACATCTAAAGACATTTCATATTAGACATCAAAAGACATTTCATATTAGACATCTAAAGACATTTCATATTGGACATCTAAAGACATTTCAAATTGGACATCTAAAGACATTTCATATTGGACATCTAAATACATTTCATATTGGACATCTAAAGACATTTCATATTGGACATCTAAAGACCTTTCATATTGGACATCTAAAGACATTTCATATTGGACATCTAAAGACATTTCATATTGGACATCTAAAGACATTTCATATTGGATATCTAAAGACATTTCATATTGGCCATCTAAAGACATTTCATATTGGACATCTAAAGACATTTCATATTAGACATCTAAAGACATTTCATATTGGACATCTAAAGACATTTCATATTGGACATCTAAATACATTTTATATTGGACGTCTAAAGACATTTCATATTGGACATCTAAAGACATTTCATATTGAACATCTAAAGACATTTCATATTGGACATCTAAATACATTTCATATTGGTTATCTAAAGACATTTCATATTGGAGATCTAAAGACATTTCATATTGGACATCTAAAGACATTTCATATTGGACATCTAAAGACATTTCATATTGGACATCTAAAGACATTTCATATTGGACATCAAAAGACATTTTATATTGGACATCTACAGACATTTCATATTGGACATCTAAAGACATTTCATATTGAACATCTAAATACATTTCATATTGGTCATCTAAAAACATTTCATATTGGACATCTAAAGACATTTCATATTGGACATCTAAAGACATTTCATATTGGACATCTAAAGACATTTCATATTGGACATCAAAAGACATTTCATATTGGACATCTAAAGACATTTCATATTGGACATCTAAAGACATTTCCTATTGGACATCTAAATACATTTCATATTGGACATCTAAATACATTTCATATTGGACATCAAAAGACATTTCATATTAGACATCTAAAGACATTTCATATTGGACACCTAACGATATTTCATATTGGACATCTAAGGACATTTCATATTGGACATCTAAAGACATTTCATATTGGACATCTAAAGACATTTCATATTGGACATGTAAAGACATTTCATATTGAACATCTAAAGACATTTCATATTGAACATCAAAATACATTTCATATTGGTCATCTAAAGACATTGCATATTGGACATCAAAAGAAATTTCATATTGGACATCTAAAGACATTTCATATTGGACATCTAAAGACATTTCCTATTGGACATCAAAAGACTTTTCATATTGAACATCAAAAGACATTTCATATTGGACATCTAAAGACATTTCATATTGGACATCTAAAGACATTTCATATTGGACATCTAAATACATTTTATATTGGACATCTAAAGACATTTCATATTGGACATCTAAAGACCTTTCATATTGGACATCTAAAGACATTTCATATTGGACATCTAAATACATTTCATATTGGACATCTAAAAACATTTCATATTGGACATCTAAAGACATTTCATATTGGACATCTAAATACATTTCATATTGGACATCTAAATACATTTCATATTGTACATCTAAATACATTTCACATTGAACATCAAAAGACATTTCCTATTGGACATCTAAATACATTTCATATTGGACATCAAAAGAAATTTCATATTGGACATCTAAAGACATTTCATATTGGACATCTAAAGACATTTCATATTGGACATCTAAATACATTTCATATTGGACATCTATATACATTTCATATTGGCCATCTAAAGACATTTCATATTGGACATCTAAAGACATTTCATATTAGACATCTAAAGACATTTCATATTGGACATCTAAAGACATTTCATATTGGATATCAAAAGACATTTCATATTGGACATCTAAAGACATTTCATATTGGACATCTAAATACATTTTATATTGGACGTCTAAAGACATTTCATATTGGACATCTAAAGACATTTCATATTGAACATCTAAAGACATTTCATATTGGACATCTAAATACATTTCATATTGGTTATCTAAAGACATTTCATATTGGAGATCTAAAGACATTTCATATTGGACATCTAAAGACATTTCATATTGGACATTTAAAGACATTTCATATTGGACATCTAAAGACATTTCATATTGGACATCAAAAGACATTTTATATTGGACATCTACAGACATTTCATATTGGACATCTAAAGACATTTCATATTGAACATCTAAATACATTTCATATTGGTCATCTAAAAACATTTCATATTGGACATCTAAAGACATTTCATATTGGACATCTAAAGACATTTCATATTGGACATCTAAAGACATTTCATATTGGACATCAAAAGACATTTCATATTGGACATCAAAAGACATTTCATATTGGACATCTAAAGACATTTCCTATTGGACATCTAAATACATTTCATATTGGACATCTAAATACATTTCATATTGGACATCAAAAGACATTTCATATTAGACATCTAAAGACATTTCATATTGGACACCTAACGATATTTCATATTGGACATCTAAGGACATTTCATATTGGACATCTAAAGACATTTCATATTGGACATCTAAAGACATTTCATATTGGACATGAAAAGACATTTCATATTGAACATCTAAAGACATTTCATATTGAACATCAAAATACATTTCATATTGGTCATCTAAAGACATTTCATATTGGACATCAAAAGAAATTTCATATTGGACATCTAAAGACATTTCATATTGGACATCTAAAGACATTTCCTATTGGACATCAAAAGACTTTTCATATTGAACATCAAAAGACATTTCATATTGGACATCTAAATACATTTCATATTGGATATCTAAAGACATTTCATATTGGACATCTAAATACATTTCATATTGGACATCTAAATACATTTCATATTAGACATCTAAAGACATTTCATATTAGACATCTAAAGACATTTCATATTGGACATCTAAAGACATTTCATATTGGACATCTAAAGACATTTCATATTGGACATCTAAATACATTTTATATTGGACATCTAAAGACATTTCATATTGGACATCTAAAGACCTTTCATATTGGACATCTAAAGACATTTCATATTGGACATCTAAATACATTTCATATTGGACATCTAAAAACATTTCATATTGGACATCTAAAGACATTTCATATTGGACATCTAAATACATTTCATATTGTACATCTAAATACATTTCACATTGAACATCAAAAGACATTTCCTATTGGACATCTAAATACATTTCATATTGGACATCAAAAGAAATTTCATATTGGACATCTAAAGACATTTCATATTGGACATCTAAAGACATTTCATATTGGACATCTAAATACATTTCATATTGGACATCTATATACATTTCATATTGGACATCTAAAGACATTTCATATTGGATATCTAAAGACATTTCATATTAGACATCTAAAGACATTTCATATTGGACATCTAAAGACATTTCATATTGGACATCTAAAGACATTTCATATTAGACATCAAAAGACATTTCATATTAGACATCTAAAGACATTTCATATTGGACATCTAAAGACATTTCAAATTGGACATCTAAAGACATTTCATATTGGACATCTAAATACATTTCATATTGGACATCTAAAGACATTTCATATTGGACATCTAAATACATTTTATATTGGACGTCTAAAGACATTTCATATTGGACATCTAAAGACATTTCATATTGAACATCTAAAGACATTTCATATTGGACATCTAAATACATTTCATATTGGTTATCTAAAGACATTTCATATTGGAGATCTAAAGACATTTCATATTGGACATCTAAAGACATTTCATATTGGACATTTAAAGACATTTCATATTGGACATCTAAAGACATTTCATATTGGACATCAAAAGACATTTTATATTGGACATCTACAGACATTTCATATTGGACATCTAAAGACATTTCATATTGAACATCTAAATACATTTCATATTGGTCATCTAAAAACATTTCATATTGGACATCTAAAGACATTTCATATTGGACATCTAAAGACATTTCATATTGGACATCTAAAGACATTTCATATTGGACATCAAAAGACATTTCATATTGGACATCAAAAGACATTTCATATTGGACATCTAAAGACATTTCCTATTGGACATCTAAATACATTTCATATTGGACATCTAAATACATTTCATATTGGACATCAAAAGACATTTCATATTAGACATCTAAAGACATTTCATATTGGACACCTAACGATATTTCATATTGGACATCTAAGGACATTTCATATTGGACATCTAAAGACATTTCATATTGGACATCTAAAGACATTTCATATTGGACATGTAAAGACATTTCATATTGAACATCTAAAGACATTTCATATTGAACATCAAAATACATTTCATATTGGTCATCTAAAGACATTTCATATTGGACATCAAAAGAAATTTCATATTGGACATCTAAAGACATTTCATATTGGACATCTAAAGACATTTCCTATTGGACATCAAAAGACTTTTCATATTGAACATCAAAAGACATTTCATATTGGACATCTAAATACATTTCATATTGGATATCTAAAGACATTTCATATTGGACATCTAAATACATTTCATATTGGACATCTAAATACATTTCATATTAGACATCTAAAGACATTTCATATTAGACATCTAAAGACATTTCATATTGGACATCTAAAGACATTTCATATTGGACATCTAAAGACATTTCATATTGGACATCTAAATACATTTTATATTGGACATCTAAAGACATTTCATATTGGACATCTAAAGACCTTTCATATTGGACATCTAAAGACATTTCATATTGGACATCTAAATACATTTCATATTGGACATCTAAAAACATTTCATATTGGACATCTAAAGACATTTCATATTGGACATCTAAATACATTTCATATTGTACATCTAAATACATTTCACATTGAACATCAAAAGACATTTCCTATTGGACATCTAAATACATTTCATATTGGACATCAAAAGAAATTTCATATTGGACATCTAAAGACATTTCATATTGGACATCTAAAGACATTTCATATTGGACATCTAAATACATTTCATATTGGACATCTATATACATTTCATATTGGACATCTAAAGACATTTCATATTGGATATCTAAAGACATTTCATATTAGACATCTAAAGACATTTCATATTGGACATCTAAAGACATTTCATATTGGACATGTAAAGACATTTCATATTGAACATCTAAAGACATTTCATATTGAACATCAAAATACATTTCATATTGGTCATCTAAAGACATTGCATATTGGACATCAAAAGAAATTTCATATTGGACATCTAAAGACATTTCATATTGGACATCTAAAGACATTTCCTATTGGACATCAAAAGACTTTTCATATTGAACATCAAAAGACATTTCATATTGGACATCTAAAGACATTTCATATTGGACATCTAAAGACATTTCATATTGGACATCTAAATACATTTTATATTGGACATCTAAAGACATTTCATATTGGACATCTAAAGACCTTTCATATTGGACATCTAAAGACATTTCATATTGGACATCTAAATACATTTCATATTGGACATCTAAAAACATTTCATATTGGACATCTAAAGACATTTCATATTGGACATCTAAATACATTTCATATTGGACATCTAAATACATTTCATATTGTACATCTAAATACATTTCACATTGAACATCAAAAGACATTTCCTATTGGACATCTAAATACATTTCATATTGGACATCAAAAGAAATTTCATATTGGACATCTAAAGACATTTCATATTGGACATCTAAAGACATTTCATATTGGACATCTAAATACATTTCATATTGGACATCTATATACATTTCATATTGGCCATCTAAAGACATTTCATATTGGACATCTAAAGACATTTCATATTAGACATCTAAAGACATTTCATATTGGACATCTAAAGACATTTCATATTGGATATCAAAAGACATTTCATATTGGACATCTAAAGACATTTCATATTGGACATCTAAATACATTTTATATTGGACGTCTAAAGACATTTCATATTGGACATCTAAAGACATTTCATATTGAACATCTAAAGACATTTCATATTGGACATCTAAATACATTTCATATTGGTTATCTAAAGACATTTCATATTGGAGATCTAAAGACATTTCATATTGGACATCTAAAGACATTTCATATTGGACATTTAAAGACATTTCATATTGGACATCTAAAGACATTTCATATTGGACATCAAAAGACATTTTATATTGGACATCTACAGACATTTCATATTGGACATCTAAAGACATTTCATATTGAACATCTAAATACATTTCATATTGGTCATCTAAAAACATTTCATATTGGACATCTAAAGACATTTCATATTGGACATCTAAAGACATTTCATATTGGACATCTAAAGACATTTCATATTGGACATCAAAAGACATTTCATATTGGACATCAAAAGACATTTCATATTGGACATCTAAAGACATTTCCTATTGGACATCTAAATACATTTCATATTGGACATCTAAATACATTTCATATTGGACATCAAAAGACATTTCATATTAGACATCTAAAGACATTTCATATTGGACACCTAACGATATTTCATATTGGACATCTAAGGACATTTCATATTGGACATCTAAAGACATTTCATATTGGACATCTAAAGACATTTCATATTGGACATGAAAAGACATTTCATATTGAACATCTAAAGACATTTCATATTGAACATCAAAATACATTTCATATTGGTCATCTAAAGACATTTCATATTGGACATCAAAAGAAATTTCATATTGGACATCTAAAGACATTTCATATTGGACATCTAAAGACATTTCCTATTGGACATCAAAAGACTTTTCATATTGAACATCAAAAGACATTTCATATTGGACATCTAAATACATTTCATATTGGATATCTAAAGACATTTCATATTGGACATCTAAATACATTTCATATTGGACATCTAAATACATTTCATATTAGACATCTAAAGACATTTCATATTAGACATCTAAAGACATTTCATATTGGACATCTAAAGACATTTCATATTGGACATCTAAAGACATTTCATATTGGACATCTAAATACATTTTATATTGGACATCTAAAGACATTTCATATTGGACATCTAAAGACCTTTCATATTGGACATCTAAAGACATTTCATATTGGACATCTAAATACATTTCATATTGGACATCTAAAAACATTTCATATTGGACATCTAAAGACATTTCATATTGGACATCTAAATACATTTCATATTGTACATCTAAATACATTTCACATTGAACATCAAAAGACATTTCCTATTGGACATCTAAATACATTTCATATTGGACATCAAAAGAAATTTCATATTGGACATCTAAAGACATTTCATATTGGACATCTAAAGACATTTCATATTGGACATCTAAATACATTTCATATTGGACATCTATATACATTTCATATTGGACATCTAAAGACATTTCATATTGGATATCTAAAGACATTTCATATTAGACATCTAAAGACATTTCATATTGGACATCTAAAGACATTTCATATTGGACATCTAAAGACATTTCATATTAGACATCAAAAGACATTTCATATTAGACATCTAAAGACATTTCATATTGGACATCTAAAGACATTTCAAATTGGACATCTAAAGACATTTCATATTGGACATCTAAATACATTTCATATTGGACATCTAAAGACATTTCATATTGGACATCTAAATACATTTTATATTGGACGTCTAAAGACATTTCATATTGGACATCTAAAGACATTTCATATTGAACATCTAAAGACATTTCATATTGGACATCTAAATACATTTCATATTGGTTATCTAAAGACATTTCATATTGGAGATCTAAAGACATTTCATATTGGACATCTAAAGACATTTCATATTGGACATTTAAAGACATTTCATATTGGACATCTAAAGACATTTCATATTGGACATCAAAAGACATTTTATATTGGACATCTACAGACATTTCATATTGGACATCTAAAGACATTTCATATTGAACATCTAAATACATTTCATATTGGTCATCTAAAAACATTTCATATTGGACATCTAAAGACATTTCATATTGGACATCTAAAGACATTTCATATTGGACATCTAAAGACATTTCATATTGGACATCAAAAGACATTTCATATTGGACATCAAAAGACATTTCATATTGGACATCTAAAGACATTTCCTATTGGACATCTAAATACATTTCATATTGGACATCTAAATACATTTCATATTGGACATCAAAAGACATTTCATATTAGACATCTAAAGACATTTCATATTGGACACCTAACGATATTTCATATTGGACATCTAAGGACATTTCATATTGGACATCTAAAGACATTTCATATTGGACATCTAAAGACATTTCATATTGGACATGTAAAGACATTTCATATTGAACATCTAAAGACATTTCATATTGAACATCAAAATACATTTCATATTGGTCATCTAAAGACATTTCATATTGGACATCAAAAGAAATTTCATATTGGACATCTAAAGACATTTCATATTGGACATCTAAAGACATTTCCTATTGGACATCAAAAGACTTTTCATATTGAACATCAAAAGACATTTCATATTGGACATCTAAATACATTTCATATTGGATATCTAAAGACATTTCATATTGGACATCTAAATACATTTCATATTGGACATCTAAATACATTTCATATTAGACATCTAAAGACATTTCATATTAGACATCTAAAGACATTTCATATTGGACATCTAAAGACATTTCATATTGGACATCTAAAGACATTTCATATTGGACATCTAAATACATTTTATATTGGACATCTAAAGACATTTCATATTGGACATCTAAAGACCTTTCATATTGGACATCTAAAGACATTTCATATTGGACATCTAAATACATTTCATATTGGACATCTAAAAACATTTCATATTGGACATCTAAAGACATTTCATATTGGACATCTAAATACATTTCATATTGTACATCTAAATACATTTCACATTGAACATCAAAAGACATTTCCTATTGGACATCTAAATACATTTCATATTGGACATCAAAAGAAATTTCATATTGGACATCTAAAGACATTTCATATTGGACATCTAAAGACATTTCATATTGGACATCTAAATACATTTCATATTGGACATCTATATACATTTCATATTGGACATCTAAAGACATTTCATATTGGATATCTAAAGACATTTCATATTAGACATCTAAAGACATTTCATATTGGACATCTAAAGACATTTCATATTGGACATCTAAAGACATTTCATATTAGACATCAAAAGACATTTCATATTAGACATCTAAAGACATTTCATATTGGACATCTAAAGACATTTCAAATTGGACATCTAAAGACATTTCATATTGGACATCTAAATACATTTCATATTGGACATCTAAAGACATTTCATATTGGACATCTAAAGACCTTTCATATTGGACATCTAAAGACATTTCATATTGGACATCTAAAGACATTTCATATTGGACATTTAAATACATTTCATATTGGATATCTAAATACATTTCATATTGGACATGTAAAGGCATTTCCTATTGGACATCTAAAGACATTTCATATTGGATATCTAAAGACATTTCATATTGGCCATCTAAAGACATTTCATATTGGACATCAAAAGACATTTCATATTAGACATCTAAAGACATTTCATATTGGACATCTAAAGACATTTCATATTGGATATCAAAAGACATTTCATATTGGACATCTAAAGACATTTCATATTGGACATCTAAATACATTTTATATTGGACGTCTAAAGACATTTCATATTGGACATCTAAAGACATTTCATATTGAACATCTAAAGACATTTCATATTGGACATCTAAATACATTTCATATTGGTTATCTAAAGACATTTCATATTGGAGATCTAAAGACATTTCATATTGGACATCTAAAGACATTTCATATTGGACATCTAAAGACATTTCATATTGGACATCTAAAGACATTTCATATTGGACATCAAAAGACATTTTATATTGGACATCTACAGACATTTCATATTGGACATCTAAAGACATTTCATATTGAACATCTAAATACATTTCATATTGGTCATCTAAAAACATTTCATATTGGACATCTAAAGACATTTCATATTGGACATCTAAAGACATTTCATATTGGACATCTAAAGACATTTCATATTGGACATCAAAAGACATTTCATATTGGACATCTAAAGACATTTCATATTGGACATCTAAAGACATTTCCTATTGGACATCTAAATACATTTCATATTGGACATCTAAATACATTTCATATTAGACATCTAAAGACATTTCATATTAGACATCTAAAGACATTTCATATTGGACATCTAAAGACATTTCATATTGGACATCTAAAGACATTTCATATTGGACATCTAAATACATTTTATATTGGACATCTAAAGACATTTCATATTGGACATCTAAAGACCTTTCATATTGGACATCTAAAGACATTTCATATTGGACATCTAAATACATTTCATATTGGACATCTAAAAACATTTCATATTGGACATCTAAAGACATTTCATATTGGACATCTAAATACATTTCATATTGTACATCTAAATACATTTCACATTGAACATCAAAAGACATTTCCTATTGGACATCTAAATACATTTCATATTGGACATCAAAAGAAATTTCATATTGGACATCTAAAGACATTTCATATTGGACATCTAAAGACATTTCATATTGGACATCTAAATACATTTCATATTGGACATCTATATACATTTCATATTGGACATCTAAAGACATTTCATATTGGATATCTAAAGACATTTCATATTAGACATCTAAAGACATTTCATATTGGACATCTAAAGACATTTCATATTGGACATCTAAAGACATTTCATATTAGACATCAAAAGACATTTCATATTAGACATCTAAAGACATTTCATATTGGACATCTAAAGACATTTCAAATTGGACATCTAAAGACATTTCATATTGGACATCTAAATACATTTCATATTGGACATCTAAAGACATTTCATATTGGACATCTAAAGACCTTTCATATTGGACATCTAAAGACATTTCATATTGGACATCTAAAGACATTTCATATTGGACATTTAAATACATTTCATATTGGATATCTAAATACATTTCATATTGGACATGTAAAGGCATTTCCTATTGGACATCTAAAGACATTTCATATTGGATATCTAAAGACATTTCATATTGGCCATCTAAAGACATTTCATATTGGACATCTAAAGACATTTCATATTAGACATCTAAAGACATTTCATATTGGACATCTAAAGACATTTCATATTGGATATCAAAAGACATTTCATATTGGACATCTAAAGACATTTCATATTGGACATCTAAATACATTTTATATTGGACGTCTAAAGACATTTCATATTGGACATCTAAAGACATTTCATATTGAACATCTAAAGACATTTCATATTGGACATCTAAATACATTTCATATTGGTTATCTAAAGACATTTCATATTGGAGATCTAAAGACATTTCATATTGGACATCTAAAGACATTTCATATTGGACATCTAAAGACATTTCATATTGGACATCTAAAGACATTTCATATTGGACATCAAAAGACATTTTATATTGGACATCTACAGACATTTCATATTGGACATCTAAAGACATTTCATATTGAACATCTAAATACATTTCATATTGGTCATCTAAAAACATTTCATATTGGACATCTAAAGACATTTCATATTGGACATCTAAAGACATTTCATATTGGACATCTAAAGACATTTCATATTGGACATCAAAAGACATTTCATATTGGACATCTAAAGACATTTCATATTGGACATCTAAAGACATTTCCTATTGGACATCTAAATACATTTCATATTGGACATCTAAATACATTTCATATTGGACATCAAAAGACATTTCATATTAGACATCTAAAGACATTTCATATTGGACACCTAACGATATTTCATATTGGACATCTAAGGACATTTCATATTGGACATCTAAAGACATTTCATATTGGACATCTAAAGACATTTCATATTGGACATGTAAAGACATTTCATATTGAACATCTAAAGACATTTCATATTGAACATCAAAATACATTTCATATTGGTCATCTAAAGACATTTCATATTGGACATCAAAAGAAATTGCATATTGGACATCTAAAGACATTTCATATTGGACATCAAAAGACATTTCCTATTGGACATCAAAAGACTTTTCATATTGAACATCAAAAGACATTTCATATTGGACATCTAAATACATTTCATATTGGATATCTAAAGACATTTCATATTGGACATCTAAATACATTTCATATTGGACATCTAAAGACATTTCATATTGGACATCTAAATACATTTTATATTGGACATCAAAAGACATTTCATATTGGACATCTAAAGACCTTTCATATTGGACATCTAAAGACATTTCATATTGGACATCTAAATACATTTCATATTGGACATCTAAAAACATTTCATATTGGACATCTAAAGACATTTCATATTGGACATCTAAATACATTTCATATTGGACATCTAAATACATTTCATATTGTACATCTAAATACATTTCACATTGAACATCAAAAGATATTTCCTATTGGACATCTAAATACATTTCATATTGGACATCAAAAGAAATTTCATATTGGACATCTAAAGACATTTCATATTGGACATCTAAAGACATTTCATATTGGACATCTAAATACATTTCATATTGGACATCTATATACATTTCATATTGGACATCTAAAGACATTTCATATTGGATATCTAAAGACATTTCATATTAGACATCTAAAGACATTTCATATTGGACATCTAAAGACATTTCATATTGGACATCTAAAGACATTTCATATTAGACATCAAAAGACATTTCATATTAGACATCTAAAGACATTTCATATTGGACATCTAAAGACATTTCAAATTGGACATCTAAAGACATTTCATATTGGACATCTAAATACATTTCATATTGGACATCTAAAGACATTTCATATTGGACATCTAAAGCCCTTTCATATTGGACATCTAAAGACATTTCATATTGGACATCTAAAGACATTTCATATTGGACATCTAAAGACATTTCATATTGGATATCTAAAGACATTTCATATTGGCCATCTAAAGACATTTCATATTGGACATCTAAAGACATTTCATATTAGACATCTAAAGACATTTCATATTGGACATCTAAAGACATTTCATATTGGACATCTAAATACATTTTATATTGGACGTCTAAAGACATTTCATATTGGACATCTAAAGACATTTCATATTGAACATCTAAAGACATTTCATATTGGACATCTAAATACATTTCATATTGGTTATCTAAAGACATTTCATATTGGAGATCTAAAGACATTTCATATTGGACATCTAAAGACATTTCATATTGGACATCTAAAGACATTTCATATTGGACATCTAAAGACATTTCATATTGGACATCAAAAGACATTTTATATTGGACATCTACAGACATTTCATATTGGACATCTAAAGACATTTCATATTGAACATCTAAATACATTTCATATTGGTCATCTAAAAACATTTCATATTGGACATCTAAAGACATTTCATATTGGACATCTAAAGACATTTCATATTGGACATCTAAAGACATTTCATATTGGACATCAAAAGACATTTCATATTGGACATCTAAAGACATTTCATATTGGACATCTAAAGACATTTCCTATTGGACATCTAAATACATTTCATATTGGACATCTAAATACATTTCATATTGGACATCAAAAGACATTTCATATTAGACATCTAAAGACATTTCATATTGGACACCTAACGATATTTCATATTGGACATCTAAGGACATTTCATATTGGACATCTAAAGACATTTCATATTGGACATCTAAAGACATTTCATATTGGACATGTAAAGACATTTCATATTGAACATCTAAAGACATTTCATATTGAACATCAAAATACATTTCATATTGGTCATCTAAAGACATTTCATATTGGACATCAAAAGAAATTTCATATTGGACATCTAAAGACATTTCATATTGGACATCTAAAGACATTTCCTATTGGACATCAAAAGACTTTTCATATTGAACATCAAAAGACATTTCATATTGGACATCTAAATACATTTCATATTGGATATCTAAAGACATTTCATATTGGACATCTAAATACATTTCATATTGGACATCTAAATACATTTCATATTAGACATCTAAAGACATTTCATATTAGACATCTAAAGACATTTCATATTGGACATCTAAAGACATTTCATATTGGACATCTAAAGACATTTCATATTGGACATGTAAAGACATTTCATATTGAACATCTAAAGACATTTCATATTGAACATCAAAATACATTTCATATTGGTCATCTAAAGACATTTCATATTGGACATCAAAAGAAATTGCATATTGGACATCTAAAGACATTTCATATTGGACATCAAAAGACATTTCCTATTGGACATCAAAAGACTTTTCATATTGAACATCAAAAGACATTTCATATTGGACATCTAAATACATTTCATATTGGATATCTAAAGACATTTCATATTGGACATCTAAATACATTTCATATTGGACATCTAAAGACATTTCATATTGGACATCTAAATACATTTTATATTGGACATCAAAAGACATTTCATATTGGACATCTAAAGACCTTTCATATTGGACATCTAAAGACATTTCATATTGGACATCTAAATACATTTCATATTGGACATCTAAAAACATTTCATATTGGACATCTAAAGACATTTCATATTGGACATCTAAAGACATTTCATATTGGACATGTAAAGACATTTCATATTGAACATCTAAAGACATTTCATATTGAACATCAAAATACATTTCATATTGGTCATCTAAAGACATTTCATATTGGACATCAAAAGAAATTTCATATTGGACATCTAAAGACATTTCATATTGGACATCTAAAGACATTTCCTATTGGACATCAAAAGACTTTTCATATTGAACATCAAAAGACATTTCATATTGGACATCTAAATACATTTCATATTGGATATCTAAAGACATTTCATATTGGACATCTAAATACATTTCATATTGGACATCTAAATACATTTCATATTAGACATCTAAAGACATTTCATATTAGACATCTAAAGACATTTCATATTGGACATCTAAAGACATTTCATATTGGACATCTAAAGACATTTCATATTGGACATCTAAATACATTTTATATTGGACATCTAAAGACATTTAATATTGGACATCTAAAGACCTTTCATATTGGACATCTAAAGACATTTCATATTGGACATCTAAATACATTTCATATTGGACATCTAAAAACATTTCATATTGGACATCTAAAGACATTTCATATTGGACATCTAAATACATTTCATATTGGACATCTAAATACATTTCATATTGTACATCTAAATACATTTCACATTGAACATCAAAAGACATTTCCTATTGGACATCTAAATACATTTCATATTGGACATCAAAAGAAATTTCATATTGGACATCTAAAGACATTTCATATTGGACATCTAAAGACATTTCATATTGGACATCTAAATACATTTCATATTGGACATCTATATACATTTCATATTGGACATCTAAAGACATTTCATATTGGATATCTAAAGACATTTCATATTAGACATCTAAAGACATTTCATATTGGACATCTAAAGACATTTCATATTGGACATCTAAAGACATTTCATATTAGACATCAAAAGACATTTCATATTAGACATCTAAAGACATTTCATATTGGACATCTAAAGACATTTCAAATTGGACATCTAAAGACATTTCATATTGGACATCTAAATACATTTCATATTGGACATCTAAAGACATTTCATATTGGACATTTAAAGACCTTTCATATTGGACATCTAAAGACATTTCATATTGGACATCTAAAGACATTTCATATTGGACATCTAAAGACATTTCATATTGGATATCTAAAGACATTTCATATTGGCCATCTAAAGACATTTCATATTGGACATCTAAAGACATTTCATATTAGACATCTAAAGACATTTCATATTGGACATCTAAAGACATTTCATATTGGATATCAAAAGACATTTCATATTGGACATCTAAAGACATTTCATATTGGACATCTAAATACATTTTATATTGGACGTCTAAAGACATTTCATATTGGACATCTAAAGACATTTCATATTGAACATCTAAAGACATTTCATATTGGACATCTAAATACATTTCATATTGGTTATCTAAAGACATTTCATATTGGAGATCTAAAGACATTTCATATTGGACATCTAAAGACATTTCATATTGGACATCTAAAGACATTTCATATTGGACATCTAAAGACATTTCATATTGGACATCAAAAGACATTTCATATTGAACATCTAAATACATTTCATATTGGTCATCTAAAAACATTTCATATTGGACATCTAAAGACATTTCATATTGGACATCTAAAGACATTTCATATTGGACATCTAAAGACATTTCATATTGGACATCAAAAGACATTTCATATTGGACATCTAAAGACATTTCATATTGGACATCTAAAGACATTTCATATTGGACATCTAAATACATTTCATATTGGACATCTAAATACATTTCATATTGGACATCAAAAGACATTTCATATTAGACATCTAAAGACATTTCATATTGGACACCTAACGATATTTCATATTGGACATCTAAGGACATTTCATATTGGACATCTAAAGACATTTCATATTGGACATCTAAAGACATTTCATATTGGATATCTAAAGACATTTCATATTAGACATCTAAAGACATTTCATATTGGACATCTAAAGACATTTCATATTGGACATCTAAAGACATTTCATATTAGACATCAAAAGACATTTCATATTAGACATCTAAAGACATTTCATATTGGACATCTAAAGACATTTCAAATTGGACATCTAAAGACATTTCATATTGGACATCTAAATACATTTCATATTGGACATCTAAAGACATTTCATATTGGACATTTAAAGACCTTTCATATTGGACATCTAAAGACATTTCATATTGGACATCTAAAGACATTTCATATTGGACATCTAAAGACATTTCATATTGGATATCTAAAGACATTTCATATTGGCCATCTAAAGACATTTCATATTGGACATCTAAAGACATTTCATATTAGACATCTAAAGACATTTCATATTGGACATCTAAAGACATTTCATATTGGATATCAAAAGACATTTCATATTGGACATCTAAAGACATTTCATATTGGACATCTAAATACATTTTATATTGGACGTCTAAAGACATTTCATATTGGACATCTAAAGACATTTCATATTGAACATCTAAAGACATTTCATATTGGACATCTAAATACATTTCATATTGGTTATCTAAAGACATTTCATATTGGAGATCTAAAGACATTTCATATTGGACATCTAAAGACATTTCATATTGGACATCTAAAGACATTTCATATTGGACATCTAAAGACATTTCATATTGGACATCAAAAGACATTTCATATTGAACATCTAAATACATTTCATATTGGTCATCTAAAAACATTTCATATTGGACATCTAAAGACATTTCATATTGGACATCTAAAGACATTTCATATTGGACATCTAAAGACATTTCATATTGGACATCAAAAGACATTTCATATTGGACATCTAAAGACATTTCATATTGGACATCTAAAGACATTTCATATTGGACATCTAAATACATTTCATATTGGACATCTAAATACATTTCATATTGGACATCAAAAGACATTTCATATTAGACATCTAAAGACATTTCATATTGGACACCTAACGATATTTCATATTGGACATCTAAGGACATTTCATATTGGACATCTAAAGACATTTCATATTGGACATCTAAAGACATTTCATATTGGACATCTAAAGACATTTCATATTGGACATCTAAAGACATTTCCTATTGGACATCTAAATACATTTCATATTGGACATCTAAATACATTTCATATTGGACATCAAAAGACATTTCATATTAGACATCTAAAGACATTTCATATTGGACACCTAACGATATTTCATATTGGACATCTAAGGACATTTCATATTGGACATCTAAAGACATTTCATATTGGACATCTAAAGACATTTCATATTGGACATGTAAAGACATTTCATATTGAACATCTAAAGACATTTCATATTGAACATCAAAATACATTTCATATTGGTCATCTAAAGACATTTCATATTGGACATCAAAAGAAATTTCATATTGGACATCTAAAGACATTTCATATTGGACATCTAAAGACATTTCCTATTGGACATCAAAAGACTTTTCATATTGAACATCAAAAGACATTTCATATTGGATATCAAAAGACATTTCATATTGGACATCTAAAGACATTTCATATTGGACATCTAAATACATTTTATATTGGACGTCTAAAGACATTTCATATTGGACATCTAAAGACATTTCATATTGAACATCTAAAGACATTTCATATTGGACATCTAAATACATTTCATATTGGTTATCTAAAGACATTTCATATTGGAGATCTAAAGACATTTCATATTGGACATCTAAAGACATTTCATATTGGACATCTAAAGACATTTCATATTGGACATCTAAAGACATTTCATATTGGACATCAAAAGACATTTCATATTGAACATCTAAATACATTTCATATTGGTCATCTAAAAACATTTCATATTGGACATCTAAAGACATTTCATATTGGACATCTAAAGACATTTCATATTGGACATCTAAAGACATTTCATATTGGACATCAAAAGACATTTCATATTGGACATCTAAAGACATTTCATATTGGACATCTAAAGACATTTCATATTGGACATCTAAATACATTTCATATTGGACATCTAAATACATTTCATATTGGACATCAAAAGACATTTCATATTAGACATCTAAAGACATTTCATATTGGACACCTAACGATATTTCATATTGGACATCTAAGGACATTTCATATTGGACATCTAAAGACATTTCATATTGGACATCTAAAGACATTTCATATTGGACATCTAAAGACATTTCATATTGGACATCTAAAGACATTTCCTATTGGACATCTAAATACATTTCATATTGGACATCTAAATACATTTCATATTGGACATCAAAAGACATTTCATATTAGACATCTAAAGACATTTCATATTGGACACCTAACGATATTTCATATTGGACATCTAAGGACATTTCATATTGGACATCTAAAGACATTTCATATTGGACATCTAAAGACATTTCATATTGGACATGTAAAGACATTTCATATTGAACATCTAAAGACATTTCATATTGAACATCAAAATACATTTCATATTGGTCATCTAAAGACATTTCATATTGGACATCAAAAGAAATTTCATATTGGACATCTAAAGACATTTCATATTGGACATCTAAAGACATTTCCTATTGGACATCAAAAGACTTTTCATATTGAACATCAAAAGACATTTCATATTGGACATCTAAATACATTTCATATTGGATATCTAAAGACATTTCATATTGGACATCTAAATACATTTCATATTGGACATCTAAATACATTTCATATTAGACATCTAAAGACATTTCATATTAGACATCTAAAGACATTTCATATTGGACATCTAAAGACATTTCATATTGGACATCTAAAGACATTTCATATTGGACATCTAAATACATTTTATATTGGACATCTAAAGACATTTAATATTGGACATCTAAAGACCTTTCATATTGGACATCTAAAGACATTTCATATTGGACATCTAAATACATTTCATATTGGACATCTAAAAACATTTCATATTGGACATCTAAAGACATTTCATATTGGACATCTAAATACATTTCATATTGGACATCTAAATACATTTCATATTGTACATCTAAATACATTTCACATTGAACATCAAAAGACATTTCCTATTGGACATCTAAATACATTTCATATTGGACATCAAAAGAAATTTCATATTGGACATCTAAAGACATTTCATATTGGACATCTAAAGACATTTCATATTGGACATCTAAATACATTTCATATTGGACATCTATATACATTTCATATTGGACATCTAAAGACATTTCATATTGGATATTTAAAGACATTTCATATTAGACATCTAAAGACATTTCATATTGGACATCTAAAGACATTTCATATTGGACATCTAAAGACATTTCATATTAGACATCAAAAGACATTTCATATTAGACATCTAAAGACATTTCATATTGGACATCTAAAGACATTTCAAATTGGACATCTAAAGACATTTCATATTGGACATCTAAATACATTTCATATTGGACATCTAAAGACATTTCATATTGGACATTTAAAGACCTTTCATATTGGACATCTAAAGACATTTCATATTGGACATCTAAAGACATTTCATATTGGACATCTAAAGACATTTCATATTGGATATCTAAAGACATTTCATATTGGCCATCTAAAGACATTTCATATTGGACATCTAAAGACATTTCATATTAGACATCTAAAGACATTTCATATTGGACATCTAAAGACATTTCATATTGGATATCAAAAGACATTTCATATTGGACATCTAAAGACATTTCATATTGGACATCTAAATACATTTTATATTGGACGTCTAAAGACATTTCATATTGGACATCTAAAGACATTTCATATTGAACATCTAAAGACATTTCATATTGGACATCTAAATACATTTCATATTGGTTATCTAAAGACATTTCATATTGGAGATCTAAAGACATTTCATATTGGACATCTAAAGACATTTCATATTGG
The DNA here is from genome assembly GCA_963680875.1 of Bathymodiolus brooksi. NCBI lineage: Eukaryota > Metazoa > Mollusca > Bivalvia > Mytilida > Modiolidae > Bathymodiolus > Bathymodiolus brooksi. The sequence continues at coordinate 95,723,251 of OY804588.1, forward strand.
ACATCTAAAGACATTTCATATTGGACATCTAAAGACATTTCATATTGGACATCAAAAGACATTTTATATTGGACATCTACAGACATTTCATATTGGACATCTAAAGACATTTCATATTGAACATCTAAATACATTTCATATTGGTCATCTAAAAACATTTCATATTGGACATCTAAAGACATTTCATATTGGACATCTAAAGACATTTCATATTGGACATCTAAAGACATTTCATATTGGACATCAAAAGACATTTCATATTGGACATCTAAAGACATTTCATATTGGACATCTAAAGACATTTCATATTGGACATCTAAATACATTTCATATTGGACATCTAAATACATTTCATATTGGACATCAAAAGACATTTCATATTAGACATCTAAAGACATTTCATATTGGACACCTAACGATATTTCATATTGGACATCTAAGGACATTTCATATTGGACATCTAAAGACATTTCATATTGGACATCTAAAGACATTTCATATTGGACATGTAAAGACATTTCATATTGAACATCTAAAGACATTTCATATTGAACATCAAAATACATTTCATATTGGTCATCTAAAGACATTTCATATTGGACATCAAAAGAAATTTCATATTGGACATCTAAAGACATTTCATATTGGACATCTAAAGACATTTCCTATTGGACATCAAAAGACTTTTCATATTGAACATCAAAAGACATTTCATATTGGACATCTAAATACATTTCATATTGGACATCTAAAGACATTTCATATTGGACATCTAAATACATTTCATATTGGACATCTAAATACATTTCATATTAGACATCAAAAGACATTTCATATTAGACATCTAAAGACATTTCATATTGGACATCTAAAGACATTTCATATTGGACATCTAAAGACATTTCATATTGGACATCTAAATACATTTTATATTGGACATCTAAAGACATTTCATATTGGACATCTAAAGACCTTTCATATTGGACATCTAAAGACATTTCATATTGGACATCTAAATACATTTCATATTGGACATCTAAAAACATTTCATATTGGACATCTAAAGACATTTCATATTGGACATCTAAATACATTTCAATTTGGACATCTAAATACATTTCATATTGGACATCTAAATACATTTCATATTGAACATCAAAAGACATTTCCTATTGGACATCTAAATACATTTCATATTGGACATCAAAAGACATTTCATATTGGACATCCAAAGACATTTCATATTGGACATCTAAAGACATTTCATTTTGGACATCAAAAGACATTTCATATTGGACATCAAAAGACATTTCATATTGGACATCAAAAGACTTTTCATATTGGACATCTAAATACATTTCATATTGGACAACTAAATACATTTCATATTGGACATCTAAAGACATTTCATATTAGACATCTAAAGACCTTTCATATTGGACATCTTAATACATTTCATATTGGACATCTAAATACATTTCATATTAGACATCTAAAGACATTTCATATTAGACATCTAAATACATTTCATATTGGACATCTAAAGACATTTCAAATTGGACATCTAAAGACATTTCATATTGGACATCTAAATACATTTCATATTGGACATCTAAAGACATTTCATATTGGACATCTAAAGACCTTTCATATTGGACATCTAAAGACATTTCATATTGGACATCTAAAGACATTTCATATTGGACATCTAAAGACATTTCATATTGGATATCTAAAGACATTTCATATTGGCCATCTAAAGACATTTCATATTGGACATCTAAAAACATTTCATATTAGACATCTAAAGACATTTCATATTGGACATCTAAAGACATTTCATATTGGATATCAAAAGACATTTCATATTGGACATCTAAAGACATTTCATATTGGACATCTAAATACATTTTATATTGGACGTCTAAAGACATTTCATATTGGACATCTAAAGACATTTCATATTGAACATCTAAAGACATTTCATATTGGACATCTAAATACATTTCATATTGGTTATCTAAAGACATTTCATATTGGAGATCTAAAGACATTTCATATTGGACATCTAAAGACATTTCATATTGGACATCTAAAGACATTTCATATTGGACATCAAAAGACATTTTATATTGGACATCTACAGACATTTCATATTGGACATCTAAAGACATTTCATATTGAACATCTAAATACATTTCATATTGGTCATCTAAAAACATTTCATATTGGACATCTAAAGACATTTCATATTGGACATCTAAAGACATTTCATATTGGACATCTAAAGACATTTCATATTGGACATCAAAAGACATTTCATATTGGACATCTAAAGACATTTCATATTGGACATCTAAAGACATTTCCTATTGGACATCTAAATACATTTCATATTGGACATCTAAATACATTTCATATTGGACATCAAAAGACATTTCATATTAGACATCTAAAGACATTTCATATTGGACACCTAACGATATTTCATATTGGACATCTAAGGACATTTCATATTGGACATCTAAAGACATTTCATATTGGACATCTAAAGACATTTCATATTGGACATGTAAAGACATTTCATATTGAACATCTAAAGACATTTCATATTGAACATCAAAATACATTTCATATTGGTCATCTAAAGACATTTCATATTGGACATCAAAAGAAATTTCATATTGGACATCTAAAGACATTTCATATTGGACATCTAAAGACATTTCCTATTGGACATCAAAAGACTTTTCATATTGAACATCAAAAGACATTTCATATTGGACATCTAAATACATTTCATATTGGATATCTAAAGACATTTCATATTGGACATCTAAATACATTTCATATTGGACATCTAAATACATTTCATATTAGACATCTAAATACATTTCATATTAGACATCTAAAGACATTTCATATTGGACATCTAAAGACATTTCATATTGGACATCTAAAGACATTTCATATTGGACATCTAAATACATTTTATATTGGACATCTAAAGACATTTCATATTGGACATCTAAAGACCTTTCATATTGGACATCTAAAGACATTTCATATTGGACATCTAAATACATTTCATATTGGACATCTAAAAACATTTCATATTGGACATCTAAAGACATTTCATATTGGACATCTAAATACATTTCATATTGGACATCTAAATACATTTCATATTGTACATCTAAATACATTTCACATTGAACATCAAAAGACATTTCCTATTGGACATCTAAATACATTTCATATTGGACATCAAAAGAAATTTCATATTGGACATCTAAAGACATTTCATATTGGACATCTAAAGACATTTCATATTGGACATCTAAATACATTTCATATTGGACATCTATATACATTTCATATTGGACATCTAAAGACATTTCATATTGGATATCTAAAGACATTTCATATTAGACATCTAAAGACATTTCATATTGGACATCTAAAGACATTTCATATTGGACATCTAAAGACATTTCAAATTGGACATCTAAAGACATTTCATATTGGACATCTAAATACATTTCATATTGGACATCTAAAGACATTTCATATTGGACATCTAAAGACCTTTCATATTGGACATCTAAAGACATTTCATATTGGACATCTAAAGACATTTCATATTGGACATTTAAATACATTTCATATTGGATATCTAAATACATTTCATATTGGACATGTAAAGGCATTTCCTATTGGACATCTAAAGACATTTCATATTGGATATCTAAAGACATTTCATATTGGCCATCTAAAGACATTTCATATTGGACATCTAAAGACATTTCATATTAGACATCTAAAGACTTTCATATTGGACATCTAAAGACATTTCATATTGGATATCAAAAGACATTTCATATTGGACATCTAAAGACATTTCATATTGGACATCTAAATACATTTTATATTGGACGTCTAAAGACATTTCATATTGGACATCTAAATACATTTCATATTGGACATCTAAATACATTTCATATTGTACATCTAAATACATTTCACATTGAACATCAAAAGACATTTCCTATTGGACATCTAAATACATTTCATATTGGACATCAAAAGAAATTTCATATTGGACATCTAAAGACATTTCATATTGGACATCTAAAGACATTTCATATTGGACATCTAAATACATTTCATATTGGACATCTATATACATTTCATATTGGACATCTAAAGACATTTCATATTGGATATCTAAAGACATTTCATATTAGACATCTAAAGACATTTCATATTGGACATCTAAAGACATTTCATATTGGACATCTAAAGACATTTCATATTAGACATCAAAAGACATTTCATATTAGACATCTAAAGACATTTCATATTGGACATCTAAAGACATTTCAAATTGGACATCTAAAGACATTTCATATTGGACATCTAAATACATTTCATATTGGACATCTAAAGACATTTCATATTGGACATCTAAAGACCTTTCATATTGGACATCTAAAGACATTTCATATTGGACATCTAAAGACATTTCATATTGGACATCTAAAGACATTTCATATTGGATATCTAAAGACATTTCATATTGGCCATCTAAAGACATTTCATATTGGACATCTAAAGACATTTCATATTAGACATCTAAAGACATTTCATATTGGACATCTAAAGACATTTCATATTGGATATCAAAAGACATTTCATATTGGACATCTAAAGACATTTCATATTGGACATCTAAATACATTTTATATTGGACGTCTAAAGACATTTCATATTGGACATCTAAAGACATTTCATATTGAACATCTAAAGACATTTCATATTGGACATCTAAATACATTTCATATTGGTTATCTAAAGACATTTCATATTGGAGATCTAAAGACATTTCATATTGGACATCTAAAGACATTTCATATTGGACATCTAAAGACATTTCATATTGGACATCTAAAGACATTTCATATTGGACATCAAAAGACATTTTATATTGGACATCTACAGACATTTCATATTGGACATCTAAAGACATTTCATATTGAACATCTAAATACATTTCATATTGGACATCTAAATACATTTCATATTAGACATCAAAAGACATTTCATATTAGACATCTAAAGACATTTCATATTGGACATCTAAAGACATTTCATATTGGACATCTAAAGACATTTCATATTGGACATCTAAATACATTTTATATTGGACATCTAAAGACATTTCATATTGGACATCTAAAGACCTTTCATATTGGACATCTAAAGACATTTCATATTGGACATCTAAATACATTTCATATTGGACATCTAAAAACATTTCATATTGGACATCTAAAGACATTTCATATTGGACATCGAAATACATTTCAATTTGGACATCTAAATACATTTCATATTGGACATCTAAATACATTTCATATTGAACATCAAAAGACATTTCCTATTGGACATCTAAATACATTTCATATTGGACATCAAAAGACATTTCATATTGGACATCCAAAGACATTTCATATTGGACATCTAAAGACATTTCATTTTGGACATCAAAAGACATTTCATATTGGACATCAAAAGACATTTCATATTGGACATCAAAAGACTTTTCATATTGGACATCTAAATACATTTCATATTGGACAACTAAATACATTTCATATTGGACATCTAAAGACATTTCATATTAGACATCTAAAGACCTTTCATATTGGACATCTTAATACATTTCATATTGGACATCTAAATACATTTCATATTAGACATCTAAAGACATTTCATATTAGACATCTAAATACATTTCATATTGGACATCTAAAGACATTTCAAATTGGACATCTAAAGACATTTCATATTGGACATCTAAATACATTTCATATTGGACATCTACAGACATTTCATATTGGACATCTAAAGACCTTTCATATTGGACATCTAAAGACATTTCATATTGGACATCTAAAGACATTTCATATTGGACATCTAAAGACATTTCATATTGGATATCTAAAGACATTTCATATTGGCCATCTAAAGACATTTCATATTGGACATCTAAAGACATTTCATATTAGACATCTAAAGACATTTCATATTGGACATCTAAAGACATTTCATATTGGATATCAAAAGACATTTCATATTGGACATCTAAAGACATTTCATATTGGACATCTAAATACATTTTATATTGGACGTCTAAAGACATTTCATATTGGACATCTAAATACATTTCATATTGGACATCTAAATACATTTCATATTGTACATCTAAATACATTTCACATTGAACATCAAAAGACATTTCCTATTGGACATCTAAATACATTTCATATTGGACATCAAAAGAAATTTCATATTGGACATCTAAAGACATTTCATATTGGACATCTAAAGACATTTCATATTGGACATCTAAATACATTTCATATTGGACATCTATATACATTTCATATTGGACATCTAAAGACATTTCATATTGGATATCTAAAGACATTTCATATTAGACATCTAAAGACATTTCATATTGGACATCTAAAGACATTTCATATTGGACATCTAAAGACATTTCATATTAGACATCAAAAGACATTTCATATTAGACATCTAAAGACATTTCATATTGGACATCTAAATACATTTCATATTGGACATCTATATACATTTCATATTGGACATCTAAAGACATTTCATATTGGATATCTAAAGACATTTCATATTAGACATCTAAAGACATTTCATATTGGACATCTAAAGACATTTCATATTGGACATCTAAAGACATTTCATATTAGACATCAAAAGACATTTCATATTAGACATCTAAAGACATTTCATATTGGACATCAAAAGAAATTTCATATTGGACATCTAAAGACATTTCATATTGGACATCTAAAGACATTTCCTATTGGACATCAAAAGACTTTTCATATTGAACATCAAAAGACATTTCATATTGGACATCTAAAGACATTTCATATTGGATATCTAAAGACATTTCATATTAGACATCTAAAGACATTTCATATTGGACATCTAAAGACATTTCATATTGGACATCTAAAGACATTTCATATTAGACATCAAAAGACATTTCATATTGGTCATCTAAAGACATTTCATATTGGACATCAAAAGAAATTTCATATTGGACATCTAAAGACATTTCATATTGGACATCTAAAGACATTTCCTATTGGACATCAAAAGACTTTTCATATTGAACATCAAAAGACATTTCATATTGGACATCTAAATACATTTCATATTGGATATCTAAAGACATTTCATATTGGACATCTAAATACATTTCATATTGGACATCTAAATACATTTCATATTAGACATCTAAAGACATTTCATATTAGACATCTAAAGACATTTCATATTGGACATCTAAAGACATTTCATATTGGACATCTAAAGACATTTCATATTGGACATCTAAATACATTTTATATTGGACATCTAAAGACATTTCATATTGGACATCTAAAGACCTTTCATATTGGACATCTAAAGACATTTCATATTGGACATCTAAATACATTTCATATTGGACATCTAAAAACATTTCATATTGGACATCTAAAGACATTTCATATTGGACATCTAAATACATTTCATATTGGACATCTAAATACATTTCATATTGTACATCTAAATACATTTCACATTGAACATCAAAAGACATTTCCTATTGGACATCTAAATACATTTCATATTGGACATCAAAAGAAATTTCATATTGGACATCTAAAGACATTTCATATTGGACATCTAAAGACATTTCATATTGGACATCTAAATACATTTCATATTGGACATCTATATACATTTCATATTGGACATCTAAAGACATTTCATATTGGATATCTAAAGACATTTCATATTAGACATCTAAAGACATTTCATATTGGACATCTAAAGACATTTCATATTGGACATCTAAAGACATTTCAAATTGGACATCTAAAGACATTTCATATTGGACATCTAAATACATTTCATATTGGACATGTAAAGGCATTTCCTATTGGACATCTAAAGACATTTCATATTGGATATCTAAAGACATTTCATATTGGCCATCTAAAGACATTTCATATTGGACATCTAAAGACATTTCATATTAGACATCTAAAGACTTTCATATTGGACATCTAAAGACATTTCATATTGGATATCAAAAGACATTTCATATTGGACATCTAAAGACATTTCATATTGGACATCTAAATACATTTTATATTGGACGTCTAAAGACATTTCATATTGGACATCTAAATACATTTCATATTGGACATCTAAATACATTTCATATTGTACATCTAAATACATTTCACATTGAACATCAAAAGACATTTCCTATTGGACATCTAAATACATTTCATATTGGACATCAAAAGAAATTTCATATTGGACATCTAAAGACATTTCATATTGGACATCTAAAGACATTTCATATTGGACATCTAAATACATTTCATATTGGACATCTATATACATTTCATATTGGACATCTAAAGACATTTCATATTGGATATCTAAAGACATTTCATATTAGACATCTAAAGACATTTCATATTGGACATCTAAAGACATTTCATATTGGACATCTAAAGACATTTCATATTAGACATCAAAAGACATTTCATATTAGACATCTAAAGACATTTCATATTGGACATCTAAAGACATTTCAAATTGGACATCTAAAGACATTTCATATTGGACATCTAAATACATTTCATATTGGACATCTAAAGACATTTCATATTGGACATCTAAAGACCTTTCATATTGGACATCTAAAGACATTTCATATTGGACATCTAAAGACATTTCATATTGGACATCTAAAGACATTTCATATTGGATATCTAAAGACATTTCATATTGGCCATCTAAAGACATTTCATATTGGACATCTAAAGACATTTCATATTAGACATCTAAAGACATTTCATATTGGACATCTAAAGACATTTCATATTGGATATCAAAAGACATTTCATATTGGACATCTAAAGACATTTCATATTGGACATCTAAATACATTTTATATTGGACGTCTAAAGACATTTCATATTGGACATCTAAAGACATTTCATATTGAACATCTAAAGACATTTCATATTGGACATCTAAATACATTTCATATTGGTTATCTAAAGACATTTCATATTGGAGATCTAAAGACATTTCATATTGGACATCTAAAGACATTTCATATTGGACATCTAAAGACATTTCATATTGGACATCTAAAGACATTTCATATTGGACATCAAAAGACATTTTATATTGGACATCTACAGACATTTCATATTGGACATCTAAAGACATTTCATATTGAACATCTAAATACATTTCATATTGGACATCTAAATACATTTCATATTAGACATCAAAAGACATTTCATATTAGACATCTAAAGACATTTCATATTGGACATCTAAAGACATTTCATATTGGACATCTAAAGACATTTCATATTGGACATCTAAATACATTTTATATTGGACATCTAAAGACATTTCATATTGGACATCTAAAGACCTTTCATATTGGACATCTAAAGACATTTCATATTGGACATCTAAATACATTTCATATTGGACATCTAAAAACATTTCATATTGGACATCTAAAGACATTTCATATTGGACATCGAAATACATTTCAATTTGGACATCTAAATACATTTCATATTGGACATCTAAATACATTTCATATTGAACATCAAAAGACATTTCCTATTGGACATCTAAATACATTTCATATTGGACATCAAAAGACATTTCATATTGGACATCCAAAGACATTTCATATTGGACATCTAAAGACATTTCATTTTGGACATCAAAAGACATTTCATATTGGACATCAAAAGACATTTCATATTGGACATCAAAAGACTTTTCATATTGGACATCTAAATACATTTCATATTGGACAACTAAATACATTTCATATTGGACATCTAAAGACATTTCATATTAGACATCTAAAGACCTTTCATATTGGACATCTTAATACATTTCATATTGGACATCTAAATACATTTCATATTAGACATCTAAAGACATTTCATATTAGACATCTAAATACATTTCATATTGGACATCTAAAGACATTTCAAATTGGACATCTAAAGACATTTCATATTGGACATCTAAATACATTTCATATTGGACATCTAAAGACATTTCATATTGGACATCTAAAGACCTTTCATATTGGACATCTAAAGACATTTCATATTGGACATCTAAAGACATTTCATATTGGACATCTAAAGACATTTCATATTGGATATCTAAAGACATTTCATATTGGCCATCTAAAGACATTTCATATTGGACATCTAAAGACATTTCATATTAGACATCTAAAGACATTTCATATTGGACATCTAAAGACATTTCATATTGGATATCAAAAGACATTTCATATTGGACATCTAAAGACATTTCATATTGGACATCTAAATACATTTTATATTGGACGTCTAAAGACATTTCATATTGGACATCTAAATACATTTCATATTGGACATCTAAATACATTTCATATTGTACATCTAAATACATTTCACATTGAACATCAAAAGACATTTCCTATTGGATATCTAAATACATTTCATATTGGACATCAAAAGAAATTTCATATTGGACATCTAAAGACATTTCATATTGGACATCTAAAGACATTTCATATTGGACATCTAAATACATTTCATATTGGACATCTATATACATTTCATATTGGACATCTAAAGACATTTCATATTGGATATCTAAAGACATTTCATATTAGACATCTAAAGACATTTCATATTGGACATCTAAAGACATTTCATATTGGACATCTAAAGACATTTCATATTAGACATCAAAAGACATTTCATATTAGACATCTAAAGACATTTCATATTGGACATCTAAAGACATTTCAAATTGGACATCTAAAGACATTTCATATTGGACATCTAAATACATTTCATATTGGACATCTAAAGACATTTCATATTGGACATCTAAAGACCTTTCATATTGGACATCTAAAGACATTTCATATTGGACATCTAAAGACATTTCATATTGGACATCTAAAGACATTTCATATTGGATATCTAAAGACATTTCATATTGGCCATCTAAAGACATTTCATATTGGACATCTAAAGACATTTCATATTAGACATCTAAAGACATTTCATATTGGACATCTAAAGACATTTCATATTGGATATCAAAAGACATTTCATATTGGACATCTAAAGACATTTCATATTGGACATCTAAATACATTTTATATTGGACGTCTAAAGACATTTCATATTGGACATCTAAAGACATTTCATATTGAACATCTAAAGACATTTCATATTGGACATCTAAATACATTTCATATTGGTTATCTAAAGACATTTCATATTGGAGATCTAAAGACATTTCATATTGGACATCTAAAGACATTTCATATTGGACATCTAAAGACATTTCATATTGGACATCTAAAGACATTTCATATTGGACATCAAAAGACATTTTATATTGGACATCTACAGACATTTCATATTGGACATCTAAAGACATTTCATATTGAACATCTAAATACATTTCATATTGGACATCTAAATACATTTCATATTAGACATCAAAAGACATTTCATATTAGACATCTAAAGACATTTCATATTGGACATCTAAAGACATTTCATATTGGACATCTAAAGACATTTCATATTGGACATCTAAATACATTTTATATTGGACATCTAAAGACATTTCATATTGGACATCTAAAGACCTTTCATATTGGACATCTAAAGACATTTCATATTGGACATCTAAATACATTTCATATTGGACATCTAAAAACATTTCATATTGGACATCTAAAGACATTTCATATTGGACATCGAAATACATTTCAATTTGGACATCTAAATACATTTCATATTGGACATCTAAATACATTTCATATTGAACATCAAAAGACATTTCCTATTGGACATCTAAATACATTTCATATTGGACATCAAAAGACATTTCATATTGGACATCCAAAGACATTTCATATTGGACATCTAAAGACATTTCATTTTGGACATCAAAAGACATTTCATATTGGACATCAAAAGACATTTCATATTGGACATCAAAAGACTTTTCATATTGGACATCTAAATACATTTCATATTGGACAACTAAATACATTTCATATTGGACATCTAAAGACATTTCATATTAGACATCTAAAGACCTTTCATATTGGACATCTTAATACATTTCATATTGGACATCTAAATACATTTCATATTAGACATCTAAAGACATTTCATATTAGACATCTAAATACATTTCATATTGGACATCTAAAGACATTTCAAATTGGACATCTAAAGACATTTCATATTGGACATCTAAATACATTTCATATTGGACATCTAAAGACATTTCATATTGGACATCTAAAGACCTTTCATATTGGACATCTAAAGACATTTCATATTGGACATCTAAAGACATTTCATATTGGACATCTAAAGACATTTCATATTGGATATCTAAAGACATTTCATATTGGCCATCTAAAGACATTTCATATTGGACATCTAAAGACATTTCATATTAGACATCTAAAGACATTTCATATTGGACATCTAAAGACATTTCATATTGGATATCAAAAGACATTTCATATTGGACATCTAAAGACATTTCATATTGGACATCTAAATACATTTTATATTGGACGTCTAAAGACATTTCATATTGGACATCTAAAGACATTTCATATTGAACATCTAAAGACATTTCATATTGGACATCTAAATACATTTCATATTGGTTATCTAAAGACATTTCATATTGGAGATCTAAAGACATTTCATATTGGACATCTAAAGACATTTCATATTGGACATCTAAAGACATTTCATATTGGACATCAAAAGACATTTTATATTGGACATCTACAGACATTTCATATTGGACATCTAAAGACATTTCATATTGAACATCTAAATACATTTCATATTGGTCATCTAAAAACATTTCATATTGGACATCTAAAGACATTTCATATTGGACATCTAAAGACATTTCATATTGGACATCTAAAGACATTTCATATTGGACATCAAAAGACATTTCATATTGGACATCTAAAGACATTTCATATTGGACATCTAAAGACATTTCCTATTGGACATCTAAATACATTTCATATTGGACATCTAAATACATTTCATATTGGACATCAAAAGACATTTCATATTAGACATCTAAAGACATTTCATATTGGACACCTAACGATATTTCATATTGGACATCTAAGGACATTTCATATTGGACATCTAAAGACATTTCATATTGGACATCTAAAGACATTTCATATTGGACATGTAAAGACATTTCATATTGAACATCTAAAGACATTTCATATTGAACATCAAAATACATTTCATATTGGTCATCTAAAGACATTTCATATTGGACATCAAAAGAAATTTCATATTGGACATCTAAAGACATTTCATATTGGACATCTAAAGACATTTCCTATTGGACATCAAAAGACTTTTCATATTGAACATCAAAAGACATTTCATATTGGACATCTAAATACATTTCATATTGGATATCTAAAGACATTTCATATTGGACATCTAAATACATTTCATATTGGACATCTAAATACATTTCATATTAGACATCTAAAGACATTTCATATTAGACATCTAAAGACATTTCATATTGGACATCTAAAGACATTTCATATTGGACATCTAAAGACATTTCATATTGGACATCTAAATACATTTTATATTGGACATCTAAAGACATTTCATATTGGACATCTAAAGACCTTTCATATTGGACATCTAAAGACATTTCATATTGGACATCTAAATACATTTCATATTGGACATCTAAAAACATTTCATATTGGACATCTAAAGACATTTCATATTGGACATCTAAATACATTTCATATTGGACATCTAAATACATTTCATATTGTACATCTAAATACATTTCACATTGAACATCAAAAGACATTTCCTATTGGACATCTAAATACATTTCATATTGGACATCAAAAGAAATTTCATATTGGACATCTAAAGACATTTCATATTGGACATCTAAAGACATTTCATATTGGACATCTAAATACATTTCATATTGGACATCTATATACATTTCATATTGGACATCTAAAGACATTTCATATTGGATATCTAAAGAAATTTCATATTAGACATCTAAAGACATTTCATATTGGACATCTAAAGACATTTCATATTGGACATCTAAAGACATTTCAAATTGGACATCTAAAGACATTTCATATTGGACATCTAAATACATTTCATATTGGACATCTAAAGACATTTCATATTGGACATCTAAAGACCTTTCATATTGGACATCTAAAGACATTTCATATTGGACATCTAAAGACATTTCATATTGGACATTTAAATACATTTCATATTGGATATCTAAATACATTTCATATTGGACATGTAAAGGCATTTCCTATTGGACATCTAAAGACATTTCATATTGGATATCTAAAGACATTTCATATTGGCCATCTAAAGACATTTCATATTGGACATCTAAAGACATTTCATATTAGACATCTAAAGACTTTCATATTGGACATCTAAAGACATTTCATATTGGATATCAAAAGACATTTCATATTGGACATCTAAAGACATTTCATATTGGACATCTAAATACATTTTATATTGGACGTCTAAAGACATTTCATATTGGACATCTAAAGACATTTCATATTGAACATCTAAAGACATTTCATATTGGACATCTAAATACATTTCATATTGGTTATCTAAAGACATTTCATATTGGAGATCTAAAGACATTTCATATTGGACATCTAAAGACATTTCATATTGGACATCTAAAGACATTTCATATTGGACATCTAAAGACATTTCATATTGGACATCTAAATACATTTTATATTGGACATCTAAAGACATTTCATATTGGACATCTAAAGACCTTTCATATTGGACATCTAAAGACATTTCATATTGGACATCTAAATACATTTCATATTGGACATCTAAAAACATTTCATATTGGACATCTAAAGACATTTCATATTGGACATCTAAATACATTTCATATTGGACATCTAAATACATTTCATATTGTACATCTAAATACATTTCACATTGAACATCAAAAGACATTTCCTATTGGACATCTAAATACATTTCATATTGGACATCAAAAGAAATTTCATATTGGACATCTAAAGACATTTCATATTGGACATCTAAAGACATTTCATATTGGACATCTAAATACATTTCATATTGGACATCTATATACATTTCATATTGGACATCTAAAGACATTTCATATTGGATATCTAAAGACATTTCATATTAGACATCTAAAGACATTTCATATTGGACATCTAAAGACATTTCAAATTGGACATCTAAAGACATTTCATATTGGACATCTAAATACATTTCATATTGGACATCTAAAGACATTTCATATTGGACATCTAAAGACCTTTCATATTGGACATCTAAAGACATTTCATATTGGACATCTAAAGACATTTCATATTGGACATTTAAATACATTTCATATTGGATATCTAAATACATTTCATATTGGACATGTAAAGGCATTTCCTATTGGACATCTAAAGACATTTCATATTGGATATCTAAAGACATTTCATATTGGCCATCTAAAGACATTTCATATTGGACATCTAAAGACATTTCATATTAGACATCTAAAGACTTTCATATTGGACATCTAAAGACATTTCATATTGGATATCAAAAGACATTTCATATTGGACATCTAAAGACATTTCATATTGGACATCTAAATACATTTTATATTGGACGTCTAAAGACATTTCATATTGGACATCTAAAGACATTTCATATTGAACATCTAAAGACATTTCATATTGGACATCTAAATACATTTCATATTGGTTATCTAAAGACATTTCATATTGGAGATCTAAAGACATTTCATATTGGACATCTAAAGACATTTCATATTGGACATCTAAAGACATTTCATATTGGACATCTAAATACATTTCATATTGGACATCAAAAGACATTTCATATTAGACATCTAAAGACATTTCATATTGGACACCTAACGATATTTCATATTGGACATCTAAGGACATTTCATATTGGACATCTAAAGACATTTCATATTGGACATCTAAAGACATTTCATATTGGACATGTAAAGACATTTCATATTGAACATCTAAAGACATTTCATATTGAACATCAAAATACATTTCATATTGGTCATCTAAAGACATTTCATATTGGACATCAAAAGAAATTTCATATTGGACATCTAAAGACATTTCATATTGGACATCTAAAGACATTTCCTATTGGACATCAAAAGACTTTTCATATTGAACATCAAAAGACATTTCATATTGGACATCTAAATACATTTCATATTGGATATCTAAAGACATTTCATATTGGACATCTAAATACATTTCATATTGGACATCTAAATACATTTCATATTAGACATCTAAAGACATTTCATATTAGACATCTAAAGACATTTCATATTGGACATCTAAAGACATTTCATATTGGACATCTAAAGACATTTCATATTGGACATCTAAAGACATTTCATATTGGACATCTAAAGACATTTCATATTGGACATCTAAATACATTTCATATTGGACATCTAAAAACATTTCATATTGGACATCTAAAGACATTTCATATTGGACATCTAAATACATTTCATATTGGACATCTAAATACATTTCATATTGTACATCTAAATACATTTCACATTGAACATCAAAAGACATTTCCTATTGGACATCTAAATACATTTCATATTGGACATCAAAAGAAATTTCATATTGGACATCTAAAGACATTTCATATTGGACATCTAAAGACATTTCATATTGGACATCTAAATACATTTCATATTGGACATCTATATACATTTCATATTGGACATCTAAAGACATTTCATATTGGATATCTAAAGACATTTCATATTAGACATCTAAAGACATTTCATATTGGACATCTAAAGACATTTCATATTGGACATCTAAAGACATTTCAAATTGGACATCTAAAGACATTTCATATTGGACATCTAAATACATTTCATATTGGACATCTAAAGACATTTCATATTGGACATCTAAAGACCTTTCATATTGGACATCTAAAGACATTTCATATTGGACATCTAAAGACATTTCATATTGGACATTTAAATACATTTCATATTGGATATCTAAATACATTTCATATTGGACATGTAAAGGCATTTCCTATTGGACATCTAAAGACATTTCATATTGGATATCTAAAGACATTTCATATTGGCCATCTAAAGACATTTCATATTGGACATCTAAAGACATTTCATATTAGACATCTAAAGACTTTCATATTGGACATCTAAAGACATTTCATATTGGATATCAAAAGACATTTCATATTGGACATCTAAAGACATTTCATATTGGACATCTAAATACATTTTATATTGGACGTCTAAAGACATTTCATATTGGACATCTAAAGACATTTCATATTGAACATCTAAAGACATTTCATATTGGACATCTAAATACATTTCATATTGGTTATCTAAAGACATTTCATATTGGAGATCTAAAGACATTTCATATTGGACATCTAAAGACATTTCATATTGGACATCTAAAGACATTTCATATTGGACATCTAAAGACATTTCATATTGGACATCTAAATACATTTTATATTGGACATCTAAAGACATTTCATATTGGACATCTAAAGACCTTTCATATTGGACATCTAAAGACATTTCATATTGGACATCTAAATACATTTCATATTGGACATCTAAAAACATTTCATATTGGACATCTAAAGACATTTCATATTGGACATCTAAATACATTTCATATTGGACATCTAAATACATTTCATATTGTACATCTAAATACATTTCACATTGAACATCAAAAGACATTTCCTATTGGACATCTAAATACATTTCATATTGGACATCAAAAGAAATTTCATATTGGACATCTAAAGACATTTCATATTGGACATCTAAAGACATTTCATATTGGACATCTAAATACATTTCATATTGGACATCTATATACATTTCATATTGGACATCTAAAGACATTTCATATTGGATATCTAAAGACATTTCATATTAGACATCTAAAGACATTTCATATTGGACATCTAAAGACATTTCATATTGGACATCTAAAGACATTTCAAATTGGACATCTAAAGACATTTCATATTGGACATCTAAATACATTTCATATTGGACATCTAAAGACATTTCATATTGGACATCTAAAGACCTTTCATATTGGACATCTAAAGACATTTCATATTGGACATCTAAAGACATTTCATATTGGACATTTAAATACATTTCATATTGGATATCTAAATACATTTCATATTGGACATGTAAAGGCATTTCCTATTGGACATCTAAAGACATTTCATATTGGATATCTAAAGACATTTCATATTGGCCATCTAAAGACATTTCATATTGGACATCTAAAGACATTTCATATTAGACATCTAAAGACTTTCATATTGGACATCTAAAGACATTTCATATTGGATATCAAAAGACATTTCATATTGGACATCTAAAGACATTTCATATTGGACATCTAAATACATTTTATATTGGACGTCTAAAGACATTTCATATTGGACATCTAAAGACATTTCATATTGAACATCTAAAGACATTTCATATTGGACATCTAAATACATTTCATATTGGTTATCTAAAGACATTTCATATTGGAGATCTAAAGACATTTCATATTGGACATCTAAAGACATTTCATATTGGACATCTAAAGACATTTCATATTGGACATCTAAAGACATTTCATATTGGACATCAAAAGACATTTTATATTGGACATCTACAGACATTTCATATTGGACATCTAAAGACATTTCATATTGAACATCTAAATACATTTCATATTGGTCATCTAAAAACATTTCATATTGGACATCTAAAGACATTTCATATTGGACATCTAAAGACATTTCATATTGGACATCTAAAGACATTTCATATTGGACATCAAAAGACATTTCATATTGGACATCTAAAGACATTTCATATTGGACATCTAAAGACATTTCCTATTGGACATCTAAATACATTTCATATTGGACATCTAAATACATTTCATATTGGACATCAAAAGACATTTCATATTAGACATCTAAAGACATTTCATATTGGACACCTAACGATATTTCATATTGGACATCTAAGGACATTTCATATTGGACATCTAAAGACATTTCATATTGGACATCTAAAGACATTTCATATTGGACATGTAAAGACATTTCATATTGAACATCTAAAGACATTTCATATTGAACATCAAAATACATTTCATATTGGTCATCTAAAGACATTTCATATTGGACATCAAAAGAAATTGCATATTGGACATCTAAAGACATTTCATATTGGACATCTAAAGACATTTCCTATTGGACATCAAAAGACTTTTCATATTGAACATCAAAAGACATTTCATATTGGACATCTAAATACATTTCATATTGGATATCTAAAGACATTTCATATTGGACATCTAAATACATTTCATATTGGACATCTAAATACATTTCATATTAGACATCTAAAGACATTTCATATTAGACATCTAAAGACATTTCATATTGGACATCTAAAGACATTTCATATTGGACATCTAAAGACATTTCATATTGGACATCTAAATACATTTTATATTGGACATCAAAAGACATTTCATATTGGACATCTAAAGACCTTTCATATTGGACATCTAAAGACATTTCATATTGGACATCTAAATACATTTCATATTGGACATCTAAAAACATTTCATATTGGACATCTAAAGACATTTCATATTGGACATCTAAATACATTTCATATTGGACATCTAAATACATTTCATATTGTACATCTAAATACATTTCACATTGAACATCAAAAGACATTTCCTATTGGACATCTAAATACATTTCATATTGGACATCAAAAGAAATTTCATATTGGACATCTAAAGACATTTCATATTGGACATCTAAAGACATTTCATATTGGACATCTAAATACATTTCATATTGGACATCTATATACATTTCATATTGGACATCTAAAGACATTTCATATTGGATATCTAAAGACATTTCATATTGGACATCTAAATACATTTCATATTGGACATCTAAATACATTTCATATTGGACATCAAAAGACATTTCATATTAGACATCTAAAGACATTTCATATTGGACACCTAACGATATTTCATATTGGACATCTAAGGACATTTCATATTGGACATCTAAAGACATTTCATATTGGACATCTAAAGACATTTCATATTGGACATGTAAAGACATTTCATATTGAACATCTAAAGACATTTCATATTGAACATCAAAATACATTTCATATTGGTCATCTAAAGACATTTCATATTGGACATCAAAAGAAATTTCATATTGGACATCTAAATACATTTCATATTGGACATCTAAAGACATTTCATATTGGACATCTAAATACATTTCATATTGGACATCTAAATACATTTCATATTAGACATCAAAAGACATTTCATATTAGACATCTAAAGACATTTCATATTGGACATCTAAAGACATTTCATATTGGACATCTAAAGACATTTCATATTGGACATCTAAATACATTTTATATTGGACATCTAAAGACATTTCATATTGGACATCTAAAGACCTTTCATATTGGACATCTAAAGACATTTCATATTGGACATCTAAATACATTTCATATTGGACATCTAAAAACATTTCATATTGGACATCTAAAGACATTTCATATTGGACATCTAAATACATTTCAATTTGGACATCTAAATACATTTCATATTGGACATCTAAATACATTTCATATTGAACATCAAAAGACATTTCCTATTGGACATCTAAATACATTTCATATTGGACATCAAAAGACATTTCATATTGGACATCTAAAGACATTTCATATTGGACATCTAAAGACATTTCATTTTGGACATCAAAAGACATTTCATATTGGACATCAAAAGACATTTCATATTGGACATCAAAAGACTTTTCATATTGGACATCTAAATACATTTCATATTGGACAACTAAATACATTTCATATTGGACATCTAAAGACATTTCATATTAGACATCTAAAGACCTTTCATATTGGACATCTAAATACATTTCATATTGGACATCTAAATACATTTCATATTAGACATCTAAAGACATTTCATATTAGACATCTAAATACATTTCATATTGGACATCTAAAGACATTTCAAATTGGACATCTAAAGACATTTCATATTGGACATCTAAATACATTTCATATTGGACATCTAAAGACATTTCATATTGGACATCTAAAGACCTTTCATATTGGACATCTAAAGACATTTCATATTGGACATCTAAAGACATTTCATATTGGACATCTAAAGACATTTCATATTGGATATCTAAAGACATTTCATATTGGCCATCTAAAGACATTTCATATTGGACATCTAAAGACATTTCATATTAGACATCTAAAGACATTTCATATTGGACATCTAAAGACATTTCATATTGGATATCAAAAGACATTTCATATTGGACATCTAAAGACATTTCATATTGGACATCTAAATACATTTTATATTGGACGTCTAAAGACATTTCATATTGGACATCTAAAGACATTTCATATTGAACATCTAAAGACATTTCATATTGGACATCTAAATACATTTCATATTGGTTATCTAAAGACATTTCATATTGGAGATCTAAAGACATTTCATATTGGACATCTAAAGACATTTCATATTGAACATCTAAAGACATTTCATATTGGACATCTAAATACATTTCATATTGGTTATCTAAAGACATTTCATATTGGATATCTAAAGACATTTCATATTAGACATCTAAAGACATTTCATATTGGACATCTAAAGACATTTCATATTGGACATCTAAAGACATTTCATATTAGACATCAAAAGACATTTCATATTAGACATCTAAAGACATTTCATATTGGCCATCTAAAGACATTTCATATTGGACATCTAAAGACATTTCATATTAGACATCTAAAGACTTTCATATTGGACATCTAAAGACATTTCATATTGGATATCAAAAGACATTTCATATTGGACATCTAAAGACATTTCATATTGGACATCTAAATACATTTTATATTGGACGTCTAAAGACATTTCATATTGGACATCTAAAGACATTTCATATTGAACATCTAAAGACATTTCATATTGGACATCTAAATACATTTCATATTAGTTATCTAAAGACATTTCATATTGGAGATCTAAAGACATTTCATATTGGACATCTAAAGACATTTCATATTGGACATCTAAAGACATTTCATATTGGACATCTAAAGACATTTCATATTGGACATCAAAAGACATTTTATATTGGACATCTACAGACATTTCATATTGGACATCTAAAGACATTTCATATTGAACATCTAAATACATTTCATATTGGTCATCTAAAAACATTTCATATTGGACATCTAAAGACATTTCATATTGGACATCTAAAGACATTTCATATTGGACATCTAAAGACATTTCATATTGGACATCAAAAGACATTTCATATTGGACATCTAAAGACATTTCATATTGGACATCTAAAGACATTTCCTATTGGACATCTAAATACATTTCATATTGGACATCTAAATACATTTCATATTGGACATCAAAAGACATTTCATATTAGACATCTAAAGACATTTCATATTGGACACCTAACGATATTTCATATTGGACATCTAAGGACATTTCATATTGGACATCTAAAGACATTTCATATTGGACATCTAAAGACATTTCATATTGGACATGTAAAGACATTTCATATTGAACATCTAAAGACATTTCATATTGAACATCAAAATACATTTCATATTGGTCATCTAAAGACATTTCATATTGGACATCAAAAGAAATTGCATATTGGACATCTAAAGACATTTCATATTGGACATCTAAAGACATTTCCTATTGGACATCAAAAGACTTTTCATATTGAACATCAAAAGACATTTCATATTGGACATCTAAATACATTTCATATTGGATATCTAAAGACATTTCATATTGGACATCTAAATACATTTCATATTGGACATCTAAATACATTTCATATTAGACATCTAAAGACATTTCATATTAGACATCTAAAGACATTTCATATTGGACATCTAAAGACATTTCATATTGGACATCTAAAGACATTTCATATTGGACATCTAAATACATTTTATATTGGACATCAAAAGACATTTCATATTGGACATCTAAAGACCTTTCATATTGGACATCTAAAGACATTTCATATTGGACATCTAAATACATTTCATATTGGACATCTAAAAACATTTCATATTGGACATCTAAAGACATTTCATATTGGACATCTAAATACATTTCATATTGGACATCTAAATACATTTCATATTGTACATCTAAATACATTTCACATTGAACATCAAAAGACATTTCCTATTGGACATCTAAATACATTTCATATTGGACATCAAAAGAAATTTCATATTGGACATCTAAAGACATTTCATATTGGACATCTAAAGACATTTCATATTGGACATCTAAATACATTTCATATTGGACATCTATATACATTTCATATTGGACATCTAAAGACATTTCATATTGGATATCTAAAGACATTTCATATTGGACATCTAAATACATTTCATATTGGACATCTAAATACATTTCATATTGGACATCAAAAGACATTTCATATTAGACATCTAAAGACATTTCATATTGGACACCTAACGATATTTCATATTGGACATCTAAGGACATTTCATATTGGACATCTAAAGACATTTCATATTGGACATCTAAAGACATTTCATATTGGACATGTAAAGACATTTCATATTGAACATCTAAAGACATTTCATATTGAACATCAAAATACATTTCATATTGGTCATCTAAAGACATTTCATATTGGACATCAAAAGAAATTTCATATTGGACATCTAAAGACATTTCATATTGGACATCTAAAGACATTTCCTATTGGACATCAAAAGACTTTTCATATTGAACATCAAAAGACATTTCATATTGGACATCTAAATACATTTCATATTGGACATCTAAAGACATTTCATATTGGACATCTAAATACATTTCATATTGGACATCTAAATACATTTCATATTAGACATCAAAAGACATTTCATATTAGACATCTAAAGACATTTCATATTGGACATCTAAAGACATTTCATATTGGACATCTAAAGACATTTCATATTGGACATCTAAATACATTTTATATTGGACATCTAAAGACATTTCATATTGGACATCTAAAGACCTTTCATATTGGACATCTAAAGACATTTCATATTGGACATCTAAATACATTTCATATTGGACATCTAAAGACATTTCATATTGGACATCTAAATACATTTCATATTGGACATCTAAAAACATTTCATATTGGACATCTAAAGACATTTCATATTGGACATCTAAATACATTTCATATTGGACATCTAAATACATTTCATATTGTACATCTAAATACATTTCACATTGAACATCAAAAGACATTTCCTATTGGACATCTAAATACATTTCATATTGGACATCAAAAGAAATTTCATATTGGACATCTAAAGACATTTCATATTGGACATCTAAAGACATTTCATATTGGACATCTAAATACATTTCATATTGGACATCTATATACATTTCATATTGGACATCTAAAGACATTTCATATTGGATATCTAAAGACATTTCATATTAGACATCTAAAGACATTTCATATTGGACATCTAAAGACATTTCATATTGGACATCTAAAGACATTTCAAATTGGACATCTAAAGACATTTCATATTGGACATCTAAATACATTTCATATTGGACATCTAAAGACATTTCATATTGGACATCTAAAGACCTTTCATATTGGACATCTAAAGACATTTCATATTGGACATCTAAAGACATTTCATATTGGACATTTAAATACATTTCATATTGGATATCTAAATACATTTCATATTGGACATGTAAAGGCATTTCCTATTGGACATCTAAAGACATTTCATATTGGATATCTAAAGACATTTCATATTGGCCATCTAAAGACATTTCATATTGGACATCTAAAGACATTTCATATTAGACATCTAAAGACTTTCATATTGGACATCTAAAGACATTTCATATTGGATATCAAAAGACATTTCATATTGGACATCTAAAGACATTTCATATTGGACATCTAAATACATTTTATATTGGACGTCTAAAGACATTTCATATTGGACATCTAAAGACATTTCATATTGAACATCTAAAGACATTTCATATTGGACATCTAAATACATTTCATATTGGTTATCTAAAGACATTTCATATTGGAGATCTAAAGACATTTCATATTGGACATCTAAAGACATTTCATATTGGACATCTAAAGACATTTCATATTGGACATCTAAAGACATTTCATATTGGACATCAAAAGAAATTTTATATTGGACATCTACAGACATTTCATATTGGACATCTAAAGACATTTCATATTGAACATCTAAATACATTTCATATTGGTCATCTAAAAACATTTCATATTGGACATCTAAAGACATTTCATATTGGACATCTAAAGACATTTCATATTGGACATCTAAAGACATTTCATATTGGACATCAAAAGACATTTCATATTGGACATCTAAAGACATTTCATATTGGACATCTAAAGACATTTCCTATTGGACATCTAAATACATTTCATATTGGACATCTAAATACATTTCATATTGGACATCTATATACATTTCATATTGGACATCTAAAGACATTTCATATTGGATATCTAAAGACATTTCATATTGGACATCTAAATACATTTCATATTGGACATCTAAATACATTTCATATTGGACATCAAAAGACATTTCATATTAGACATCTAAAGACATTTCATATTGGACACCTAACGATATTTCATATTGGACATCTAAGGACATTTCATATTGGACATCTAAAGACATTTCATATTGGACATCTAAAGACATTTCATATTGGACATGTAAAGACATTTCATATTGAACATCTAAAGACATTTCATATTGAACATCAAAATACATTTCATATTGGTCATCTAAAGACATTTCATATTGGACATCAAAAGAAATTTCATATTGGACATCTAAAGACATTTCATATTGGACATCTAAAGACATTTCCTATTGGACATCAAAAGACTTTTCATATTGAACATCAAAAGACATTTCATATTGGACATCTAAATACATTTCATATTGGACATCTAAAGACATTTCATATTGGACATCTAAATACATTTCATATTGGACATCTAAATACATTTCATATTAGACATCAAAAGACATTTCATATTAGACATCTAAAGACATTTCATATTGGACATCTAAAGACATTTCATATTGGACATCTAAAGACATTTCATATTGGACATCTAAATACATTTTATATTGGACATCTAAAGACATTTCATATTGGACATCTAAAGACCTTTCATATTGGACATCTAAAGACATTTCATATTGGACATCTAAATACATTTCATATTGGACATCTAAAAACATTTCATATTGGACATCTAAAGACATTTCATATTGGACATCTAAATACATTTCAATTTGGACATCTAAATACATTTCATATTGGACATCTAAATACATTTCATATTGAACATCAAAAGACATTTCCTATTGGACATCTAAAGACATTTCATTTTGGACATCAAAAGACATTTCATATTGGACATCAAAAGACATTTCATATTGGACATCAAAAGACTTTTCATATTGGACATCTAAATACATTTCATATTGGACAACTAAATACATTTCATATTGGACATCTAAAGACATTTCATATTAGACATCTAAAGACCTTTCATATTGGACATCTAAATACATTTCATATTGGACATCTAAATACATTTCATATTAGACATCTAAAGACATTTCATATTAGACATCTAAATACATTTCATATTGGACATCTAAAGACATTTCAAATTGGACATCTAAAGACCTTTCATATTGGACATCTAAATACATTTCATATTGGACATCTAAATACATTTCATATTAGACATCTAAAGACATTTCATATTAGACATCTAAATACATTTCATATTGGACATCTAAAGACATTTCAAATTGGACATCTAAAGACATTTCATATTGGACATCTAAATACATTTCATATTGGACATCTAAAGACATTTCATATTGGACATCTAAAGACCTTTCATATTGGACATCTAAAGACATTTCATATTGGACATCTAAAGATATTTCATATTGGACATCTAAAGACATTTCATATTGGATATCTAAAGACATTTCATATTGGCCATCTAAAGACATTTCATATTGGACATCTAAAGACATTTCATATTAGACATCTAAAGACATTTCATATTGGACATCTAAAGACATTTCATATTGGACATCTAAAGACATTTCATATTGGACATCTAAAGACATTTCATATTAGACATCTAAAGACATTTCATATTGGACATCTAAAGACATTTCATATTGAACATCTAAAGACATTTCATATTGGACATCTAAATACATTTCATATTGGTTATCTAAAGACATTTCATATTGGAGATCTAAAGACATTTCATATTGGACATCTAAAGACATTTCATATTGAACATCTAAAGACATTTCATATTGGACATCTAAATACATTTCATATTGGTTATCTAAAGACATTTCATATTGGAGATCTAAAGACATTTCATATTGGACATCTAAAGACATTTCATATTGGACATCTAAAGACATTTCATATTGGATATCTAAAGACATTTCATATTAGACATCTAAAGACATTTCATATTGGACATCTAAAGACATTTCATATTGGACATCTAAAGACATTTCATATTAGACATCAAAAGACATTTCATATTAGACATCTAAAGACATTTCATATTGGCCATCTAAAGACATTTCATATTGGACATCTAAAGACATTTCATATTAGACATCTAAAGACTTTCATATTGGACATCTAAAGACATTTCATATTGGATATCAAAAGACATTTCATATTGGACATCTAAAGACATTTCATATTGGACATCTAAATACATTTTATATTGGACGTCTAAAGACATTTCATATTGGACATCTAAAGACATTTCATATTGAACATCTAAAGACATTTCATATTGGACATCTAAATACATTTCATATTGGTTATCTAAAGACATTTCATATTGGAGATCTAAAGACATTTCATATTGGACATCTAAAGACATTTCATATTGGACATCTAAAGACATTTCATATTGGACATCTAAAGACATTTCATATTGGACATCAAAAGACATTTTATATTGGACATCTACAGACATTTCATATTGGACATCTAAAGACATTTCATATTGAACATCTAAATACATTTCATATTGGTCATCTAAAAACATTTCATATTGGACATCTAAAGACATTTCATATTGGACATCTAAAGACATTTCATATTGGACATCTAAAGACATTTCATATTGGACATCAAAAGACATTTCATATTGGACATCTAAAGACATTTCATATTGGACATCTAAAGACATTTCCTATTGGACATCTAAATACATTTCATATTGGACATCTAAATACATTTCATATTGGACATCAAAAGACATTTCATATTAGACATCTAAAGACATTTCATATTGGACACCTAACGATATTTCATATTGGACATCTAAGGACATTTCATATTGGACATCTAAAGACATTTCATATTGGACATCTAAAGACATTTCATATTGGACATGTAAAGACATTTCATATTGAACATCTAAAGACATTTCATATTGAACATCAAAATACATTTCATATTGGTCATCTAAAGACATTTCATATTGGACATCAAAAGAAATTGCATATTGGACATCTAAAGACATTTCATATTGGACATCTAAAGACATTTCCTATTGGACATCAAAAGACTTTTCATATTGAACATCAAAAGACATTTCATATTGGACATCTAAATACATTTCATATTGGATATCTAAAGACATTTCATATTGGACATCTAAATACATTTCATATTGGACATCTAAATACATTTCATATTAGACATCTAAAGACATTTCATATTAGACATCTAAAGACATTTCATATTGGACATCTAAAGACATTTCATATTGGACATCTAAAGACATTTCATATTGGACATCTAAATACATTTTATATTGGACATCAAAAGACATTTCATATTGGACATCTAAAGACCTTTCATATTGGACATCTAAAGACATTTCATATTGGACATCTAAATACATTTCATATTGGACATCTAAAAACATTTCATATTGGACATCTAAAGACATTTCATATTGGACATCTAAATACATTTCCTATTGGACATCTAAATACATTTCATATTGGACATCAAAAGAAATTTCATATTGGACATCTAAAGACATTTCATATTGGACATCTAAAGACATTTCATATTGGACATCTAAATACATTTCATATTGGACATCTATATACATTTCATATTGGACATCTAAAGACATTTCATATTGGATATCTAAAGACATTTCATATTGGACATCTAAATACATTTCATATTGGACATCTAAATACATTTCATATTGGACATCAAAAGACATTTCATATTAGACATCTAAAGACATTTCATATTGGACACCTAACGATATTTCATATTGGACATCTAAGGACATTTCATATTGGACATCAAAAGACATTTCATATTGGACATCTAAAGACATTTCATATTGGACATGTAAAGACATTTCATATTGAACATCTAAAGACATTTCATATTGAACATCAAAATACATTTCATATTGGTCATCTAAAGACATTTCATATTGGACATCAAAAGAAATTTCATATTGGACATCTAAAGACATTTCATATTGGACATCTAAAGACATTTCCTATTGGACATCAAAAGACTTTTCATATTGAACATCAAAAGACATTTCATATTGGACATCTAAATACATTTCATATTGGACATCTAAAGACATTTCATATTGGACATCTAAATACATTTCATATTGGACATCTAAATACATTTCATATTAGACATCAAAAGACATTTCATATTAGACATCTAAAGACATTTCATATTGGACATCTAAAGACATTTCATATTGGACATCTAAAGACATTTCATATTGGACATCTAAATACATTTTATATTGGACATCTAAAGACATTTCATATTGGACATCTAAAGACCTTTCATATTGGACATCTAAAGACATTTCATATTGGACATCTAAATGCATTTCATATTGGACATCTAAAGACATTTCATATTGGACATCTAAATACATTTCATATTGGACATCTAAAAACATTTCATATTGGACATCTAAAGACATTTCATATTGGACATCTAAATACATTTCATATTGGACATCTAAATACATTTCATATTGTACATCTAAATACATTTCACATTGAACATCAAAAGACATTTCCTATTGGACATCTAAATACATTTCATATTGGACATCAAAAGAAATTTCATATTGGACATCTAAAGACATTTCATATTGGACATCTAAAGACATTTCATATTGGACATCTAAATACATTTCATATTGGACATCTATATACATTTCATATTGGACATCTAAAGACATTTCATATTGGATATCTAAAGACATTTCATATTAGACATCTAAAGACATTTCATATTGGACATCTAAAGACATTTCATATTGGACATCTAAAGACATTTCAAATTGGACATCTAAAGACATTTCATATTGGACATCTAAATACATTTCATATTGGACATCTAAAGACATTTCATATTGGACATCTAAAGACCTTTCATATTGGACATCTAAAGACATTTCATATTGGACATCTAAAGACATTTCATATTGGACATTTAAATACATTTCATATTGGATATCTAAATACATTTCATATTGGACATGTAAAGGCATTTCCTATTGGACATCTAAAGACATTTCATATTGGATATCTAAAGACATTTCATATTGGCCATCTAAAGACATTTCATATTGGACATCTAAAGACATTTCATATTAGACATCTAAAGACTTTCATATTGGACATCTAAAGACATTTCATATTGGATATCAAAAGACATTTCATATTGGACATCTAAAGACATTTCATATTGGACATCTAAAAACATTTTATATTGGACGTCTAAAGACATTTCATATTGGACATCTAAAGACATTTCATATTGAACATCTAAAGACATTTCATATTGGACATCAAAAGACATTTCATATTGGACATCTAAAGACATTTCATATTGGACATCTAAAGACATTTCCTATTGGACATCTAAATACATTTCATATTGGACATCTAAATACATTTCATATTGGACATCAAAAGACATTTCATATTAGACATCTAAAGACATTTCATATTGGACACCTAACGATATTTCATATTGGACATCTAAGGACATTTCATATTGGACATCTAAAGACATTTCATATTGGACATCTAAAGACATTTCATATTGGACATGTAAAGACATTTCATATTGAACATCTAAAGACATTTCATATTGAACATCAAAATACATTTCATATTGGTCATCTAAAGACATTTCATATTGGACATCAAAAGAAATTGCATATTGGACATCTAAAGACATTTCATATTGGACATCTAAAGACATTTCCTATTGGACATCAAAAGACTTTTCATATTGAACATCAAAAGACATTTCATATTGGACATCTAAATACATTTCATATTGGATATCTAAAGACATTTCATATTGGACATCTAAATACATTTCATATTGGACATCTAAATACATTTCATATTAGACATCTAAAGACATTTCATATTAGACATCTAAAGACATTTCATATTGGACATCTAAAGACATTTCATATTGGACATCTAAAGACATTTCATATTGGACATCTAAATACATTTTATATTGGACATCAAAAGACATTTCATATTGGACATCTAAAGACCTTTCATATTGGACATCTAAAGACATTTCATATTGGACATCTAAATACAT
Organism: Bathymodiolus brooksi; assembly: GCA_963680875.1. Taxonomy (NCBI): domain Eukaryota; kingdom Metazoa; phylum Mollusca; class Bivalvia; order Mytilida; family Modiolidae; genus Bathymodiolus; species Bathymodiolus brooksi. The sequence goes on from OY804588.1 coordinate 95,755,583, forward strand.
TTCATATTGGACATCTAAAAACATTTCATATTGGAAATCTAAAGACATTTCATATTGGACATCTAAATACATTTCATATTGGACATCTAAATACATTTCATATTGTACATCTAAATACATTTCACATTGAACATCAAAAGACATTTCCTATTGGACATCTAAATACATTTCATATTGGACATCAAAAGAAATTTCATATTGGACATCTAAAGACATTTCATATTGGATATCTAAAGACATTTCATATTGGACATCTAAATACATTTCATATTGGACATCTAAATACATTTCATATTGGACATCAAAAGACATTTCATATTAGACATCTAAAGACATTTCATATTGGACACCTAACGATATTTCATATTGGACATCTAAGGACATTTCATATTGGACATCTAAAGACATTTCATATTGGACATCTAAAGACATTTCATATTGGACATGTAAAGACATTTCATATTGAACATCAAAAGACATTTCATATTGAACATCAAAATACATTTCATATTGGTCATCTAAAGACATTTCATATTGGACATCAAAAGAAATTTCATATTGGACATCTAAAGACATTTCATATTGGACATCTAAAGACATTTCATATTGGACATCTAAAGACATTTCATATTGGACATCTAAAGACATTTCATATTGGACATCAAAAGACATTTCATATTGGACATCTAAAGACATTTCATATTGGACATCTAAAGACATTTCCTATTGGACATCTAAATACATTTCATATTGGACATCTAAATACATTTCATATTGGACATCAAAAGACATTTCATATTAGACATCTAAAGACATTTCATATTGGACACCTAACGATATTTCATATTGGACATCTAAGGACATTTCATATTGGACATCTAAAGACATTTCATATTGGACATCTAAAGACATTTCATATTGGACATGTAAAGACATTTCATATTGAACATCTAAAGACATTTCATATTGAACATCAAAATACATTTCATATTGGTCATCTAAAGACATTTCATATTGGACATCAAAAGAAATTGCATATTGGACATCTAAAGACATTTCATATTGGACATCTAAAGACATTTCCTATTGGACATCAAAAGACTTTTCATATTGAACATCAAAAGACATTTCATATTGGACATCTAAATACATTTCATATTGGATATCTAAAGACATTTCATATTGGACATCTAAATACATTTCATATTGGACATCTAAATACATTTCATATTAGACATCTAAAGACATTTCATATTAGACATCTAAAGACATTTCATATTGGACATCTAAAGACATTTCATATTGGACATCTAAAGACATTTCATATTGGACATCTAAATACATTTTATATTGGACATCAAAAGACATTTCATATTGGACATCTAAAGACCTTTCATATTGGACATCTAAAGACATTTCATATTGGACATCTAAATACATTTCATATTGGACATCTAAAAACATTTCATATTGGACATCTAAAGACATTTCATATTGGACATCTAAATACATTTCCTATTGGACATCTAAATACATTTCATATTGGACATCAAAAGAAATTTCATATTGGACATCTAAAGACATTTCATATTGGACATCTAAAGACATTTCATATTGGACATCTAAATACATTTCATATTGGACATCTATATACATTTCATATTGGACATCTAAAGACATTTCATATTGGATATCTAAAGACATTTCATATTGGACATCTAAATACATTTCATATTGGACATCTAAATACATTTCATATTGGACATCAAAAGACATTTCATATTAGACATCTAAAGACATTTCATATTGGACACCTAACGATATTTCATATTGGACATCTAAGGACATTTCATATTGGACATCAAAAGACATTTCATATTGGACATCTAAAGACATTTCATATTGGACATGTAAAGACATTTCATATTGAACATCTAAAGACATTTCATATTGAACATCAAAATACATTTCATATTGGTCATCTAAAGACATTTCATATTGGACATCAAAAGAAATTTCATATTGGACATCTAAAGACATTTCATATTGGACATCTAAAGACATTTCCTATTGGACATCAAAAGACTTTTCATATTGAACATCAAAAGACATTTCATATTGGACATCTAAATACATTTCATATTGGACATCTAAAGACATTTCATATTGGACATCTAAATACATTTCATATTGGACATCTAAATACATTTCATATTAGACATCAAAAGACATTTCATATTAGACATCTAAAGACATTTCATATTGGACATCTAAAGACATTTCATATTGGACATCTAAAGACATTTCATATTGGACATCTAAATACATTTTATATTGGACATCTAAAGACATTTCATATTGGACATCTAAAGACCTTTCATATTGGACATCTAAAGACATTTCATATTGGACATCTAAATGCATTTCATATTGGACATCTAAAGACATTTCATATTGGACATCTAAATACATTTCATATTGGACATCTAAAAACATTTCATATTGGACATCTAAAGACATTTCATATTGGACATCTAAATACATTTCATATTGGACATCTAAATACATTTCATATTGTACATCTAAATACATTTCACATTGAACATCAAAAGACATTTCCTATTGGACATCTAAATACATTTCATATTGGACATCAAAAGAAATTTCATATTGGACATCTAAAGACATTTCATATTGGACATCTAAAGACATTTCATATTGGACATCTAAATACATTTCATATTGGACATCTATATACATTTCATATTGGACATCTAAAGACATTTCATATTGGATATCTAAAGACATTTCATATTAGACATCTAAAGACATTTCATATTGGACATCTAAAGACATTTCATATTGGACATCTAAAGACATTTCAAATTGGACATCTAAAGACATTTCATATTGGACATCTAAATACATTTCATATTGGACATCTAAAGACATTTCATATTGGACATCTAAAGACCTTTCATATTGGACATCTAAAGACATTTCATATTGGACATCTAAAGACATTTCATATTGGACATTTAAATACATTTCATATTGGATATCTAAATACATTTCATATTGGACATGTAAAGGCATTTCCTATTGGACATCTAAAGACATTTCATATTGGATATCTAAAGACATTTCATATTGGCCATCTAAAGACATTTCATATTGGACATCTAAAGACATTTCATATTAGACATCTAAAGACTTTCATATTGGACATCTAAAGACATTTCATATTGGATATCAAAAGACATTTCATATTGGACATCTAAAGACATTTCATATTGGACATCTAAAAACATTTTATATTGGACGTCTAAAGACATTTCATATTGGACATCTAAAGACATTTCATATTGAACATCTAAAGACATTTCATATTGGACATCAAAAGACATTTCATATTGGACATCTAAAGACATTTCATATTGGACATCTAAAGACATTTCCTATTGGACATCTAAATACATTTCATATTGGACATCTAAATACATTTCATATTGGACATCAAAAGACATTTCATATTAGACATCTAAAGACATTTCATATTGGACACCTAACGATATTTCATATTGGACATCTAAGGACATTTCATATTGGACATCTAAAGACATTTCATATTGGACATCTAAAGACATTTCATATTGGACATGTAAAGACATTTCATATTGAACATCTAAAGACATTTCATATTGAACATCAAAATACATTTCATATTGGTCATCTAAAGACATTTCATATTGGACATCAAAAGAAATTGCATATTGGACATCTAAAGACATTTCATATTGGACATCTAAAGACATTTCCTATTGGACATCAAAAGACTTTTCATATTGAACATCAAAAGACATTTCATATTGGACATCTAAATACATTTCATATTGGATATCTAAAGACATTTCATATTGGACATCTAAATACATTTCATATTGGACATCTAAATACATTTCATATTAGACATCTAAAGACATTTCATATTAGACATCTAAAGACATTTCATATTGGACATCTAAAGACATTTCATATTGGACATCTAAAGACATTTCATATTGGACATCTAAATACATTTTATATTGGACATCAAAAGACATTTCATATTGGACATCTAAAGACCTTTCATATTGGACATCTAAAGACATTTCATATTGGACATCTAAATACATTTCATATTGGACATCTAAAAACATTTCATATTGGAAATCTAAAGACATTTCATATTGGACATCTAAATACATTTCATATTGGACATCTAAATACATTTCATATTGTACATCTAAATACATTTCACATTGAACATCAAAAGACATTTCCTATTGGACATCTAAATACATTTCATATTGGACATCAAAAGAAATTTCATATTGGACATCTAAAGACATTTCATATTGGATATCTAAAGACATTTCATATTGGACATCTAAATACATTTCATATTGGACATCTAAATACATTTCATATTGGACATCAAAAGACATTTCATATTAGACATCTAAAGACATTTCATATTGGACACCTAACGATATTTCATATTGGACATCTAAGGACATTTCATATTGGACATCTAAAGACATTTCATATTGGACATCTAAAGACATTTCATATTGGACATGTAAAGACATTTCATATTGAACATCAAAAGACATTTCATATTGAACATCAAAATACATTTCATATTGGTCATCTAAAGACATTTCATATTGGACATCAAAAGAAATTTCATATTGGACATCTAAAGACATTTCATATTGGACATCTAAAGACATTTCCTATTGGACATCAAAAGACTTTTCATATTGAACATCAAAAGACATTTCATATTGGACATCTAAATACATTTCATATTGGACATCTAAAGACATTTCATATTGGACATCTAAATACATTTCATATTGGACATCTAAATACATTTCATATTAGACATCAAAAGACATTTCATATTAGACATCTAAAGACATTTCATATTGGACATCTAAAGACATTTCATATTGGACATCTAAAGACATTTCATATTGGACATCTAAATACATTTTATATTGGACATCAAAAGACATTTCATATTGGACATCTAAAGACCTTTCATATTGGACATCTAAAGACATTTCATATTGGACATCTAAATACATTTCATATTGGACATCTAAAAACATTTCATATTGGACATCTAAAGACATTTCATATTGGACATCTAAATACATTTCAATTTGGACATCTAAATACATTTCATATTGGACATCTAAATACATTTCATATTGAACATCAAAAGACATTTCCTATTGGACATCAAAAGACTTTTCATATTGAACATCAAAAGACATTTCATATTGGACATCTAAATACATTTCATATTGGACATCTAAAGACATTTCATATTGGACATCTAAATACATTTCATATTGGACATCTAAATACATTTCATATTAGACATCAAAAGACATTTCATATTAGACATCTAAAGACATTTCATATTGGACATCTAAAGACATTTCATATTGGACATCTAAAGACATTTCATATTGGACATCTAAATACATTTTATATTGGACATCTAAAGACATTTCATATTGGACATCTAAAGACCTTTCATATTGGACATCTAAAGACATTTCATATTGGACATCTAAATGCATTTCATATTGGACATCTAAAGACATTTCATATTGGACATCTAAATACATTTCATATTGGACATCTAAAAACATTTCATATTGGACATCTAAAGACATTTCATATTGGACATCTAAATACATTTCATATTGGACATCTAAATACATTTCATATTGTACATCTAAATACATTTCACATTGAACATCAAAAGACATTTCCTATTGGACATCTAAATACATTTCATATTGGACATCAAAAGAAATTTCATATTGGACATCTAAAGACATTTCATATTGGACATCTAAAGACATTTCATATTGGACATCTAAATACATTTCATATTGGACATCTATATACATTTCATATTGGACATCTAAAGACATTTCATATTGGATATCTAAAGACATTTCATATTAGACATCTAAAGACATTTCATATTGGACATCTAAAGACATTTCATATTGGACATCTAAAGACATTTCAAATTGGACATCTAAAGACATTTCATATTGGACATCTAAATACATTTCATATTGGACATCTAAAGACATTTCATATTGGACATCTAAAGACCTTTCATATTGGACATCTAAAGACATTTCATATTGGACATCTAAAGACATTTCATATTGGACATTTAAATACATTTCATATTGGATATCTAAATACATTTCATATTGGACATGTAAAGGCATTTCCTATTGGACATCTAAAGACATTTCATATTGGATATCTAAAGACATTTCATATTGGCCATCTAAAGACATTTCATATTGGACATCTAAAGACATTTCATATTAGACATCTAAAGACTTTCATATTGGACATCTAAAGACATTTCATATTGGATATCAAAAGACATTTCATATTGGACATCTAAAGACATTTCATATTGGACATCTAAAAACATTTTATATTGGACGTCTAAAGACATTTCATATTGGACATCTAAAGACATTTCATATTGAACATCTAAAGACATTTCATATTGGACATCTAAATACATTTCATATTGGTTATCTAAAGACATTTCATATTGGAGATCTAAAGACATTTCATATTGGACATCTAAAGACATTTCATATTGGACATCTAAAGACATTTCATATTGGACATCTAAAGACATTTCATATTGGACATCAAAAGACATTTTATATTGGACATCTACAGACATTTCATATTGGACATCTAAAGACATTTCATATTGAACATCTAAATACATTTCATATTGGTCATCTAAAAACATTTCATATTGGACATCTAAAGACATTTCATATTGGACATCTAAAGACATTTCATATTGGACATCTAAAGACATTTCATATTGGACATCAAAAGACATTTCATATTGGACATCTAAAGACATTTCATATTGGACATCTAAAGACATTTCCTATTGGACATCTAAATACATTTCATATTGGACATCTAAATACATTTCATATTGGACATCAAAAGACATTTCATATTAGACATCTAAAGACATTTCATATTGGACACCTAACGATATTTCATATTGGACATCTAAGGACATTTCATATTGGACATCTAAAGACATTTCATATTGGACATCTAAAGACATTTCATATTGGACATGTAAAGACATTTCATATTGAACATCTAAAGACATTTCATATTGAACATCAAAATACATTTCATATTGGTCATCTAAAGACATTTCATATTGGACATCAAAAGAAATTGCATATTGGACATCTAAAGACATTTCATATTGGACATCTAAAGACATTTCCTATTGGACATCAAAAGACTTTTCATATTGAACATCAAAAGACATTTCATATTGGACATCTAAATACATTTCATATTGGATATCTAAAGACATTTCATATTGGACATCTAAATACATTTCATATTGGACATCTAAATACATTTCATATTAGACATCTAAAGACATTTCATATTAGACATCTAAAGACATTTCATATTGGACATCTAAAGACATTTCATATTGGACATCTAAAGACATTTCATATTGGACATCTAAATACATTTTATATTGGACATCAAAAGACATTTCATATTGGACATCTAAAGACCTTTCATATTGGACATCTAAAGACATTTCATATTGGACATCTAAATACATTTCATATTGGACATCTAAAAACATTTCATATTGGAAATCTAAAGACATTTCATATTGGACATCTAAATACATTTCATATTGGACATCTAAATACATTTCATATTGTACATCTAAATACATTTCACATTGAACATCAAAAGACATTTCCTATTGGACATCTAAATACATTTCATATTGGACATCTAAATACATTTCATATTGGACATCAAAAGACATTTCATATTAGACATCTAAAGACATTTCATATTGGACACCTAACGATATTTCATATTGGACATCTAAGGACATTTCATATTGGACATCTAAAGACATTTCATATTGGACATCTAAAGACATTTCATATTGGACATGTAAAGACATTTCATATTGAACATCAAAAGACATTTCATATTGAACATCAAAATACATTTCATATTGGTCATCTAAAGACATTTCATATTGGACATCAAAAGAAATTTCATATTGGACATCTAAAGACATTTCATATTGGACATCTAAAGACATTTCCTATTGGACATCAAAAGACTTTTCATATTGAACATCAAAAGACATTTCATATTGGACATCTAAATACATTTCATATTGGACATCTAAAGACATTTCATATTGGACATCTAAATACATTTCATATTGGACATCTAAATACATTTCATATTAGACATCAAAAGACATTTCATATTAGACATCTAAAGACATTTCATATTGGACATCTAAAGACATTTCATATTGGACATCTAAAGACATTTCATATTGGACATCTAAATACATTTTATATTGGACATCAAAAGACATTTCATATTGGACATCTAAAGACCTTTCATATTGGACATCTAAAGACATTTCATATTGGACATCTAAATACATTTCAATTTGGACATCTAAATACATTTCATATTGGACATCTAAATACATTTCATATTGAACATCAAAAGACATTTCCTATTGGACATCTAAATACATTTCATATTGGACATCAAAAGACATTTCATATTGGACATCTAAAGACATTTCATATTGGACATCTAAAGACATTTCATTTTGGACATCAAAAGACATTTCATATTGGACATCAAAAGACATTTCATATTGGACATCAAAAGACTTTTCATATTGGACATCTAAATACATTTCATATTGGACAACTAAATACATTTCATATTGGACATCTAAAGACATTTCATATTAGACATCTAAAGACCTTTCATATTGGACATCTAAATACATTTCATATTGGACATCTAAATACATTTCATATTAGACATCTAAAGACATTTCATATTAGACATCTAAATACATTTCATATTGGACATCTAAAGACATTTCAAATTGGACATCTAAAGACATTTCATATTGGACATCTAAATACATTTCATATTGGACATCTAAAGACATTTCATATTGGACATCTAAAGACCTTTCATATTGGACATCTAAAGACATTTCATATTGGACATCTAAAGACATTTCATATTGGACATCTAAAGACATTTCATATTGGATATCTAAAGACATTTCATATTGGCCATCTAAAGACATTTCATATTGGACATCTAAAGACATTTCATATTAGACATCTAAAGACATTTCATATTGGACATCTAAAGACATTTCATATTGGATATCAAAAGACATTTCATATTGGACATCTAAAGACATTTCATATTGGACATCTAAATACATTTTATATTGGACGTCTAAAGACATTTCATATTGGACATCTAAAGACATTTCATATTGAACATCTAAAGACATTTCATATTGGACATCTAAATACATTTCATATTGGACATCTAAATACATTTCATATTGGTTATCTAAAGACATTTCATATTGGAGATCTAAAGACATTTCATATTGGATATCTAAAGACATTTCATATTAGACATCTAAAGACATTTCATATTGGACATCTAAAGACATTTCATATTGGACATCTAAAGACATTTCATATTAGACATCAAAAGACATTTCATATTAGACATCTAAAGACATTTCATATTGGCCATCTAAAGACATTTCATATTGGACATCTAAAGACATTTCATATTAGACATCTAAAGACTTTCATATTGGACATCTAAAGACATTTCATATTGGATATCAAAAGACATTTCATATTGGACATCTAAAGACATTTCATATTGGACATCTAAATACATTTTATATTGGACGTCTAAAGACATTTCATATTGGACATCTAAAGACATTTCATATTGAACATCTAAAGACATTTCATATTGGACATCTAAATACATTTCATATTGGTTATCTAAAGACATTTCATATTGGAGATCTAAAGACATTTCATATTGGACATCAAAAGACATTTCATATTGAACATCTAAAGACATTTCATATTGGACATCTAAAGACATTTCATATTGGACATCAAAAGACATTTTATATTGGACATCTACAGACATTTCATATTGGACATCTAAAGACATTTCATATTGAACATCTAAATACATTTCATATTGGTCATCTAAAAACATTTCATATTGGACATCTAAAGACATTTCATATTGGACATCTAAAGACATTTCATATTGGACATCTAAAGACATTTCATATTGGACATCAAAAGACATTTCATATTGGACATCTAAAGACATTTCATATTGGACATCTAAAGACATTTCCTATTGGACATCTAAATACATTTCATATTGGACATCTAAATACATTTCATATTGGACATCAAAAGACATTTCATATTAGACATCTAAAGACATTTCATATTGGACACCTAACGATATTTCATATTGGACATCTAAGGACATTTCATATTGGACATCTAAAGACATTTCATATTGGACATCTAAAGACATTTCATATTGGACATGTAAAGACATTTCATATTGAACATCTAAAGACATTTCATATTGAACATCAAAATACATTTCATATTGGTCATCTAAAGACATTTCATATTGGACATCAAAAGAAATTGCATATTGGACATCTAAAGACATTTCATATTGGACATCTAAAGACATTTCCTATTGGACATCAAAAGACTTTTCATATTGAACATCAAAAGACATTTCATATTGGACATCTAAATACATTTCATATTGGATATCTAAAGACATTTCATATTGGACATCTAAATACATTTCATATTGGACATCTAAATACATTTCATATTAGACATCTAAAGACATTTCATATTAGACATCTAAAGACATTTCATATTGGACATCTAAAGACATTTCATATTGGACATCTAAAGACATTTCATATTGGACATCTAAATACATTTTATATTGGACATCAAAAGACATTTCATATTGGACATCTAAAGACCTTTCATATTGGACATCTAAAGACATTTCATATTGGACATCTAAATACATTTCATATTGGACATCTAAAAACATTTCATATTGGACATCTAAAGACATTTCATATTGGACATCTAAATACATTTCATATTGGACATCTAAATACATTTCATATTGTACATCTAAATACATTTCACATTGAACATCAAAAGACATTTCCTATTGGACATCTAAATACATTTCATATTGGACATCAAAAGAAATTTCATATTGGACATCTAAAGACATTTCATATTGGACATCTAAAGACATTTCATATTGGACATCTAAATACATTTCATATTGGACATCTAAAGACATTTCATATTGGATATCTAAAGACATTTCATATTGGACATCTAAATACATTTCATATTGGACATCTAAATACATTTCATATTGGACATCAAAAGACATTTCATATTAGACATCTAAAGACATTTCATATTGGACACCTAACGATATTTCATATTGGACATCTAAGGACATTTCATATTGGACATCTAAAGACATTTCATATTGGACATCTAAAGACATTTCATATTGGACATGTAAAGACATTTCATATTGAACATCTAAAGACATTTCATATTGAACATCAAAATACATTTCATATTGGTCATCTAAAGACATTTCATATTGGACATCAAAAGAAATTTCATATTGGACATCTAAAGACATTTCATATTGGACATCTAAAGACATTTCCTATTGGACATCAAAAGACTTTTCATATTGAACATCAAAAGACATTTCATATTGGACATCTAAATACATTTCATATTGGACATCTAAAGACATTTCATATTGGACATCTAAATACATTTCATATTGGACATCTAAATACATTTCATATTAGACATCAAAAGACATTTCATATTAGACATCTAAAGACATTTCATATTGGACATCTAAAGACATTTCATATTGGACATCTAAAGACATTTCATATTTGACATCTAAATACATTTTATATTGGACATCTAAAGACATTTCATATTGGACATCTAAAGACCTTTCATATTGGACATCTAAAGACATTTCATATTGGACATCTAAATACATTTCATATTGGACATCTAAAAACATTTCATATTGGACATCTAAAGACATTTCATATTGGACATCTAAATACATTTCAATTTGGACATCTAAATACATTTCATATTGGACATCTAAATACATTTCATATTGAACATCAAAAGACATTTCCTATTGGACATCTAAATACATTTCATATTGGACATCAAAAGACATTTCATATTGGACATCTAAAGACATTTCATATTGGACATCTAAATACATTTCATATTGGACATCTAAAGACATTTCATATTAGACATCTAAAGACCTTTCATATTGGACATCTAAATACATTTCATATTGGACATCTAAATACATTTCATATTAGACATCTAAAGACATTTCATATTAGACATCTAAATACATTTCATATTGGACATCTAAAGACATTTCAAATTGGACATCTAAAGACATTTCATATTGGACATCTAAATACATTTCATATTGGACATCTAAAGACATTTCATATTGGACATCTAAAGACCTTTCATATTGGACATCTAAAGACATTTCCTATTGGACATCAAAAGACTTTTCATATTGAACATCAAAAGACATTTCATATTGGACATCTAAATACATTTCATATTGGATATCTAAAGACATTTCATATTGGACATCTAAATACATTTCATATTGGACATCTAAATACATTTCATATTAGACATCTAAAGACATTTCATATTAGACATCTAAAGACATTTCATATTGGACATCTAAAGACATTTCATATTGGACATCTAAAGACATTTCATATTGGACATCTAAATACATTTTATATTGGACATCAAAAGACATTTCATATTGGACATCTAAAGACCTTTCATATTGGACATCTAAAGACATTTCATATTGGACATCTAAATACATTTCATATTGGACATCTAAAAACATTTCATATTGGACATCTAAAGACATTTCATATTGGACATCTAAATACATTTCATATTGGACATCTAAATACATTTCATATTGTACATCTAAATACATTTCACATTGAACATCAAAAGACATTTCCTATTGGACATCTAAATACATTTCATATTGGACATCAAAAGAAATTTCATATTGGACATCTAAAGACATTTCATATTGGACATCTAAAGACATTTCATATTGGACATCTAAATACATTTCATATTGGACATCTATATACATTTCATATTGGACATCTAAAGACATTTCATATTGGATATCTAAAGACATTTCATATTGGACATCTAAATACATTTCATATTGGATATCTAAAGACATTTCATATTGGACATCTAAATACATTTCATATTGGACATCTAAATACATTTCATATTAGACATCTAAAGACATTTCATATTAGACATCTAAAGACATTTCATATTGGACATCTAAAGACATTTCATATTGGACATCTAAAGACATTTCATATTGGACATCTAAATACATTTTATATTGGACATCAAAAGACATTTCATATTGGACATCTAAAGACCTTTCATATTGGACATCTAAAGACATTTCATATTGGACATCTAAATACATTTCATATTGGACATCTAAAAACATTTCATATTGGACATCTAAAGACATTTCATATTGGACATCTAAATACATTTCATATTGGACATCTAAATACATTTCATATTGTACATCTAAATACATTTCACATTGAACATCAAAAGACATTTCCTATTGGACATCTAAATACATTTCATATTGGACATCAAAAGAAATTTCATATTGGACATCTAAAGACATTTCATATTGGACATCTAAAGACATTTCATATTGGACATCTAAATACATTTCATATTGGACATCTATATACATTTCATATTGGACATCTAAAGACATTTCATATTGGATATCTAAAGACATTTCATATTGGACATCTAAATACATTTCATATTGGACATCTAAATACATTTCATATTGGACATCTAAAAACATTTCATATTGGACATCTAAAGACATTTCATATTGGACATCTAAATACATTTCATATTGGATATCTAAAGACATTTCATATTGGACATCTAAATACATTTCATATTGGACATCTAAATACATTTCATATTAGACATCTAAAGACATTTCATATTAGACATCTAAAGACATTTCATATTGGACATCTAAAGACATTTCATATTGGACATCTAAAGACATTTCATATTGGACATCTAAATACATTTTATATTGGACATCAAAAGACATTTCATATTGGACATCTAAAGACCTTTCATATTGGACATCTAAAGACATTTCATATTGGACATCTAAATACATTTCATATTGGACATCTAAAAACATTTCATATTGGACATCTAAAGACATTTCATATTGGACATCTAAATACATTTCATATTGGACATCTAAATACATTTCATATTGTACATCTAAATACATTTCACATTGAACATCAAAAGACATTTCCTATTGGACATCTAAATACATTTCATATTGGACATCAAAAGAAATTTCATATTGGACATCTAAAGACATTTCATATTGGACATCTAAAGACATTTCATATTGGACATCTAAATACATTTCATATTGGACATCTATATACATTTCATATTGGACATCTAAAGACATTTCATATTGGATATCTAAAGACATTTCATATTGGACATCTAAATACATTTCATATTGGACATCTAAATACATTTCATATTGGACATCAAAAGACATTTCATATTAGACATCTAAAGACATTTCATATTGGACACCTAACGATATTTCATATTGGACATCTAAGGACATTTCATATTGGACATCTAAAGACATTTCATATTGGACATCTAAAGACATTTCATATTGGACATGTAAAGACATTTCATATTGAACATCTAAAGACATTTCATATTGAACATCAAAATACATTTCATATTGGTCATCTAAAGACATTTCATATTGGACATCAAAAGAAATTTCATATTGGACATCTAAAGACATTTCATATTGGACATCTAAAGACATTTCCTATTGGACATCAAAAGACTTTTCATATTGAACATCAAAAGACATTTCATATTGGACATCTAAATACATTTCATATTGGACATCTAAAGACATTTCATATTGGACATCAAAAGAAATTGCATATTGGACATCTAAAGACATTTCATATTGGACATCTAAAGACATTTCCTATTGGACATCAAAAGACTTTTCATATTGAACATCAAAAGACATTTCATATTGGACATCTAAATACATTTCATATTGGATATCTAAAGACATTTCATATTGGACATCTAAATACATTTCATATTGGACATCTAAATACATTTCATATTAGACATCTAAAGACATTTCATATTAGACATCTAAAGACATTTCATATTGGACATCTAAAGACATTTCATATTGGACATCTAAAGACATTTCATATTGGACATCTAAATACATTTTATATTGGACATCAAAAGACATTTCATATTGGACATCTAAAGACCTTTCATATTGGACATCTAAAGACATTTCATATTGGACATCTAAATACATTTCATATTGGACATCTAAAAACATTTCATATTGGACATCTAAAGACATTTCATATTGGACATCTAAATACATTTCATATTGGACATCTAAATACATTTCATATTGTACATCTAAATACATTTCACATTGAACATCAAAAGACATTTCCTATTGGACATCTAAATACATTTCATATTGGACATCTAAAGACATTTCATATTGGACATCTAAATACATTTTATATTGGACATCAAAAGACATTTCATATTGGACATCTAAAGACCTTTCATATTGGACATCTAAAGACATTTCATATTGGACATCTAAATACATTTCATATTGGACATCTAAAAACATTTCATATTGGACATCTAAAGACATTTCATATTGGACATCTAAATACATTTCATATTGGACATCTAAATACATTTCATATTGTACATCTAAATACATTTCACATTGAACATCAAAAGACATTTCCTATTGGACATCTAAATACATTTCATATTGGACATCAAAAGAAATTTCATATTGGACATCTAAAGACATTTCATATTGGACATCTAAAGACATTTCATATTGGACATCTAAATACATTTCATATTGGACATCTATATACATTTCATATTGGACATCTAAAGACATTTCATATTGGATATCTAAAGACATTTCATATTGGACATCTAAATACATTTCATATTGGACATCTAAATACATTTCATATTGGACATCAAAAGACATTTCATATTAGACATCTAAAGACATTTCATATTGGACACCTAACGATATTTCATATTGGACATCTAAGGACATTTCATATTGGACATCTAAAGACATTTCATATTGGACATCTAAAGACATTTCATATTGGACATGCAAAGACATTTCATATTGAACATCTAAAGACATTTCATATTGAACATCAAAATACATTTCATATTGGACATCTAAAGACATTTCCTATTGGACATCAAAAGACTTTTCATATTGAACATCAAAAGACATTTCATATTGGATATCTAAAGACATTTCATATTGGACATCTAAATACATTTCATATTGGACATCTAAATACATTTCATATTAGACATCTAAAGACATTTCATATTAGACATCTAAAGACATTTCATATTGGACATCTAAAGACATTTCATATTGGACATCTAAAGACATTTCATATTGGACATCTAAATACATTTTATATTGGACATCAAAAGACATTTCATATTGGACATCTAAAGACCTTTCATATTGGACATCTAAATACATTTCATATTGTACATCTAAATACATTTCACATTGAACATCAAAAGACATTTCCTATTGGACATCTAAATACATTTCATATTGGACATCTAAAGACATTTCATATTGGACATCTAAATACATTTTATATTGGACATCAAAAGACATTTCATATTGGACATCAAAAGACCTTTCATATTGGACATCTAAAGACATTTCATATTGGACATCTAAATACATTTCATATTGGACATCTAAAAACATTTCATATTGGACATCTAAAGACATTTCATATTGGACATCTAAATACATTTCATATTGGACATCTAAATACATTTCATATTGTACATCTAAATACATTTCACATTGAACATCAAAAGACATTTCCTATTGGACATCTAAATACATTTCATATTGGACATCTAAAGACATTTCATATTGGACATCTAAATACATTTTATATTGGACATCAAAAGACATTTCATATTGGACATCAAAAGACCTTTCATATTGGACATCTAAAGACATTTCATATTGGACATCTAAATACATTTCATATTGGACATCTAAAAACATTTCATATTGGACATCTAAAGACATTTCATATTGGACATCTAAATACATTTCATATTGGACATCTAAATACATTTCATATTGTACATCTAAATACATTTCACATTGAACATCAAAAGACATTTCCTATTGGACATCTAAATACATTTCATATTGGACATCAAAAGAAATTTCATATTGGACATCTAAAGACATTTCATATTGGACATCTAAAGACATTTCATATTGGACATCTAAATACATTTCATATTGGACATCTATATACATTTCATATTGGACATCTAAAGACATTTCATATTGGATATCTAAAGATATTTCATATTGGACATCTAAATACATTTCATATTGGACATCTAAATACATTTCATATTGGACATCAAAAGACATTTCATATTAGACATCTAAAGACATTTCATATTGGACACCTAACGATATTTCATATTGGACATCTAAGGACATTTCATATTGGACATCTAAAGACATTTCATATTGGATATCTAAAGACATTTCATATTGGACATGTAAAGACATTTCATATTGAACATCTAAAGACATTTCATATTGAACATCAAAATACATTTCATATTGGTCATCTAAAGACATTTCATATTGGACATCAAAAGAAATTTCATATTGGACATCTAAAGACATTTCATATTGGACATCTAAAGACATTTCCTATTGGACATCAAAAGACTTTTCATATTAAACATCAAAAGACATTTCATATTGGACATCTAAATACATTTCATATTGGACATCTAAAGACATTTCATATTGGACATCTAAATACATTTCATATTGGACATCAAAATACATTTCATATTAGACATCAAAAGACATTTCATATTAGACATCTAAAGACATTTCATATTGGACATCTAAAGACATTTCATATTGGACATCTAAAGACATTTCATATTGGACATCTAAAGACATTTCATATTGGACATCTAAAGACATTTCATATTGGACATCTAAATACATTTTATATTGGACATCAAAAGACATTTCATATTGGACATCTAAAGACCTTTCATATTGGACATCTAAATACATTTCATATTGTACATCTAAATACATTTCACATTGAACATCAAAAGACATTTCCTATTGGACATCTAAATACATTTCATATTGGACATCTAAAGACATTTCATATTGGACATCTAAATACATTTTATATTGGACATCAAAAGACATTTCATATTGGACATCAAAAGACCTTTCATATTGGACATCTAAAGACATTTCATATTGGACATCTAAATACATTTCATATTGGACATCTAAAAACATTTCATATTGGACATCTAAAGACATTTCATATTGGACATCTAAATACATTTCATATTGGACATCTAAATACATTTCATATTGTACATCTAAATACATTTCACATTGAACATCAAAAGACATTTCCTATTGGACATCTAAATACATTTCATATTGGACATCTAAATACATTTTATATTGGACATCAAAAGACATTTCATATTGGACATCAAAAGACCTTTCATATTGGACATCTAAAGACATTTCATATTGGACATCTAAATACATTTCATATTGGACATCTAAAAACATTTCATATTGGACATCTAAAGACATTTCATATTGGACATCTAAATACATTTCATATTGGACATCTAAATACATTTCATATTGTACATCTAAATACATTTCACATTGAACATCAAAAGACATTTCCTATTGGACATCTAAATACATTTCATATTGGACATCAAAAGAAATTTCATATTGGACATCTAAAGACATTTCATATTGGACATCTAAAGACATTTCATATTGGACATCTAAATACATTTCATATTGGACATCTATATACATTTCATATTGGACATCTAAAGACATTTCATATTGGATATCTAAAGACATTTCATATTGGACATCTAAATACATTTCATATTGGACATCTAAATACATTTCATATTGGACATCAAAAGACATTTCATATTAGACATCTAAAGACATTTCATATTGGACACCTAACGATATTTCATATTGGACATCTAAGGACATTTCATATTGGACATCTAAAGACATTTCATATTGGATATCTAAAGACATTTCATATTGGACATGTAAAGACATTTCATATTGAACATCTAAAGACATTTCATATTGAACATCAAAATACATTTCATATTGGACATCAAAAGACTTTTCATATTGGACATCTAAATACATTTCATATTGGACAACTAAATACATTTCATATTGGACATCTAAAGACATTTCATATTAGACATCTAAAGACCTTTCATATTGGACATCTAAATACATTTCATATTGGACATCTAAATACATTTCATATTAGACATCTAAAGACATTTCATATTAGACATCTAAATACATTTCATATTGGACATCTAAAGACATTTCAAATTGGACATCTAAAGACATTTCATATTGGACATCTAAATACATTTCATATTGGACATCTAAAGACATTTCATATTGGACATCTAAAGACCTTTCATATTGGACATCTAAAGACATTTCCTATTGGACATCAAAAGACTTTTCATATTGAACATCAAAAGACATTTCATATTGGACATCTAAATACATTTCATATTGGATATCTAAAGACATTTCATATTGGACATCTAAATACATTTCATATTGGACATCTAAATACATTTCATATTAGACATCTAAAGACATTTCATATTAGACATCTAAAGACATTTCATATTGGACATCTAAAGACATTTCATATTGGACATCTAAAGACATTTCATATTGGACATCTAAATACATTTTATATTGGACATCAAAAGACATTTCATATTGGACATCTAAAGACCTTTCATATTGGACATCTAAAGACATTTCATATTGGACATCTAAATACATTTCATATTGGACATCTAAAAACATTTCATATTGGACATCTAAAGACATTTCATATTGGACATCTAAATACATTTCATATTGGACATCTAAATACATTTCATATTGTACATCTAAATACATTTCACATTGAACATCAAAAGACATTTCCTATTGGACATCTAAATACATTTCATATTGGACATCAAAAGAAATTTCATATTGGACATCTAAAGACATTTCATATTGGACATCTAAAGACATTTCATATTGGACATCTAAATACATTTCATATTGGACATCTATATACATTTCATATTGGACATCTAAAGACATTTCATATTGGATATCTAAAGACATTTCATATTGGACATCTAAATACATTTCATATTGGATATCTAAAGACATTTCATATTGGACATCTAAATACATTTCATATTGGACATCTAAATACATTTCATATTAGACATCTAAAGACATTTCATATTAGACATCTAAAGACATTTCATATTGGACATCTAAAGACCTTTCATATTGGACATCTAAAGACATTTCCTATTGGACATCAAAAGACTTTTCATATTGAACATCAAAAGACATTTCATATTGGACATCTAAATACATTTCATATTGGATATCTAAAGACATTTCATATTGGACATCTAAATACATTTCATATTGGACATCTAAATACATTTCATATTAGACATCTAAAGACATTTCATATTAGACATCTAAAGACATTTCATATTGGACATCTAAAGACATTTCATATTGGACATCTAAAGACATTTCATATTGGACATCTAAATACATTTTATATTGGACATCAAAAGACATTTCATATTGGACATCTAAAGACCTTTCATATTGGACATCTAAAGACATTTCATATTGGACATCTAAATACATTTCATATTGGACATCTAAAAACATTTCATATTGGACATCTAAAGACATTTCATATTGGACATCTAAATACATTTCATATTGGACATCTAAATACATTTCATATTGTACATCTAAATACATTTCACATTGAACATCAAAAGACATTTCCTATTGGACATCTAAATACATTTCATATTGGACATCAAAAGAAATTTCATATTGGACATCTAAAGACATTTCATATTGGACATCTAAAGACATTTCATATTGGACATCTAAATACATTTCATATTGGACATCTATATACATTTCATATTGGACATCTAAAGACATTTCATATTGGATATCTAAAGACATTTCATATTGGACATCTAAATACATTTCATATTGGATATCTAAAGACATTTCATATTGGACATCTAAATACATTTCATATTGGACATCTAAATACATTTCATATTAGACATCTAAAGACATTTCATATTAGACATCTAAAGACATTTCATATTGGACATCTAAAGACATTTCATATTGGACATCTAAAGACATTTCATATTGGACATCTAAATACATTTTATATTGGACATCAAAAGACATTTCATATTGGACATCTAAAGACCTTTCATATTGGACATCTAAAGACATTTCATATTGGACATCTAAATACATTTCATATTGGACATCTAAAAACATTTCATATTGGACATCTAAAGACATTTCATATTGGACATCTAAATACATTTCATATTGGACATCTAAATACATTTCATATTGTACATCTAAATACATTTCACATTGAACATCAAAAGACATTTCCTATTGGACATCTAAATACATTTCATATTGGACATCAAAAGAAATTTCATATTGGACATCTAAAGACATTTCATATTGGACATCTAAAGACATTTCATATTGGACATCTAAATACATTTCATATTGGACATCTATATACATTTCATATTGGACATCTAAAGACATTTCATATTGGATATCTAAAGACATTTCATATTGGACATCTAAATACATTTCATATTGGACATCTAAATACATTTCATATTGGACATCTAAAAACATTTCATATTGGACATCTAAAGACATTTCATATTGGACATCTAAATACATTTCATATTGGATATCTAAAGACATTTCATATTGGACATCTAAATACATTTCATATTGGACATCTAAATACATTTCATATTAGACATCTAAAGACATTTCATATTAGACATCTAAAGACATTTCATATTGGACATCTAAAGACATTTCATATTGGACATCTAAAGACATTTCATATTGGACATCTAAATACATTTTATATTGGACATCAAAAGACATTTCATATTGGACATCTAAAGACCTTTCATATTGGACATCTAAAGACATTTCATATTGGACATCTAAATACATTTCATATTGGACATCTAAAAACATTTCATATTGGACATCTAAAGACATTTCATATTGGACATCTAAATACATTTCATATTGGACATCTAAATACATTTCATATTGTACATCTAAATACATTTCACATTGAACATCAAAAGACATTTCCTATTGGACATCTAAATACATTTCATATTGGACATCAAAAGAAATTTCATATTGGACATCTAAAGACATTTCATATTGGACATCTAAAGACATTTCATATTGGACATCTAAATACATTTCATATTGGACATCTATATACATTTCATATTGGACATCTAAAGACATTTCATATTGGATATCTAAAGACATTTCATATTGGACATCTAAATACATTTCATATTGGACATCTAAATACATTTCATATTGGACATCAAAAGACATTTCATATTAGACATCTAAAGACATTTCATATTGGACACCTAACGATATTTCATATTGGACATCTAAGGACATTTCATATTGGACATCTAAAGACATTTCATATTGGACATCTAAAGACATTTCATATTGGACATGTAAAGACATTTCATATTGAACATCTAAAGACATTTCATATTGAACATCAAAATACATTTCATATTGGTCATCTAAAGACATTTCATATTGGACATCAAAAGAAATTTCATATTGGACATCTAAAGACATTTCATATTGGACATCTAAAGACATTTCCTATTGGACATCAAAAGACTTTTCATATTGAACATCAAAAGACATTTCATATTGGACATCTAAATACATTTCATATTGGACATCTAAAGACATTTCATATTGGACATCAAAAGAAATTGCATATTGGACATCTAAAGACATTTCATATTGGACATCTAAAGACATTTCCTATTGGACATCAAAAGACTTTTCATATTGAACATCAAAAGACATTTCATATTGGACATCTAAATACATTTCATATTGGATATCTAAAGACATTTCATATTGGACATCTAAATACATTTCATATTGGACATCTAAATACATTTCATATTAGACATCTAAAGACATTTCATATTAGACATCTAAAGACATTTCATATTGGACATCTAAAGACATTTCATATTGGACATCTAAAGACATTTCATATTGGACATCTAAATACATTTTATATTGGACATCAAAAGACATTTCATATTGGACATCTAAAGACCTTTCATATTGGACATCTAAAGACATTTCATATTGGACATCTAAATACATTTCATATTGGACATCTAAAAACATTTCATATTGGACATCTAAAGACATTTCATATTGGACATCTAAATACATTTCATATTGGACATCTAAATACATTTCATATTGTACATCTAAATACATTTCACATTGAACATCAAAAGACATTTCCTATTGGACATCTAAATACATTTCATATTGGACATCTAAAGACATTTCATATTGGACATCTAAATACATTTTATATTGGACATCAAAAGACATTTCATATTGGACATCTAAAGACCTTTCATATTGGACATCTAAAGACATTTCATATTGGACATCTAAATACATTTCATATTGGACATCTAAAAACATTTCATATTGGACATCTAAAGACATTTCATATTGGACATCTAAATACATTTCATATTGGACATCTAAATACATTTCATATTGTACATCTAAATACATTTCACATTGAACATCAAAAGACATTTCCTATTGGACATCTAAATACATTTCATATTGGACATCAAAAGAAATTTCATATTGGACATCTAAAGACATTTCATATTGGACATCTAAAGACATTTCATATTGGACATCTAAATACATTTCATATTGGACATCTATATACATTTCATATTGGACATCTAAAGACATTTCATATTGGATATCTAAAGACATTTCATATTGGACATCTAAATACATTTCATATTGGACATCTAAATACATTTCATATTGGACATCAAAAGACATTTCATATTAGACATCTAAAGACATTTCATATTGGACACCTAACGATATTTCATATTGGACATCTAAGGACATTTCATATTGGACATCTAAAGACATTTCATATTGGACATCTAAAGACATTTCATATTGGACATGCAAAGACATTTCATATTGAACATCTAAAGACATTTCATATTGAACATCAAAATACATTTCATATTGGACATCTAAAGACATTTCCTATTGGACATCAAAAGACTTTTCATATTGAACATCAAAAGACATTTCATATTGGATATCTAAAGACATTTCATATTGGACATCTAAATACATTTCATATTGGACATCTAAATACATTTCATATTAGACATCTAAAGACATTTCATATTAGACATCTAAAGACATTTCATATTGGACATCTAAAGACATTTCATATTGGACATCTAAAGACATTTCATATTGGACATCTAAATACATTTTATATTGGACATCAAAAGACATTTCATATTGGACATCTAAAGACCTTTCATATTGGACATCTAAATACATTTCATATTGTACATCTAAATACATTTCACATTGAACATCAAAAGACATTTCCTATTGGACATCTAAATACATTTCATATTGGACATCTAAAGACATTTCATATTGGACATCTAAATACATTTTATATTGGACATCAAAAGACATTTCATATTGGACATCAAAAGACCTTTCATATTGGACATCTAAAGACATTTCATATTGGACATCTAAATACATTTCATATTGGACATCTAAAAACATTTCATATTGGACATCTAAAGACATTTCATATTGGACATCTAAATACATTTTATATTGGACATCAAAAGACATTTCATATTGTACATCTAAATACATTTCACATTGAACATCAAAAGACATTTCCTATTGGACATCTAAATACATTTCATATTGGACATCAAAAGAAATTTCATATTGGACATCTAAAGACATTTCATATTGGACATCTAAAGACATTTCATATTGGACATCTAAATACATTTCATATTGGACATCTATATACATTTCATATTGGACATCTAAAGACATTTCATATTGGATATCTAAAGACATTTCATATTGGACATCTAAATACATTTCATATTGGACATCTAAATACATTTCATATTGGACATCAAAAGACATTTCATATTAGACATCTAAAGACATTTCATATTGGACACCTAACGATATTTCATATTGGACATCTAAGGACATTTCATATTGGACATCTAAAGACATTTCATATTGGATATCTAAAGACATTTCATATTGGACATGTAAAGACATTTCATATTGAACATCTAAAGACATTTCATATTGAACATCAAAATACATTTCATATTGGTCATCTAAAGACATTTCATATTGGACATCAAAAGAAATTTCATATTGGACATCTAAAGACATTTCATATTGGACATCTAAAGACATTTCCTATTGGACATCAAAAGACTTTTCATATTAAACATCAAAAGACATTTCATATTGGACATCTAAATACATTTCATATTGGACATCTAAAGACATTTCATATTGGACATCTAAATACATTTCATATTGGACATCAAAATACATTTCATATTAGACATCAAAAGACATTTCATATTAGACATCTAAAGACATTTCATATTGGACATCTAAAGACATTTCATATTGGACATCTAAAGACATTTCATATTGGACATCTAAAGACATTTCATATTGGACATCTAAAGACATTTCATATTGGACATCTAAATACATTTTATATTGGACATCAAAAGACATTTCATATTGGACATCTAAAGACCTTTCATATTGGACATCTAAATACATTTCATATTGTACATCTAAATACATTTCACATTGAACATCAAAAGACATTTCCTATTGGACATCTAAATACATTTCATATTGGACATCTAAAGACATTTCATATTGGACATCTAAATACATTTTATATTGGACATCAAAAGACATTTCATATTGGACATCAAAAGACCTTTCATATTGGACATCTAAAGACATTTCATATTGGACATCTAAATAC
Source organism: Bathymodiolus brooksi (assembly GCA_963680875.1). Lineage (NCBI taxonomy): Eukaryota > Metazoa > Mollusca > Bivalvia > Mytilida > Modiolidae > Bathymodiolus > Bathymodiolus brooksi. Next base: position 95,782,146 of record OY804588.1, read on the forward strand.
ATTTCATATTGGACATCTAAAAACATTTCATATTGGACATCTAAAGACATTTCATATTGGACATCTAAATACATTTCATATTGGACATCTAAATACATTTCATATTGTACATCTAAATACATTTCACATTGAACATCAAAAGACATTTCCTATTGGACATCTAAATACATTTCATATTGGACATCTAAAGACATTTCATATTGGACATCTAAATACATTTTATATTGGACATCAAAAGACATTTCATATTGGACATCAAAAGACCTTTCATATTGGACATCTAAAGACATTTCATATTGGACATCTAAATACATTTCATATTGGACATCTAAAAACATTTCATATTGGACATCTAAAGACATTTCATATTGGACATCTAAATACATTTCATATTGGACATCTAAATACATTTCATATTGTACATCTAAATACATTTCACATTGAACATCAAAAGACATTTCATATTGGACATCAAAAGACCTTTCATATTGGACATCTAAAGACATTTCATATTGGACATCTAAATACATTTCATATTGGACATCTAAAAACATTTCATATTGGACATCTAAAGACATTTCATATTGGACATCTAAATACATTTCATATTGGACATCTAAATACATTTCCTATTGGACATCTAAATACATTTCATATTGGACATCAAAAGAAATTTCATATTGGACATCTAAAGACATTTCATATTGGACATCTAAAGACATTTCATATTGGACATCTAAATACATTTCATATTGGACATCTATATACATTTCATATTGGACATCTAAAGACATTTCATATTGGATATCTAAAGACATTTCATATTGGACATCTAAATACATTTCATATTGGACATCTAAATACATTTCATATTGGACATCAAAAGACATTTCATATTAGACATCTAAAGACATTTCATATTGGACACCTAACGATATTTCATATTGGACATCTAAGGACATTTCATATTGGACATCTAAAGACATTTCATATTGGATATCTAAAGACATTTCATATTGGACATGTAAAGACATTTCATATTGAACATCTAAAGACATTTCATATTGAACATCAAAATACATTTCATATTGGTCATCTAAAGACATTTCATATTGGACATCAAAAGAAATTTCATATTGGACATCTAAAGACATTTCATATTGGACATCTAAAGACATTTCCTATTGGACATCAAAAGACTTTTCATATTAAACATCAAAAGACATTTCATATTGGACATCTAAATACATTTCATATTGGACATCTAAAGACATTTCATATTGGACATCTAAATACATTTCATATTGGACATCAAAATACATTTCATATTAGACATCAAAAGACATTTCATATTAGACATCTAAAGACATTTCATATTGGACATCTAAAGACATTTCATATTGGACATCTAAAGACATTTCATATTGGACATCTAAATACATTTTATATTGGACATCTAAAGACATTTCATATTGGACATCTAAAGACCTTTCATATTGGACATCTAAAGACATTTCATATTGGACATCTAAATACATTTCATATTGGACATCTAAAAACATTTCATATTGGACATCTAAAGACATTTCATATTGGACATCTAAATACATTTCAATTTGGACATCTAAATACATTTCATATTGGACATCTAAATACATTTCATATTGAACATCAAAAGACATTTCCTATTGGACATCTAAATACATTTCATATTGGACATCAAAAGACATTTCATATTGGACATCTAAAGACATTTCATATTGGACATCTAAAGACATTTCATTTTGGACATCAAAAGACATTTCATATTGGACATCAAAAGACATTTCATATTGGACATCAAAAGACTTTTCATATTGGACATCTAAATACATTTCATATTGGACAACTAAATACATTTCATATTGGACATCTAAAGACATTTCATATTAGACATCTAAAGACCTTTCATATTGGACATCTAAATACATTTCATATTGGACATCTAAATACATTTCATATTAGACATCTAAAGACATTTCATATTAGACATCTAAATACATTTCATATTGGACATCTAAAGACATTTCAAATTGGACATCTAAAGACATTTCATATTGGACATCTAAATACATTTCATATTGGACATCTAAAGACATTTCATATTGGACATCTAAAGACCTTTCATATTGGACATCTAAAGACATTTCCTATTGGACATCAAAAGACTTTTCATATTGAACATCAAAAGACATTTCATATTGGACATCTAAAGACATTTCATATTGGACATCTAAAGACATTTCATATTGGACATCTAAATACATTTCATATTGGACATCTATATACATTTCATATTGGACATCTAAAGACATTTCATATTGGATATCTAAAGACATTTCATATTGGACATCTAAATACATTTCATATTGGACATCTAAATACATTTCATATTGGACATCAAAAGACATTTCATATTAGACATCTAAAGACATTTCATATTGGACACCTAACGATATTTCATATTGGACATCTAAGGACATTTCATATTGGACATCTAAAGACATTTCATATTGGACATCTAAAGACATTTCATATTGGACATGTAAAGACATTTCATATTGAACATCTAAAGACATTTCATATTGAACATCAAAATACATTTCATATTGGTCATCTAAAGACATTTCATATTGGACATCAAAAGAAATTTCATATTGGACATCTAAAGACATTTCATATTGGACATCTAAAGACATTTCCTATTGGACATCAAAAGACTTTTCATATTGAACATCAAAAGACATTTCATATTGGACATCTAAATACATTTCATATTGGACATCTAAAGACATTTCATATTGGACATCAAAAGAAATTGCATATTGGACATCTAAAGACATTTCATATTGGACATCTAAAGACATTTCCTATTGGACATCAAAAGACTTTTCATATTGAACATCAAAAGACATTTCATATTGGACATCTAAATACATTTCATATTGGATATCTAAAGACATTTCATATTGGACATCTAAATACATTTCATATTGGACATCTAAATACATTTCATATTAGACATCTAAAGACATTTCATATTAGACATCTAAAGACATTTCATATTGGACATCTAAAGACATTTCATATTGGACATCTAAAGACATTTCATATTGGACATCTAAATACATTTTATATTGGACATCAAAAGACATTTCATATTGGACATCTAAAGACCTTTCATATTGGACATCTAAAGACATTTCATATTGGACATCTAAATACATTTCATATTGGACATCTAAAAACATTTCATATTGGACATCTAAAGACATTTCATATTGGACATCTAAATACATTTCATATTGGACATCTAAATACATTTCATATTGTACATCTAAATACATTTCACATTGAACATCAAAAGACATTTCCTATTGGACATCTAAATACATTTCATATTGGACATCTAAAGACATTTCATATTGGACATCTAAATACATTTTATATTGGACATCAAAAGACATTTCATATTGGACATCTAAAGACCTTTCATATTGGACATCTAAAGACATTTCATATTGGACATCTAAAGACATTTCATATTGGACATCAAAAGAAATTGCATATTGGACATCTAAAGACATTTCATATTGGACATCTAAAGACATTTCCTATTGGACATCAAAAGACTTTTCATATTGAACATCAAAAGACATTTCATATTGGACATCTAAATACATTTCATATTGGATATCTAAAGACATTTCATATTGGACATCTAAATACATTTCATATTGGACATCTAAATACATTTCATATTAGACATCTAAAGACATTTCATATTAGACATCTAAAGACATTTCATATTGGACATCTAAAGACATTTCATATTGGACATCTAAAGACATTTCATATTGGACATCTAAATACATTTTATATTGGACATCAAAAGACATTTCATATTGGACATCTAAAGACCTTTCATATTGGACATCTAAAGACATTTCATATTGGACATCTAAATACATTTCATATTGGACATCTAAAAACATTTCATATTGGACATCTAAAGACATTTCATATTGGACATCTAAATACATTTCATATTGGACATCTAAATACATTTCATATTGTACATCTAAATACATTTCACATTGAACATCAAAAGACATTTCCTATTGGACATCTAAATACATTTCATATTGGACATCTAAAGACATTTCATATTGGACATCTAAATACATTTTATATTGGACATCAAAAGACATTTCATATTGGACATCTAAAGACCTTTCATATTGGACATCTAAAGACATTTCATATTGGACATCTAAATACATTTCATATTGGACATCTAAAAACATTTCATATTGGACATCTAAAGACATTTCATATTGGACATCTAAATACATTTCATATTGGACATCTAAATACATTTCATATTGTACATCTAAATACATTTCACATTGAACATCAAAAGACATTTCCTATTGGACATCTAAATACATTTCATATTGGACATCAAAAGAAATTTCATATTGGACATCTAAAGACATTTCATATTGGACATCTAAAGACATTTCATATTGGACATCTAAATACATTTCATATTGGACATCTATATACATTTCATATTGGACATCTAAATACATTTCATATTGGACATCTAAATACATTTCATATTAGACATCTAAAGACATTTCATATTAGACATCTAAAGACATTTCATATTGGACATCTAAAGACATTTCATATTGGACATCTAAAGACATTTCATATTGGACATCTAAATACATTTTATATTGGACATCAAAAGACATTTCATATTGGACATCTAAAGACCTTTCATATTGGACATCTAAAGACATTTCATATTGGACATCTAAATACATTTCATATTGGACATCTAAAAACATTTCATATTGGACATCTAAAGACATTTCATATTGGACATCTAAATACATTTCATATTGGACATCTAAATACATTTCATATTGTACATCTAAATACATTTCACATTGAACATCAAAAGACATTTCCTATTGGACATCTAAATACATTTCATATTGGACATCTAAAGACATTTCATATTGGACATCTAAATACATTTTATATTGGACATCAAAAGACATTTCATATTGGACATCTAAAGACCTTTCATATTGGACATCTAAAGACATTTCATATTGGACATCTAAATACATTTCATATTGGACATCTAAAAACATTTCATATTGGACATCTAAAGACATTTCATATTGGACATCTAAATACATTTCATATTGGACATCTAAATACATTTCATATTGTACATCTAAATACATTTCACATTGAACATCAAAAGACATTTCCTATTGGACATCTAAATACATTTCATATTGGACATCAAAAGAAATTTCATATTGGACATCTAAAGACATTTCATATTGGACATCTAAAGACATTTCATATTGGACATCTAAATACATTTCATATTGGACATCTATATACATTTCATATTGGACATCTAAAGACATTTCATATTGGATATCTAAAGACATTTCATATTGGACATCTAAATACATTTCATATTGGACATCTAAATACATTTCATATTGGACATCAAAAGACATTTCATATTAGACATCTAAAGACATTTCATATTGGACACCTAACGATATTTCATATTGGACATCTAAGGACATTTCATATTGGACATCTAAAGACATTTCATATTGGACATCTAAAGACATTTCATATTGGACATGTAAAGACATTTCATATTGAACATCTAAAGACATTTCATATTGAACATCAAAATACATTTCATATTGGACATCTAAAGACATTTCCTATTGGACATCAAAAGACTTTTCATATTGAACATCAAAAGACATTTCATATTGGACATCTAAATACATTTCATATTGGATATCTAAAGACATTTCATATTGGACATCTAAATACATTTCATATTGGACATCTAAATACATTTCATATTAGACATCTAAAGACATTTCATATTAGACATCTAAAGACATTTCATATTGGACATCTAAAGACATTTCATATTGGACATCTAAAGACATTTCATATTGGACATCTAAATACATTTTATATTGGACATCAAAAGACATTTCATATTGGACATCTAAAGACCTTTCATATTGGACATCTAAAGACATTTCATATTGGACATCTAAATACATTTCATATTGGACATCTAAAAACATTTCATATTGGACATCGAAAGACATTTCATATTGGACATCTAAATACATTTCATATTGGACATCTAAATACATTTCATATTGTACATCTAAATACATTTCACATTGAACATCAAAAGACATGTCCTATTGGACATCTAAATACATTTCATATTGGACATCTAAAGACATTTCATATTGGACATCTAAATACATTTTATATTGGACATCAAAAGACATTTCATATTGGACATCTAAAGACCTTTCATATTGGACATCTAAAGACATTTCATATTGGACATCTAAATACATTTCATATTGGACATCTAAAAACATTTCATATTGGACATCTAAAGACATTTCATATTGGACATCTAAATACATTTCATATTGGACATCTAAATACATTTCATATTGTACATCTAAATACATTTCACATTGAACATCAAAAGACATTTCCTATTGGACATCTAAATACATTTCATATTGGACATCAAAAGAAATTTCATATTGGACATCTAAAGACATTTCATATTGGACATCTAAAGACATTTCATATTGGACATCTAAATACATTTTATATTGGACATCTATATACATTTCATATTGGACATCTAAAGACATTTCATATTGGATATCTAAAGACATTTCATATTGGACATCTAAATACATTTCATATTGGACATCTAAATACATTTCATATTGGACATCAAAAGACATTTCATATTAGACATCTAAAGACATTTCATATTGGACACCTAACGATATTTCATATTGGACATCTAAGGACATTTCATATTGGACATCTAAAGACATTTCATATTGGATATCTAAAGACATTTCATATTGGACATGTAAAGACATTTCATATTGAACATCTAAAGACATTTCATATTGAACATCAAAATACATTTCATATTGGTCATCTAAAGACATTTCATATTGGACATCAAAAGAAATTTCATATTGGACATCTAAAGACATTTCATATTGGACATCTAAAGACATTTCCTATTGGACATCAAAAGACTTTTCATATTAAACATCAAAAGACATTTCATATTGGACATCTAAATACATTTCATATTGGACATCTAAAGACATTTCATATTGGACATCTAAATACATTTCATATTGGACATCTAAATACATTTCATATTAGACATCAAAAGACATTTCATATTAGACATCTAAAGACATTTCATATTGGACATCTAAAGACATTTCATATTGGACATCTAAAGACATTTCATATTGGACATCTAAATACATTTTATATTGGACATCTAAAGACATTTCATATTGGACATCTAAAGACCTTTCATATTGGACATCTAAAGACATTTCATATTGGACATCTAAATACATTTCATATTGGACATCTAAAAACATTTCATATTGGACATCTAAAGACATTTCATATTGGACATCTAAATACATTTCAATTTGGACATCTAAATACATTTCATATTGGACATCTAAATACATTTCATATTGAACATCAAAAGACATTTCCTATTGGACATCTAAATACATTTCATATTGGACATCAAAAGACATTTCATATTGGACATCTAAAGACATTTCATATTGGACATCTAAAGACATTTCATTTTGGACATCAAAAGACATTTCATATTGGACATCAAAAGACATTTCATATTGGACATCAAAAGACTTTTCATATTGGACATCTAAATACATTTCATATTGGACAACTAAATACATTTCATATTGGACATCTAAAGACATTTCATATTAGACATCTAAAGACCTTTCATATTGGACATCTAAATACATTTCATATTGGACATCTAAATACATTTCATATTAGACATCTAAAGACATTTCATATTAGACATCTAAATACATTTCATATTGGACATCTAAAGACATTTCAAATTGGACATCTAAAGACATTTCATATTGGACATCTAAATACATTTCATATTGGACATCTAAAGACATTTCATATTGGACATCTAAAGACCTTTCATATTGGACATCTAAAGACATTTCCTATTGGACATCAAAAGACTTTTCATATTGAACATCAAAAGACATTTCATATTGGACATCTAAAGACATTTCATATTGGACATCTAAAGACATTTCATATTGGACATCTAAATACATTTCATATTGGACATCTATATACATTTCATATTGGACATCTAAAGACATTTCATATTGGATATCTAAAGACATTTCATATTGGACATCTAAATACATTTCATATTGGACATCTAAATACATTTCATATTGGACATCAAAAGACATTTCATATTAGACATCTAAAGACATTTCATATTGGACACCTAACGATATTTCATATTGGACATCTAAGGACATTTCATATTGGACATCTAAAGACATTTCATATTGGACATCTAAAGACATTTCATATTGGACATGTAAAGACATTTCATATTGAACATCTAAAGACATTTCATATTGAACATCAAAATACATTTCATATTGGTCATCTAAAGACATTTCATATTGGACATCAAAAGAAATTTCATATTGGACATCTAAAGACATTTCATATTGGACATCTAAAGACATTTCCTATTGGACATCAAAAGACTTTTCATATTGAACATCAAAAGACATTTCATATTGGACATCTAAATACATTTCATATTGGACATCTAAAGACATTTCATATTGGACATCAAAAGAAATTGCATATTGGACATCTAAAGACATTTCATATTGGACATCTAAAGACATTTCCTATTGGACATCAAAAGACTTTTCATATTGAACATCAAAAGACATTTCATATTGGACATCTAAATACATTTCATATTGGATATCTAAAGACATTTCATATTGGACATCTAAATACATTTCATATTGGACATCTAAATACATTTCATATTAGACATCTAAAGACATTTCATATTAGACATCTAAAGACATTTCATATTGGACATCTAAAGACATTTCATATTGGACATCTAAAGACATTTCATATTGGACATCTAAATACATTTCATATTGGACATCAAAAGACATTTCATATTGGACATCTAAAGACCTTTCATATTGGACATCTAAAGACATTTCATATTGGACATCTAAATACATTTCATATTGGACATCTAAAAACATTTCATATTGGACATCTAAAGACATTTCATATTGGACATCTAAATACATTTCATATTAGACATCTAAAGACATATCATATTAGACATCTAAATACATTTCATATTGGACATCTAAAGACATTTCAAATTGGACATCTAAAGACATTTCATATTGGACATCTAAATACATTTCATATTGGACATCTAAAGACATTTCATATTGGACATCTAAAGACCTTTCATATTGGACATCTAAAGACATTTCCTATTGGACATCAAAAGACTTTTCATATTGAACATCAAAAGACATTTCATATTGGACATCTAAAGACATTTCATATTGGACATCTAAAGACATTTCATATTGGACATCTAAATACATTTCATATTGGACATCTATATACATTTCATATTGGACATCTAAAGACATTTCATATTGGATATCTAAAGACATTTCATATTGGACATCTAAATACATTTCATATTGGACATCTAAATACATTTCATATTGGACATCAAAAGACATTTCATATTAGACATCTAAAGACATTTCATATTGGACACCTAACGATATTTCATATTGGACATCTAAGGACATTTCATATTGGACATCTAAAGACATTTCATATTGGACATCTAAAGACATTTCATATTGGACATGTAAAGACATTTCATATTGAACATCTAAAGACATTTCATATTGAACATCAAAATACATTTCATATTGGTCATCTAAAGACATTTCATATTGGACATCAAAAGAAATTTCATATTGGACATCTAAAGACATTTCATATTGGACATCTAAAGACATTTCCTATTGGACATCAAAAGACTTTTCATATTGAACATCAAAAGACATTTCATATTGGACATCTAAATACATTTCATATTGGACATCTAAAGACATTTCATATTGGACATCAAAAGAAATTGCATATTGGACATCTAAAGACATTTCATATTGGACATCTAAAGACATTTCCTATTGGACATCAAAAGACTTTTCATATTGAACATCAAAAGACATTTCATATTGGACATCTAAATACATTTCATATTGGATATCTAAAGACATTTCATATTGGACATCTAAATACATTTCATATTGGACATCTAAATACATTTCATATTAGACATCTAAAGACATTTCATATTAGACATCTAAAGACATTTCATATTGGACATCTAAAGACATTTCATATTGGACATCTAAAGACATTTCATATTGGACATCTAAATACATTTTATATTGGACATCAAAAGACATTTCATATTGGACATCTAAAGACCTTTCATATTGGACATCTAAAGACATTTCATATTGGACATCTAAATACATTTCATATTGGACATCTAAAAACATTTCATATTGGACATCTAAAGACATTTCATATTGGACATCTAAATACATTTCATATTGGACATCTAAATACATTTCATATTGTACATCTAAATACATTTCACATTGAACATCAAAAGACATTTCCTATTGGACATCTAAATACATTTCATATTGGACATCTAAAGACATTTCATATTGGACATCTAAATACATTTTATATTGGACATCAAAAGACATTTCATATTGGACATCTAAAGACCTTTCATATTGGACATCTAAAGACATTTCATATTGGACATCTAAAGACATTTCATATTGGACATCAAAAGAAATTGCATATTGGACATCTAAAGACATTTCATATTGGACATCTAAAGACATTTCCTATTGGACATCAAAAGACTTTTCATATTGAACATCAAAAGACATTTCATATTGGACATCTAAATACATTTCATATTGGATATCTAAAGACATTTCATATTGGACATCTAAATACATTTCATATTGGACATCTAAATACATTTCATATTAGACATCTAAAGACATTTCATATTAGACATCTAAAGACATTTCATATTGGACATCTAAAGACATTTCATATTGGACATCTAAAGACATTTCATATTGGACATCTAAATACATTTTATATTGGACATCAAAAGACATTTCATATTGGACATCTAAAGACCTTTCATATTGGACATCTAAAGACATTTCATATTGGACATCTAAATACATTTCATATTGGACATCTAAAAACATTTCATATTGGACATCTAAAGACATTTCATATTGGACATCTAAATACATTTCATATTGGACATCTAAATACATTTCATATTGTACATCTAAATACATTTCACATTGAACATCAAAAGACATTTCCTATTGGACATCTAAATACATTTCATATTGGACATCTAAAGACATTTCATATTGGACATCTAAATACATTTTATATTGGACATCAAAAGACATTTCATATTGGACATCTAAAGACCTTTCATATTGGACATCTAAAGACATTTCATATTGGACATCTAAATACATTTCATATTGGACATCTAAAAACATTTCATATTGGACATCTAAAGACATTTCATATTGGACATCTAAATACATTTCATATTGGACATCTAAATACATTTCATATTGTACATCTAAATACATTTCACATTGAACATCAAAAGACATTTCCTATTGGACATCTAAATACATTTCATATTGGACATCAAAAGAAATTTCATATTGGACATCTAAAGACATTTCATATTGGACATCTAAAGACATTTCATATTGGACATCTAAATACATTTCATATTGGACATCTATATACATTTCATATTGGACATCTAAATACATTTCATATTGGACATCTAAATACATTTCATATTAGACATCTAAAGACATTTCATATTAGACATCTAAAGACATTTCATATTGGACATCTAAAGACATTTCATATTGGACATCTAAAGACATTTCATATTGGACATCTAAATACATTTTATATTGGACATCAAAAGACATTTCATATTGGACATCTAAAGACCTTTCATATTGGACATCTAAAGACATTTCATATTGGACATCTAAATACATTTCATATTGGACATCTAAAAACATTTCATATTGGACATCTAAAGACATTTCATATTGGACATCTAAATACATTTCATATTGGACATCTAAATACATTTCATATTGTACATCTAAATACATTTCACATTGAACATCAAAAGACATTTCCTATTGGACATCTAAATACATTTCATATTGGACATCTAAAGACATTTCATATTGGACATCTAAATACATTTTATATTGGACATCAAAAGACATTTCATATTGGACATCTAAAGACCTTTCATATTGGACATCTAAAGACATTTCATATTGGACATCTAAATACATTTCATATTGGACATCTAAAAACATTTCATATTGGACATCTAAAGACATTTCATATTGGACATCTAAATACATTTCATATTGGACATCTAAATACATTTCATATTGTACATCTAAATACATTTCACATTGAACATCAAAAGACATTTCCTATTGGACATCTAAATACATTTCATATTGGACATCAAAAGAAATTTCATATTGGACATCTAAAGACATTTCATATTGGACATCTAAAGACATTTCATATTGGACATCTAAATACATTTCATATTGGACATCTATATACATTTCATATTGGACATCTAAAGACATTTCATATTGGATATCTAAAGACATTTCATATTGGACATCTAAATACATTTCATATTGGACATCTAAATACATTTCATATTGGACATCAAAAGACATTTCATATTAGACATCTAAAGACATTTCATATTGGACACCTAACGATATTTCATATTGGACATCTAAGGACATTTCATATTGGACATCTAAAGACATTTCATATTGGACATCTAAAGACATTTCATATTGGACATGTAAAGACATTTCATATTGAACATCTAAAGACATTTCATATTGAACATCAAAATACATTTCATATTGGACATCAAAAGACATTTCCTATTGGACATCAAAAGACTTTTCATATTGAACATCAAAAGACATTTCATATTGGACATCTAAATACATTTCATATTGGATATCTAAAGACATTTCATATTGGACATCTAAATACATTTCATATTGGACATCTAAATACATTTCATATTAGACATCTAAAGACATTTCATATTAGACATCTAAAGACATTTCATATTGGACATCTAAAGACATTTCATATTGGACATCTAAAGACATTTCATATTGGACATCTAAATACATTTTATATTGGACATCAAAAGACATTTCATATTGGACATCTAAAGACCTTTCATATTGGACATCTAAAGACATTTCATATTGGACATCTAAATACATTTCATATTGGACATCTAAAAACATTTCATATTGGACATCGAAAGACATTTCATATTGGACATCTAAATACATTTCATATTGGACATCTAAATACATTTCATATTGTACATCTAAATACATTTCACATTGAACATCAAAAGACATTTCCTATTGGACATCTAAATACATTTCATATTGGACATCTAAAGACATTTCATATTGGACATCTAAATACATTTTATATTGGACATCAAAAGACATTTCATATTGGACATCTAAAGACCTTTCATATTGGACATCTAAAGACATTTCATATTGGACATCTAAATACATTTCATATTGGACATCTAAAAACATTTCATATTGGACATCTAAAGACATTTCATATTGGACATCTAAATACATTTCATATTGGACATCTAAATACATTTCATATTGTACATCTAAATACATTTCACATTGAACATCAAAAGACATTTCCTATTGGACATCTAAATACATTTCATATTGGACATCAAAAGAAATTTCATATTGGACATCTAAAGACATTTCATATTGGACATCTAAAGACATTTCATATTGGACATCTAAATACATTTTATATTGGACATCTATATACATTTCATATTGGACATCTAAAGACATTTCATATTGGATATCTAAAGACATTTCATATTGGACATCTAAATACATTTCATATTGGACATCTAAATACATTTCATATTGGACATCAAAAGACATTTCATATTAGACATCTAAAGACATTTCATATTGGACACCTAACGATATTTCATATTGGACATCTAAGGACATTTCATATTGGACATCTAAAGACATTTCATATTGGATATCTAAAGACATTTCATATTGGACATGTAAAGACATTTCATATTGAACATCTAAAGACATTTCATATTGAACATCAAAATACATTTCATATTGGTCATCTAAAGACATTTCATATTGGACATCAAAAGAAATTTCATATTGGACATCTAAAGACATTTCATATTGGACATCTAAAGACATTTCCTATTGGACATCAAAAGACTTTTCATATTAAACATCAAAAGACATTTCATATTGGACATCTAAATACATTTCATATTGGACATCTAAAGACATTTCATATTGGACATCTAAATACATTTCATATTGGACATCTAAATACATTTCATATTAGACATCAAAAGACATTTCATATTAGACATCTAAAGACATTTCATATTGGACATCTAAAGACATTTCATATTGGACATCTAAAGACATTTCATATTGGACATCTAAATACATTTTATATTGGACATCTAAAGACATTTCATATTGGACATCTAAAGACCTTTCATATTGGACATCTAAAGACATTTCATATTGGACATCTAAATACATTTCATATTGGACATCTAAAAACATTTCATATTGGACATCTAAAGACATTTCATATTGGACATCTAAATACATTTCAATTTGGACATCTAAATACATTTCATATTGGACATCTAAATACATTTCATATTGAACATCAAAAGACATTTCCTATTGGACATCTAAATACATTTCATATTGGACATCAAAAGACATTTCATATTGGACATCTAAAGACATTTCATATTGGACATCTAAAGACATTTCATTTTGGACATCAAAAGACATTTCATATTGGACATCAAAAGACATTTCATATTGGACATCAAAAGACTTTTCATATTGGACATCTAAATACATTTCATATTGGACAACTAAATACATTTCATATTGGACATCTAAAGACATTTCATATTAGACATCTAAAGACCTTTCATATTGGACATCTAAATACATTTCATATTGGACATCTAAATACATTTCATATTAGACATCTAAAGACATTTCATATTAGACATCTAAATACATTTCATATTGGACATCTAAAGACATTTCAAATTGGACATCTAAAGACATTTCATATTGGACATCTAAATACATTTCATATTGGACATCTAAAGACATTTCATATTGGACATCTAAAGACCTTTCATATTGGACATCTAAAGACATTTCCTATTGGACATCAAAAGACTTTTCATATTGAACATCAAAAGACATTTCATATTGGACATCTAAAGACATTTCATATTGGACATCTAAAGACATTTCATATTGGACATCTAAATACATTTCATATTGGACATCTATATACATTTCATATTGGACATCTAAAGACATTTCATATTGGATATCTAAAGACATTTCATATTGGACATCTAAATACATTTCATATTGGACATCTAAATACATTTCATATTGGACATCAAAAGACATTTCATATTAGACATCTAAAGACATTTCATATTGGACACCTAACGATATTTCATATTGGACATCTAAGGACATTTCATATTGGACATCTAAAGACATTTCATATTGGACATCTAAAGACATTTCATATTGGACATGTAAAGACATTTCATATTGAACATCTAAAGACATTTCATATTGAACATCAAAATACATTTCATATTGGTCATCTAAAGACATTTCATATTGGACATCAAAAGAAATTTCATATTGGACATCTAAAGACATTTCATATTGGACATCTAAAGACATTTCCTATTGGACATCAAAAGACTTTTCATATTGAACATCAAAAGACATTTCATATTGGACATCTAAATACATTTCATATTGGACATCTAAAGACATTTCATATTGGACATCAAAAGAAATTGCATATTGGACATCTAAAGACATTTCATATTGGACATCTAAAGACATTTCCTATTGGACATCAAAAGACTTTTCATATTGAACATCAAAAGACATTTCATATTGGACATCTAAATACATTTCATATTGGATATCTAAAGACATTTCATATTGGACATCTAAATACATTTCATATTGGACATCTAAATACATTTCATATTAGACATCTAAAGACATTTCATATTAGACATCTAAAGACATTTCATATTGGACATCTAAAGACATTTCATATTGGACATCTAAAGACATTTCATATTGGACATCTAAATACATTTCATATTGGACATCAAAAGACATTTCATATTGGACATCTAAAGACCTTTCATATTGGACATCTAAAGACATTTCATATTGGACATCTAAATACATTTCATATTGGACATCTAAAAACATTTCATATTGGACATCTAAAGACATTTCATATTGGACATCTAAATACATTTCATATTGGACATATAAATACATTTCATATTGTACATCTAAATACATTTCACATTGAACATCAAAAGACATTTCCTATTGGACATCTAAATACATTTCATATTGGACATCTAAAGACATTTCATATTGGACATCTAAATACAATTTATATTGGACATCAAAAGACATTTCATATTGGACATCTAAAGACCTTTCATATTGGACATCTAAAGACATTTCATATTGGACATCTAAAGACATTTCATATTGGACATCAAAAGAAATTGCATATTGGACATCTAAAGACATTTCATATTGGACATCTAAAGACATTTCCTATTGGACATCAAAAGACTTTTCATATTGAACATCAAAAGACATTTCATATTAGACATCTAAATACATTTCATATTGGATATCTAAAGACATTTCATATTGGACATCTAAATACATTTCATATTGGACATCTAAATACATTTCATATTAGACATCAAAAGACATTTCATATTAGACATCTAAAGACATTTCATATTGGACATCTAAAGACATTTCATATTGGACATCTAAAGACATTTCATATTGGACATCTAAATACATTTTATATTGGACATCAAAAGACATTTCATATTGGACATCTAAAGACCTTTCATATTGGACATCTAAAGACATTTCATATTGGACATCTAAATACATTTCATATTGGACATCTAAAAACATTTCATATTGGACATCTAAAGACATTTCATATTGGACATCTAAATACATTTCATATTGGACATCTAAATACATTTCATATTGTACATCTAAATACATTTCACATTGAACATCAAAAGACATTTCCTATTGGACATCTAAATACATTTCATATTGGACATCTAAAGACATTTCATATTGGACATCTAAATACATTTTATATTGGACATCAAAAGACATTTCATATTGGACATCTAAAGACCTTTCATATTGGACATCTAAAGACATTTCATATTGGACATCTAAATACATTTCATATTGGACATCTAAAAACATTTCATATTGGACATCTAAAGACATTTCATATTGGACATCTAAATACATTTCATATTGGACATCTAAATACATTTCATATTGTACATCTAAATACATTTCACATTGAACATCAAAAGACATTTCCTATTGGACATCTAAATACATTTCATATTGGACATCAAAAGAAATTTCATATTGGACATCTAAAGACATTTCATATTGGACATCTAAAGACATTTCATATTGGACATCTAAATACATTTCATATTGGACATCTATATACATTTCATATTGGACATCTAAAGACATTTCATATTGGATATCTAAAGACATTTCATATTGGACATCTAAATACATTTCATATTGGACATCTAAATACATTTCATATTGGACATCAAAAGACATTTCATATTAGACATCTAAAGACATTTCATATTGGACACCTAACGATATTTCATATTGGACATCTAAGGACATTTCATATTGGACATCTAAAGACATTTCATATTGGACATCTAAAGACATTTCATATTGGACATGTAAAGACATTTCATATTGAACATCTAAAGACATTTCATATTGAACATCAAAATACATTTCATATTGGTCATCTAAAGACATTTCATATTGGACATCAAAAGAAATTTCATATTGGACATCTAAAGACATTTCATATTGGACATCTAAAGACATTTCCTATTGGACATCAAAAGACTTTTCATATTGAACATCAAAAGACATTTCATATTGGACATCTAAATACATTTCATATTGGACATCTAAAGACATTTCATATTGGACATCTAAATACATTTCATATTGGACATCTAAATACATTTCATATTAGACATCAAAAGACATTTCATATTAGACATCTAAAGACATTTCATATTGGACATCTAAAGACATTTCATATTGGACATCTAAAGACATTTCATATTGGACATCTAAATACATTTTATATTGGACATCTAAAGACATTTCATATTGGACATCTAAAGACCTTTCATATTGGACATCTAAAGACATTTCATATTGGACATCTAAATACATTTCATATTGGACATCTAAAAACATTTCATATTGGACATCTAAAGACATTTCATATTGGACATCTAAATACATTTCAATTTGGACATCTAAATACATTTCATATTGGACATCTAAATACATTTCATATTGAACATCAAAAGACATTTCCTATTGGACATCTAAATACATTTCATATTGGACATCAAAAGACATTTCATATTGGACATCTAAAGACATTTCATATTGGACATCTAAAGACATTTCATTTTGGACATCAAAAGACATTTCATATTGGACATCAAAAGACATTTCATATTGGACATCAAAAGACTTTTCATATTGGACATCTAAATACATTTCATATTGGACAACTAAATACATTTCATATTGGACATCTAAAGACATTTCATATTAGACATCTAAAGACCTTTCATATTGGACATCTAAATACATTTCATATTGGACATCTAAATACATTTCATATTAGACATCTAAAGACATTTCATATTAGACATCTAAATACATTTCATATTGGACATCTAAAGACATTTCAAATTGGACATCTAAAGACATTTCATATTGGACATCTAAATACATTTCATATTGGACATCTAAAGACTTTTCATATTGGACATCTAAAGACATTTCCTATTGGACATCAAAAGACTTTTCATATTGAACATCAAAAGACATTTCATATTGGACATCTAAATACATTTCATATTGGATATCTAAAGACATTTCATATTGGACATCTAAATACATTTCATATTGGACATCTAAAGACATTTCATATTAGACATCTAAAGACATTTCATATTGGACATCTAAAGACATTTCATATTGGACATCTAAAGACATTTCATATTGGACATCTAAATACATTTTATATTGGACATCAAAAGACATTTCATATTGGACATCTAAAGACCTTTCATATTGGACATCTAAAGACATTTCATATTGGACATCTAAATACATTTCATATTGGACATCTAAAAACATTTCATATTGGACATCTAAAGACATTTCATATTGAACATCTAAATACATTTCATATTGGTCATCTAAAAACATTTCATATTGGACATCTAAAGACATTTCATATTGGACATCTAAAGACATTTCATATTGGACATCTAAAGACATTTCATATTGGACATCAAAAGACATTTCATATTGGACATCTAAAGACATTTCATATTGGACATCTAAAGACATTTCCTATTGGACATCTAAATACATTTCATATTGGACATCTAAATACATTTCATATTGGACATCAAAAGACATTTCATATTAGACATCTAAAGACATTTCATATTGGACACCTAACGATATTTCATATTGGACATCTAAGGACATTTCATATTGGACATCTAAAGACATTTCATATTGGACATCTAAAGACATTTCATATTGGACATGTAAAGACATTTCATATTGAACATCTAAAGACATTTCATATTGAACATCAAAATACATTTCATATTGGTCATCTAAAGACATTTCATATTGGACATCAAAAGAAATTGCATATTGGACATCTAAAGACATTTCATATTGGACATCTAAAGACATTTCCTATTGGACATCAAAAGACTTTTCATATTGAACATCAAAAGACATTTCATATTGGACATCTAAATACATTTCATATTGGATATCTAAAGACATTTCATATTGGACATCTAAATACATTTCATATTGGACATCTAAATACATTTCATATTAGACATCTAAAGACATTTCATATTAGACATCTAAAGACATTTCATATTGGACATCTAAAGACATTTCATATTGGACATCTAAAGACATTTCATATTGGACATCTAAATACATTTTATATTGGACATCAAAAGACATTTCATATTGGACATCTAAAGACCTTTCATATTGGACATCTAAAGACATTTCATATTGGACATCTAAATACATTTCATATTGGACATCTAAAAACATTTCATATTGGACATCTAAAGACATTTCATATTGGACATCTAAATACATTTCATATTGGACATCTAAATACATTTCATATTGTACATCTAAATACATTTCACATTGAACATCAAAAGACATTTCCTATTGGACATCTAAATACATTTCATATTGGACATCTATATACATTTCATATTGGACATCTAAAGACATTTCATATTGGATATCTAAAGACATTTCATATTGGACATCTAAATACATTTCATATTGGACATCTAAATACATTTCATATTGGACATCAAAAGACATTTCATATTAGACATCTAAAGAAATTTCATATTGGACATCTAAAGACATTTCATATTGGACATCTAAAGACATTTCATATTGGACATCTAAATACATTTCATATTGGACATCTATATACATTTCATATTGGACATCTAAAGACATTTCATATTGGATATCTAAAGACATTTCATATTGGACATCTAAATACATTTCATATTGGACATCTAAATACATTTCATATTGGACATCAAAAGACATTTCATATTAGACATCTAAAGACATTTCATATTGGACACCTAACGATATTTCATATTGGACATCTAAGGACATTTCATATTGGACATCTAAAGACATTTCATATTGGACATCTAAAGACATTTCATATTGGACATGTAAAGACATTTCATATTGAACATCTAAAGACATTTCATATTGAACATCAAAATACATTTCATATTGGTCATCTAAAGACATTTCATATTGGACATCAAAAGAAATTTCATATTGGACATCTAAAGACATTTCATATTAGACATCTAAAGACCTTTCATATTGGACATCTAAATACATTTCATATTGGACATCTAAATACATTTCATATTAGACATCTAAAGACATTTCATATTAGACATCTAAATACATTTCATATTGGACATCTAAAGACATTTCAAATTGGACATCTAAAGACATTTCATATTGGACATCTAAATACATTTCATATTGGACATCTAAAGACATTTCATATTGGACATCTAAAGACCTTTCATATTGGACATCTAAAGACATTTCCTATTGGACATCAAAAGACTTTTCATATTGAACATCAAAAGACATTTCATATTGGACATCTAAATACATTTCATATTGGATATCTAAAGACATTTCATATTGGACATCTAAATACATTTCATATTGGACATCTAAATACATTTCATATTAGACATCTAAAGACATTTCATATTAGACATCTAAAGACATTTCATATTGGACATCTAAAGACATTTCATATTGGACATCTAAAGACATTTCATATTGGACATCTAAATACATTTTATATTGGACATCAAAAGACATTTCATATTGGACATCTAAAGACCTTTCATATTGGACATCTAAAGACATTTCATATTGGACATCTAAATACATTTCATATTGGACATCTAAAAACATTTCATATTGGACATCTAAAGACATTTCATATTGGACATCTAAATACATTTCATATTGGACATCTAAATACATTTCATATTGTACATCTAAATACATTTCACATTGAACATCAAAAGACATTTCCTATTGGACATCTAAATACATTTCATATTGGACATCAAAAGAAATTTCATATTGGACATCTAAAGACATTTCATATTGGACATCTAAAGACATTTCATATTGGACATCTAAATACATTTCATATTGGACATCTATATACATTTCATATTGGACATCTAAAGACATTTCATATTGGATATCTAAAGACATTTCATATTGGACATCTAAATACATTTCATATTGGATATCTAAAGACATTTCATATTGGACATCTAAATACATTTCATATTGGACATCTAAATACATTTCATATTAGACATCTAAAGACATTTCATATTAGACATCTAAAGACATTTCATATTGGACATCTAAAGACATTTCATATTGGACATCTAAAGACATTTCATATTGGACATCTAAATACATTTTATATTGGACATCAAAAGACATTTCATATTGGACATCTAAAGACCTTTCATATTGGACATCTAAATACATTTCATATTGGACATCTAAATACGTTTCATATTGTACATCTAAATACATTTCACATTGAACATCAAAAGACATTTCCTATTGGACATCTAAATACATTTCATATTGGACATCAAAAGAAATTTCATATTGGACATCTAAAGACATTTCATATTGGACATCTAAAGACATTTCATATTGGACATCTAAATACATTTCATATTGGACATCTATATACATTTCATATTGGACATCTAAAGACATTTCATATTGGATATCTAAAGACATTTCATATTGGACATCTAAATACATTTCATATTGGACATCTAAATACATTTCATATTGGACATCTAAAAA
This sequence comes from Bathymodiolus brooksi, assembly GCA_963680875.1. Lineage (NCBI taxonomy): Eukaryota > Metazoa > Mollusca > Bivalvia > Mytilida > Modiolidae > Bathymodiolus > Bathymodiolus brooksi. The sequence continues at coordinate 95,805,185 of OY804588.1, forward strand.
CATTTCATATTGGACATCTAAAGACATTTCATATTGGACATCTAAATACATTTCATATTGGATATCTAAAGACATTTCATATTGGACATCTATATACATTTCATATTGGACATCTAAATACATTTCATATTAGACATCTAAAGACATTTCATATTAGACATCTAAAGACATTTCATATTGGACATCTAAAGACATTTCATATTGGACATCTAAAGACATTTCATATTGGACATCTAAATACATTTTATATTGGACATCAAAAGACATTTCATATTGGATATCTAAAGACCTTTCATATTGGACATCTAAAGACATTTCATATTGGACATCTAAATACATTTCATATTGGACATCTAAAAACATTTCATATTGGACATCTAAAGACATTTCATATTGGACATCTAAATACATTTCATATTGGACATCTAAATACATTTCATATTGTACATCTAAATACATTTCACATTGAACATCAAAAGACATTTCCTATTGGACATCTAAATACATTTCATATTGGACATCAAAAGAAATTTCATATTGGACATCTAAAGACATTTCATATTGGACATCTAAAGACATTTCATATTGGACATCTAAATACATTTCATATTGGACATCTATATACATTTCATATTGGACATCTAAAGACATTTCATATTGGATATCTAAAGACATTTCATATTGGACATCTAAATACATTTCATATTGGACATCTAAATACATTTCATATTGGACATCAAAAGACATTTCATATTAGACATCTAAAGACATTTCATATTGGACACCTAACGATATTTCATATTGGACATCTAAGGACATTTCATATTGGACATCTAAAGACATTTCATATTGGACATCTAAAGACATTTCATATTGGCCATCTAAAGACATTTCATATTGGACATCTAAAGACATTTCATATTAGACATCTAAAGACATTTCATATTGGACATCTAAAGACATTTCATATTGGATATCAAAAGACATTTCATATTGGACATCTAAAGACATTTCATATTGGACATCTAAATACATTTTATATTGGACGTCTAAAGACATTTCATATTGGACATCTAAAGACATTTCATATTGAACATCTAAAGACATTTCATATTGGACATCTAAATACATTTCATATTGGTTATCTAAAGACATTTCATATTGGAGATCTAAAGACATTTCATATTGGACATCTAAAGACATTTCATATTGGACATCTAAAGACATTTCATATTGGACATCTAAAGACATTTCATATTGGACATCAAAAGACATTTTATATTGGACATCTACAGACATTTCATATTGGACATCTAAAGACATTTCATATTGAACATCTAAATACATTTCATATTGGTCATCTAAAAACATTTCATATTGGACATCTAAAGACATTTCATATTGGACATCTAAAGACATTTCATATTGGACATCTAAAGACATTTCATATTGGACATCAAAAGACATTTCATATTGGACATCTAAAGACATTTCATATTGGACATCTAAAGACATTTCCTATTGGACATCTAAATACATTTCATATTGGACATCTAAATACATTTCATATTGGACATCAAAAGACATTTCATATTAGACATCTAAAGACATTTCATATTGGACACCTAACGATATTTCATATTGGACATCTAAGGACATTTCATATTGGACATCTAAGGACATTTCATATTGGACATCTAAAGACATTTCATATTGGACATGTAAAGACATTTCATATTGAACATCTAAAGACATTTCATATTGAACATCAAAATACATTTCATATTGGTCATCTAAAGACATTTCATATTGGACATCAAAAGAAATTTCATATTGGACATCTAAAGACATTTCATATTGGACATCTAAAGACATTTCCTATTGGACATCAAAAGACTTTTCATATTGAACATCAAAAGACATTTCATATTGGACATCTAAATACATTTCATATTGGATATCTAAAGACATTTCATATTGGACATCTAAATACATTTCATATTGGACATCTAAATACATTTCATATTAGACATCTAAAGACATTTCATATTAGACATCTAAAGACATTTCATATTGGACATCTAAAGACATTTCATATTGGACATCTAAAGACATTTCATATTGGACATCTAAATACATTTTATATTGGACATCTAAAGACATTTAATATTGGACATCTAAAGACCTTTCATATTGGACATCTAAAGACATTTCATATTGGACATCTAAATACATTTCATATTGGACATCTAAAAACATTTCATATTGGACATCTAAAGACATTTCATATTGGACATCTAAATACATTTCATATTGGACATCTAAATACATTTCATATTGTACATCTAAATACATTTCACATTGAACATCAAAAGACATTTCCTATTGGACATCTAAATACATTTCATATTGGACATCAACAGAAATTTCATATTGGACATCTAAAGACATTTCATATTGGACATCTAAAGACATTTCATATTGGACATCTAAATACATTTCATATTGGACATCTATATACATTTCATATTGGACATCTAAAGACATTTCATATTGGATATCTAAAGACATTTCATATTAGACATCTAAAGACATTTCATATAGGACATCTAAAGACATTTCATATTGGACATCTAAAGACATTTCATATTAGACATCAAAAGACATTTCATATTAGACATCTAAAGACATTTCATATTGGATATCTAAAGACATTTCAAATTGGACATCTAAAGACATTTCATATTGGACATCTAAATACATTTCATATTGGACATCTAAAGACATTTCATATTGGACATCTAAAGACCTTTCATATTGGACATCTAAAGACATTTCATATTGGACATCTAAAGACATTTCATATTGGACATCTAAAGACATTTCATATTGGATATCTAAAGACATTTCATATTGGCCATCTAAAGACATTTCATATTGGACATCTAAAGACATTTCATATTAGACATCTAAAGACATTTCATATTGGACATCTAAAGACATTTCATATTGGATATCAAAAGACATTTCATATTGGACATCTAAAGACATTTCATATTGGACATCTAAATACATTTTATATTGGACGTCTAAAGACATTTCATATTGGATATCTAAAGACATTTCATATTGAACATCTAAAGACATTTCATATTGGACATCTAAATACATTTCATATTGGTTATCTAAAGACATTTCATATTGGAGATCTAAAGACATTTCATATTGGACATCTAAAGACATTTCATATTGGACATCTAAAGACATTTCATATTGGACATCTAAAGACATTTCATATTGGACATCAAAAGACATTTTATATTGGACATCTACAGACATTTCATATTGGACATCTAAAGACATTTCATATTGAACATCTAAATACATTTCATATTGGTCATCTAAAAACATTTCATATTGGACATCTAAAGACATTTCATATTGGACATCTAAAGACATTTCATATTGGACATCTAAAGACATTTCATATTGAACATCAAAAGACATTTCATATTGGACATCTAAAGACATTTCATATTGGACATCTAAAGACATTTCCTATTGGACATCTAAATACATTTCATATTGGACATCTAAATACATTTCATATTGGACATCAAAAGACATTTCATATTAGACATCTAAAGACATTTCATATTGGACACCTAACGATATTTCATATTGGACATCTAAGGACATTTCATATTGGACATCTAAAGACATTTCATATTGGACATCTAAAGACATTTCATATTGGACATGTAAAGACATTTCATATTGAACATCTAAAGACATTTCATATTGAACATCAAAATACATTTCATATTGGTCATCTAAAGACATTTCATATTGGACATCAAAAGAAATTTCATATTGGACATCTAAAGACATTTCATATTGGACATCTAAAGACATTTCCTATTGGACATCAAAAGACTTTTCATATTGAACATCAAAAGACATTTCATATTGGACATCTAAATACATTTCATATTGGACATCTAAAGACATTTCATATTGGACATCTAAATACATTTCATATTGGACATCTAAATACATTTCATATTAGACATCAAAAGACATTTCATATTAGACATCTAAAGACATTTCATATTGGACATCTAAAGACATTTCATATTGGACATCTAAAGACATTTCATATTGGACATCTAAATACATTTTATATTGGACATCTAAAGACATTTCATATTGGACATCTAAAGACCTTTCATATTGGACATCTAAAGACATTTCATATTGGACATCTAAATACATTTCATATTGGACATCTAAAAACATTTCATATTGGACATCTAAAGACATTTCATATTGGACATCTAAATACATTTCAATTTGGACATCTAAATACATTTCATATTGGACATCTAAATACATTTCATATTGAACATCAAAAGACATTTCCTATTGGACATCTAAATACATTTCATATTGGACATCAAAAGACATTTCATATTGGACATCTAAAGACATTTCATATTGGACATCTAAAGACATTTCATTTTGGACATCAAAAGACATTTCATATTGGACATCAAAAGACATTTCATATTGGACATCAAAAGACTTTTCATATTGGACATCTAAACACATTTCATATTGGACACCTAAATACATTTCATATTGGACATCTAAAGACATTTCATATTAGACATCTAAAGACCTTTCATATTGGACATCTAAATACATTTCATATTGGACATCTAAATACATTTCATATTAGACATCTAAAGACCTTTCATATTGGACATCTAAAGACATTTCATATTGGACATCTAAATACATTTCATATTGGACATCTAAAAACATTTCATATTGGACATCTAAAGACATTTCATATTGGACATCTAAATACATTTCATATTGGACATCTAAATACATTTCATATTGTACATCTAAATACATTTCACATTGAACATCAAAAGACATTTCCTATTGGACATCTAAATACATTTCATATTGGACATCTATATACATTTCATATTGGACATCTAAAGACATTTCATATTGGATATCTAAAGACATTTCATATTGGACATCTAAATACATTTCATATTGGACATCTAAATACATTTCATATTGGACATCAAAAGACATTTCATATTAGACATCTAAAGAAATTTCATATTGGACATCTAAAGACATTTCATATTGGACATCTAAAGACATTTCATATTGGACATCTAAATACATTTCATATTGGACATCTATATACATTTCATATTGGACATCTAAAGACATTTCATATTGGATATCTAAAGACATTTCATATTGGACATCTAAATACATTTCATATTGGACATCTAAATACATTTCATATTGGACATCAAAAGACATTTCATATTAGACATCTAAAGACATTTCATATTGGACACCTAACGATATTTCATATTGGACATCTAAGGACATTTCATATTGGACATCTAAAGACATTTCATATTGGACATCTAAAGACATTTCATATTGGACATGTAAAGACATTTCATATTGAACATCTAAAGACATTTCATATTGAACATCAAAATACATTTCATATTGGTCATCTAAAGACATTTCATATTGGACATCAAAAGAAATTTCATATTGGACATCTAAAGACATTTCATATTAGACATCTAAAGACCTTTCATATTGGACATCTAAATACATTTCATATTGGACATCTAAATACATTTCATATTAGACATCTAAAGACATTTCATATTAGACATCTAAATACATTTCATATTGGACATCTAAAGACATTTCAAATTGGACATCTAAAGACATTTCATATTGGACATCTAAATACATTTCATATTGGACATCTAAAGACATTTCATATTGGACATCTAAAGACCTTTCATATTGGACATCTAAAGACATTTCCTATTGGACATCAAAAGACTTTTCATATTGAACATCAAAAGACATTTCATATTGGACATCTAAATACATTTCATATTGGATATCTAAAGACATTTCATATTGGACATCTAAATACATTTCATATTGGACATCTAAATACATTTCATATTAGACATCTAAAGACATTTCATATTAGACATCTAAAGACATTTCATATTGGACATCTAAAGACATTTCATATTGGACATCTAAAGACATTTCATATTGGACATCAAAATACATTTTATATTGGACATCAAAAGACATTTCATATTGGACATCTAAAGACCTTTCATATTGGACATCTAAAGACATTTCATATTGGACATCTAAATACATTTCATATTGGACATCTAAAAACATTTCATATTGGACATCTAAAGACATTTCATATTGGACATCTAAATACATTTCATATTGGACATCTAAATACATTTCATATTGTACATCTAAATACATTTCACATTGAACATCAAAAGACATTTCCTATTGGACATCTAAATACATTTCATATTGGACATCAAAAGAAATTTCATATTGGACATCTAAAGACATTTCATATTGGACATCTAAAGACATTTCATATTGGACATCTAAATACATTTCATATTGGACATCTATATACATTTCATATTGGACATCTAAAGACATTTCATATTGGATATCTAAAGACATTTCATATTGGACATCTAAATACATTTCATATTGGATATCTAAAGACATTTCATATTGGACATCTAAATACATTTCATATTGGACATCTAAATACATTTCATATTAGACATCTAAAGACATTTCATATTAGACATCTAAAGACATTTCATATTGGACATCTAAAGACATTTCATATTGGACATCTAAAGACATTTCATATTGGACATCTAAATACATTTTATATTGGACATCAAAAGACATTTCATATTGGACATCTAAAGACCTTTCATATTGGACATCTAAAGACATTTCATATTGGACATCTAAATACATTTCATATTGGACATCTAAAAACATTTCATATTGGACATCTAAAGACATTTCATATTGGACATCTAAATACATTTCATATTGGACATCTAAATACATTTCATATTGTACATCTAAATACATTTCACATTGAACATCAAAAGACATTTCCTATTGGACATCTAAATACATTTCATATTGGACATCAAAAGAAATTTCATATTGGACATCTAAAGACATTTCATATTGGACATCTAAAGACATTTCATATTGGACATCTAAATACATTTCATATTGGACATCTATATACATTTCATATTGGACATCTAAAGACATTTCATATTGGATATCTAAAGACATTTCATATTGGACATCTAAATACATTTCATATTGGACATCTAAATACATTTCATATTGGACATCTAAAAACATTTCATATTGGACATCTAAAGACATTTCATATTGGACATCTAAATACATTTCATATTGGATATCTAAAGACATTTCATATTGGACATCTAAATACATTTCATATTGGACATCTAAATACATTTCATATTAGACATCAAAAGACATTTCATATTAGACATCTAAAGACATTTCATATTGGACATCTAAAGACATTTCATATTGGACATCTAAAGACATTTCATATTGGACATCTAAATACATTTTATATTGGACATCAAAAGACATTTCATATTGGATATCTAAAGACCTTTCATATTGGACATCTAAAGACATTTCATATTGGACATCTAAATACATTTCATATTGGACATCTAAAAACATTTCATATTGGACATCTAAAGACATTTCATATTGGACATCTAAATACATTTCATATTGGACATCTAAATACATTTCATATTGTACATCTAAATACATTTCACATTGAACATCAAAAGACATTTCCTATTGGACATCTAAATACATTTCATATTGGACATCAAAAGAAATTTCATATTGGACATCTAAAGACATTTCATATTGGACATCTAAAGACATTTCATATTGGACATCTAAATACATTTCATATTGGACATCTATATACATTTCATATTGGACATCTAAAGACATTTCATATTGGATATCTAAAGACATTTCATATTGGACATCTAAATACATTTCATATTGGACATCTAAATACATTTCATATTGGACATCAAAAGACATTTCATATTAGACATCTAAAGACATTTCATATTGGACACCTAACGATATTTCATATTGGACATCTAAGGACATTTCATATTGGACATCTAAAGACATTTCATATTGGACATCTAAAGACATTTCATATTGGCCATCTAAAGACATTTCATATTGGACATCTAAAGACATTTCATATTAGACATCTAAAGACATTTCATATTGGACATCTAAAGACATTTCATATTGGATATCAAAAGACATTTCATATTGGACATCTAAAGACATTTCATATTGGACATCTAAATACATTTTATATTGGACGTCTAAAGACATTTCATATTGGACATCTAAAGACATTTCATATTGAACATCTAAAGACATTTCATATTGGACATCTAAATACATTTCATATTGGTTATCTAAAGACATTTCATATTGGAGATCTAAAGACATTTCATATTGGACATCTAAAGACATTTCATATTGGACATCTAAAGACATTTCATATTGGACATCTAAAGACATTTCATATTGGACATCAAAAGACATTTTATATTGGACATCTACAGACATTTCATATTGGACATCTAAAGACATTTCATATTGAACATCTAAATACATTTCATATTGGTCATCTAAAAACATTTCATATTGGACATCTAAAGACATTTCATATTGGACATCTAAAGACATTTCATATTGGACATCTAAAGACATTTCATATTGGACATCAAAAGACATTTCATATTGGACATCTAAAGACATTTCATATTGGACATCTAAAGACATTTCCTATTGGACATCTAAATACATTTCATATTGGACATCTAAATACATTTCATATTGGACATCAAAAGACATTTCATATTAGACATCTAAAGACATTTCATATTGGACACCTAACGATATTTCATATTGGACATCTAAGGACATTTCATATTGGACATCTAAAGACATTTCATATTGGACATCTAAAGACATTTCATATTGGACATGTAAAGACATTTCATATTGAACATCTAAAGACATTTCATATTGAACATCAAAATACATTTCATATTGGTCATCTAAAGACATTTCATATTGGACATCAAAAGAAATTTCATATTGGACATCTAAAGACATTTCATATTGGACATCTAAAGACATTTCCTATTGGACATCAAAAGACTTTTCATATTGAACATCAAAAGACATTTCATATTGGACATCTAAATACATTTCATATTGGATATCTAAAGACATTTCATATTGGACATCTAAATACATTTCATATTGGACATCTAAATACATTTCATATTAGACATCTAAAGACATTTCATATTAGACATCTAAAGACATTTCATATTGGACATCTAAAGACATTTCATATTGGACATCTAAAGACATTTCATATTGGACATCTAAATACATTTTATATTGGACATCTAAAGACATTTAATATTGGACATCTAAAGACCTTTCATATTGGACATCTAAAGACATTTCATATTGGACATCTAAAGACATTTCATATTGGACATCTAAAGACATTTCATATTGGACATCTAAATACATTTCATATTGGACATCTATATACATTTCATATTGGACATCTAAAGACATTTCATATTGGATATCTAAAGACATTTCATATTGGACATCTAAATACATTTCATATTGGACATCTAAATACATTTCATATTGGACATCAAAAGACATTTCATATTAGACATCTAAAGACATTTCATATTGGACACCTAACGATATTTCATATTGGACATCTAAGGACATTTCATATTGGACATCTAAAGACATTTCATATTGGACATCTAAAGACATTTCATATTGGACATGTAAAGACATTTCATATTGAACATCTAAAGACATTTCATATTGAACATCAAAATACATTTCATATTGGTCATCTAAAGACATTTCATATTGGACATCAAAAGAAATTTCATATTGGACATCTAAAGACATTTCATATTAGACATCTAAAGACCTTTCATATTGGACATCTAAATACATTTCATATTGGACATCTAAATACATTTCATATTAGACATCTAAAGACATTTCATATTAGACATCTAAATACATTTCATATTGGACATCTAAAGACATTTCAAATTGGACATCTAAAGACATTTCATATTGGACATCTAAATACATTTCATATTGGACATCTAAAGACATTTCATATTGGACATCTAAAGACCTTTCATATTGGACATCTAAAGACATTTCCTATTGGACATCAAAAGACTTTTCATATTGAACATCAAAAGACATTTCATATTGGACATCTAAATACATTTCATATTGGATATCTAAAGACATTTCATATTGGACATCTAAATACATTTCATATTGGACATCTAAATACATTTCATATTAGACATCTAAAGACATTTCATATTAGACATCTAAAGACATTTCATATTGGACATCTAAAGACATTTCATATTGGACATCTAAAGACATTTCATATTGGACATCTAAATACATTTTATATTGGACATCAAAAGACATTTCATATTGGACATCTAAAGACCTTTCATATTGGACATCTAAAGACATTTCATATTGGACATCTAAATACATTTCATATTGGACATCTAAAAACATTTCATATTGGACATCTAAAGACATTTCATATTGGACATCTAAATACATTTCATATTGGACATCTAAATACATTTCATATTGTACATCTAAATACATTTCACATTGAACATCAAAAGACATTTCCTATTGGACATCTAAATACATTTCATATTGGACATCAAAAGAAATTTCATATTGGACATCTAAAGACATTTCATATTGGACATCTAAAGACATTTCATATTGGACATCTAAATACATTTCATATTGGACATCTATATACATTTCATATTGGACATCTAAAGACATTTCATATTGGATATCTAAAGACATTTCATATTGGACATCTAAATACATTTCATATTGGATATCTAAAGACATTTCATATTGGACATCTAAATACATTTCATATTGGACATCTAAATACATTTCATATTAGACATCTAAAGACATTTCATATTAGACATCTAAAGACATTTCATATTGGACATCTAAAGACATTTCATATTGGACATCTAAAGACATTTCATATTGGACATCTAAATACATTTTATATTGGACATCAAAAGACATTTCATATTGGACATCTAAAGACCTTTCATATTGGACATCTAAAGACATTTCATATTGGACATCTAAATACATTTCATATTGGACATCTAAAAACATTTCATATTGGACATCTAAAGACATTTCATATTGGACATCTAAATACATTTCATATTGGACATCTAAATACATTTCATATTGTACATCTAAATACATTTCACATTGAACATCAAAAGACATTTCCTATTGGACATCTAAATACATTTCATATTGGACATCAAAAGAAATTTCATATTGGACATCTAAAGACATTTCATATTGGACATCTAAAGACATTTCATATTGGACATCTAAATACATTTCATATTGGACATCTATATACATTTCATATTGGACATCTAAAGACATTTCATATTGGATATCTAAAGACATTTCATATTGGACATCTAAATACATTTCATATTGGACATCTAAATACATTTCATATTGGACATCTAAAAACATTTCATATTGGACATCTAAAGACATTTCATATTGGACATCTAAATACATTTCATATTGGATATCTAAAGACATTTCATATTGGACATCTAAATACATTTCATATTGGACATCTAAATACATTTCATATTAGACATCTAAAGACATTTCATATTAGACATCTAAAGACATTTCATATTGGACATCTAAAGACATTTCATATTGGACATCTAAAGACATTTCATATTGGACATCTAAATACATTTTATATTGGACATCAAAAGACATTTCATATTGGATATCTAAAGACCTTTCATATTGGACATCTAAAGACATTTCATATTGGACATCTAAATACATTTCATATTGGACATCTAAAAACATTTCATATTGGACATCTAAAGACATTTCATATTGGACATCTAAATACATTTCATATTGGACATCTAAATACATTTCATATTGTACATCTAAATACATTTCACATTGAACATCAAAAGACATTTCCTATTGGACATCTAAATACATTTCATATTGGACATCAAAAGAAATTTCATATTGGACATCTAAAGACATTTCATATTGGACATCTAAAGACATTTCATATTGGACATCTAAATACATTTCATATTGGACATCTATATACATTTCATATTGGACATCTAAAGACATTTCATATTGGATATCTAAAGACATTTCATATTGGACATCTAAATACATTTCATATTGGACATCTAAATACATTTCATATTGGACATCTAAAGACATTTCATATTAGACATCTAAAGACATTTCATATTGGACATCTAAAGACATTTCATATTGGATATCAAAAGACATTTCATATTGGACATCTAAAGACATTTCATATTGGACATCTAAATACATTTTATATTGGACGTCTAAAGACATTTCATATTGGACATCTAAAGACATTTCATATTGAACATCTAAAGACATTTCATATTGGACATCTAAATACATTTCATATTGGTTATCTAAAGACATTTCATATTGGAGATCTAAAGACATTTCATATTGGACATCTAAAGACATTTCATATTGGACATCTAAAGACATTTCATATTGGACATCTAAAGACATTTCATATTGGACATCAAAAGACATTTTATATTGGACATCTACAGACATTTCATATTGGACATCTAAAGACATTTCATATTGAACATCTAAATACATTTCATATTGGTCATCTAAAAACATTTCATATTGGACATCTAAAGACATTTCATATTGGACATCTAAAGACATTTCATATTGGACATCTAAAGACATTTCATATTGGACATCAAAAGACATTTCATATTGGACATCTAAAGACATTTCATATTGGACATCTAAAGACATTTCCTATTGGACATCTAAATACATTTCATATTGGACATCTAAATACATTTCATATTGGACATCAAAAGACATTTCATATTAGACATCTAAAGACATTTCATATTGGACACCTAACGATATTTCATATTGGACATCTAAGGACATTTCATATTGGACATCTAAAGACATTTCATATTGGACATCTAAAGACATTTCATATTGGACATGTAAAGACATTTCATATTGAACATCTAAAGACATTTCATATTGAACATCAAAATACATTTCATATTGGTCATCTAAAGACATTTCATATTGGACATCAAAAGAAATTTCATATTGGACATCTAAAGACATTTCATATTGGACATCTAAAGACATTTCCTATTGGACATCAAAAGACTTTTCATATTGAACATCAAAAGACATTTCATATTGGACATCTAAATACATTTCATATTGGATATCTAAAGACATTTCATATTGGACATCTAAATACATTTCATATTGGACATCTAAATACATTTCATATTAGACATCTAAAGACATTTCATATTAGACATCTAAAGACATTTCATATTGGACATCTAAAGACATTTCATATTGGACATCTAAAGACATTTCATATTGGACATCTAAATACATTTTATATTGGACATCTAAAGACATTTAATATTGGACATCTAAAGACCTTTCATATTGGACATCTAAAGACATTTCATATTGGACATCTAAATACATTTCATATTGGACATCTAAAAACATTTCATATTGGACATCTAAAGACATTTCATATTGGACATCTAAATACATTTCATATTGGACATCTAAATACATTTCATATTGTACATCTAAATACATTTCACATTGAACATCAAAAGACATTTCCTATTGGACATCTAAATACATTTCATATTGGACATCAACAGAAATTTCATATTGGACATCTAAAGACATTTCATATTGGACATCTAAAGACATTTCATATTGGACATCTAAATACATTTCATATTGGACATCTATATACATTTCATATTGGACATCTAAAGACATTTCATATTGGATATCTAAAGACATTTCATATTAGACATCTAAAGACATTTCATATAGGACATCTAAAGACATTTCATATTGGACATCTAAAGACATTTCATATTAGACATCAAAAGACATTTCATATTAGACATCTAAAGACATTTCATATTGGATATCTAAAGACATTTCAAATTGGACATCTAAAGACATTTCATATTGGACATCTAAATACATTTCATATTGGACATCTAAAGACCTTTCATATTGGACATCTAAAGACATTTCATATTGGACATCTAAAGACATTTCATATTGGACATCTAAAGACATTTCATATTGGATATCTAAAGACATTTCATATTGGCCATCTAAAGACATTTCATATTGGACATCTAAAGACATTTCATATTAGACATCTAAAGACATTTCATATTGGACATCTAAAGACATTTCATATTGGATATCAAAAGACATTTCATATTGGACATCTAAAGACATTTCATATTGGACATCTAAATACATTTTATATTGGACGTCTAAAGACATTTCATATTGGATATCTAAAGACATTTCATATTGAACATCTAAAGACATTTCATATTGGACATCTAAATACATTTCATATTGGTTATCTAAAGACATTTCATATTGGAGATCTAAAGACATTTCATATTGGACATCTAAAGACATTTCATATTGGACATCTAAAGACATTTCATATTGGACATCTAAAGACATTTCATATTGGACATCAAAAGACATTTTATATTGGACATCTACAGACATTTCATATTGGACATCTAAAGACATTTCATATTGAACATCTAAATACATTTCATATTGGTCATCTAAAAACATTTCATATTGGACATCTAAAGACATTTCATATTGGACATCAAAAGACATTTCATATTGGACATCTAAAGACATTTCATATTGGACATCAAAAGACATTTCATATTGGACATCTAAAGACATTTCATATTGGACATCTAAAGACATTTCCTATTGGACATCTAAATACATTTCATATTGGACATCTAAATACATTTCATATTGGACATCAAAAGACATTTCATATTAGACATCTAAAGACATTTCATATTGGACACCTAACGATATTTCATATTGGACATCTAAGGACATTTCATATTGGACATCTAAAGACATTTCATATTGGACATCTAAAGACATTTCATATTGGACATGTAAAGACATTTCATATTGAACATCTAAAGACATTTCATATTGAACATCAAAATACATTTCATATTGGTCATCTAAAGACATTTCATATTGTACATCAAAAGAAATTTCATATTGGACATCTAAAGACATTTCATATTGGACATCTAAAGACATTTCCTATTGGACATCAAAAGACTTTTCATATTGAACATCAAAAGACATTTCATATTGGACATCTAAATACATTTCATATTGGACATCTAAAGACATTTCATATTGGACATCTAAATACATTTCATATTGGACATCTAAATACATTTCATATTAGACATCAAAAGACATTTCATATTAGACATCTAAAGACATTTCATATTGGACATCTAAAGACATTTCATATTGGACATCTAAAGACATTTCATATTGGACATCTAAATACATTTTATATTGGACATCTAAAGACATTTCATATTGGACATCTAAAGACCTTTCATATTGGACATCTAAAGACATTTCATATTGGACATCTAAATACATTTCATATTGGACATCTAAAAACATTTCATATTGGACATCTAAAGACATTTCATATTGGACATCTAAATACATTTCAATTTGGACATCTAAATACATTTCATATTGGACATCTAAATACATTTCATATTGAACATCAAAAGACATTTCCTATTGGACATCTAAATACATTTCATATTGGACATCAAAAGACATTTCATATTGGACATCTAAAGACATTTCATATTGGACATCTAAAGACATTTCATTTTGGACATCAAAAGACATTTCATATTGGACATCAAAAGACATTTCATATTGGACATCAAAAGACTTTTCATATTGGACATCTAAATACATTTCATATTGGACACCTAAATACATTTCATATTGGACATCTAAAGACATTTCATATTAGACATCTAAAGACCTTTCATATTGGACATCTAAATACATTTCATATTGGACATCTAAATACATTTCATATTAGACATCTAAAGACATTTCATATTAGACATCTAAATACATTTCATATTGGACATCTAAAGACATTTCAAATTGGACATCTAAAGACATTTCATATTGGACATCTAAATACATTTCATATTGGACATCTAAAGACATTTCATATTGGACATCTAAAGACCTTTCATATTGGACATCTAAAGACATTTCATATTGGACATCTAAAGACATTTCATATTGGACATCTAAAGACATTTCATATTGGATATCTAAAGACATTTCATATTGGCCATCAAAAGACATTTCATATTGGATATCTAAAGACATTTCATATTGGACATCTAAAGACATTTCATATTGAACATCTAAAGACATTTCATATTGGACATCTAAATACATTTCATATTGGTTATCTAAAGACATTTCATATTGGAGATCTAAAGACATTTCATATTGGACATCTAAAGACATTTCATATTGGACATCTAAAGACATTTCATATTGGACATCTAAAGACATTTCATATTGGACATCAAAAGACATTTTATATTGGACATCTACAGACATTTCATATTGGACATCAAAAGACATTTCATATTGAACATCTAAATACATTTCATATTGGTCATCTAAAAACATTTCATATTGGACATCTAAAGACATTTCATATTGGACATCTAAAGACATTTCATATTGGACATCTAAAGACATTTCATATTGGACATCAAAAGACATTTCATATTGGACATCTAAAGACATTTCATATTGGACATCTAAAGACATTTCCTATTGGACATCTAAATACATTTCATATTGTACATCTAAATACATTTCACATTGAACATCAAAAGACATTTCCTATTGGACATCTAAATACATTTCATATTGGACATCAAAAGAAATTTCATATTGGACATCTAAAGACATTTCATATTGGACATCTAAAGACATTTCATATTGGACATCTAAATACATTTCATATTGGACATCTATATACATTTCATATTGGACATCTAAAGACATTTCATATTGGATATCTAAAGACATTTCATATTGGACATCTAAATACATTTCATATTGGACATCTAAATACATTTCATATTGGACATCTAAAAACATTTCATATTGGACATCTAAAGACATTTCATATTGGACATCTAAATACATTTCATATTGGATATCTAAAGACATTTCATATTGGACATCTAAATACATTTCATATTGGACATCTAAATACATTTCATATTAGACATCTAAAGACATTTCATATTAGACATCTAAAGACATTTCATATTGGACATCTAAAGACATTTCATATTGGACATCTAAAGACATTTCATATTGGACATCTAAATACATTTTATATTGGACATCAAAAGACATTTCATATTGGACATCTAAAGACCTTTCATATTGGACATCTAAAGACATTTCATATTGGACATCTAAATACATTTCATATTGGACATCTAAAAACATTTCATATTGGACATCTAAAGACATTTCATATTGGACATCTAAATACATTTCATATTGGACATCTAAATACATTTCATATTGTACATCTAAATACATTTCACATTGAACATCAAAAGACATTTCCTATTGGACATCTAAATACATTTCATATTGGACATCAAAAGAAATTTCATATTGGACATCTAAAGACATTTCATATTGGACATCTAAAGACATTTCATATTGGACATCTAAATACATTTCATATTGGACATCTATATACATTTCATATTGGACATCTAAAGACATTTCATATTGGATATCTAAAGACATTTCATATTGGACATCTAAATACATTTCATATTGGACATCTAAATACATTTCATATTGGACATCAAAAGACATTTCATATTAGACATCTAAAGACATTTCATATTGGACACCTAACGATATTTCATATTGGACATCTAAAGACATTTCATATTGGACATGTAAAGACATTTCATATTGAACATCTAAAGACATTTCATATTGAACATCAAAATACATTTCATATTGGTCATCTAAAGACATTTCATATTGGACATCAAAAGAAATTTCATATTGGACATCTAAAGACATTTCATATTGGACATCTAAAGACATTTCCTATTGGACATCAAAAGACTTTTCATATTGAACATCAAAAGACATTTCATATTGGACATCTAAATACATTTCATATTGGACATCTAAAGACATTTCATATTGGACATCAAAAGACATTTCATATTGGACATCTAAAGACATTTCATATTGGACATCTAAAGACATTTCCTATTGGACATCTAAATACATTTCATATTGTACATCTAAATACATTTCACATTGAACATCAAAAGACATTTCCTATTGGACATCTAAATACATTTCATATTGGACATCAAAAGAAATTTCATATTGGACATCTAAAGACATTTCATATTGGACATCTAAAGACATTTCATATTGGACATCTAAATACATTTCATATTGGACATCTATATACATTTCATATTGGACATCTAAAGACATTTCATATTGGATATCTAAAGACATTTCATATTGGACATCTAAATACATTTCATATTGGACATCTAAATACATTTCATATTGGACATCTAAAAACATTTCATATTGGACATCTAAAGACATTTCATATTGGACATCTAAATACATTTCATATTGGATATCTAAAGACATTTCATATTGGACATCTAAATACATTTCATATTGGACATCTAAATACATTTCATATTAGACATCTAAAGACATTTCATATTAGACATCTAAAGACATTTCATATTGGACATCTAAAGACATTTCATATTGGACATCTAAAGACATTTCATATTGGACATCTAAATACATTTTATATTGGACATCAAAAGACATTTCATATTGGACATCTAAAGACCTTTCATATTGGACATCTAAAGACATTTCATATTGGACATCTAAATACATTTCATATTGGACATCTAAAAACATTTCATATTGGACATCTAAAGACATTTCATATTGGACATCTAAATACATTTCATATTGGACATCTAAATACATTTCATATTGTACATCTAAATACATTTCACATTGAACATCAAAAGACATTTCCTATTGGACATCTAAATACATTTCATATTGGACATCAAAAGAAATTTCATATTGGACATCTAAAGACATTTCATATTGGACATCTAAAGACATTTCATATTGGACATCTAAATACATTTCATATTGGACATCTATATACATTTCATATTGGACATCTAAAGACATTTCATATTGGATATCTAAAGACATTTCATATTGGACATCTAAATACATTTCATATTGGACATCTAAATACATTTCATATTGGACATCAAAAGACATTTCATATTAGACATCTAAAGACATTTCATATTGGACACCTAACGATATTTCATATTGGACATCTAAAGACATTTCATATTGGACATGTAAAGACATTTCATATTGAACATCTAAAGACATTTCATATTGAACATCAAAATACATTTCATATTGGTCATCTAAAGACATTTCATATTGGACATCAAAAGAAATTTCATATTGGACATCTAAAGACATTTCATATTGGACATCTAAAGACATTTCCTATTGGACATCAAAAGACTTTTCATATTGAACATCAAAAGACATTTCATATTGGACATCTAAATACATTTCATATTGGACATCTAAAGACATTTCATATTGGACATCAAAAGAAATTGCATATTGGACATCTAAAGACATTTCATATTGGACATCTAAAGACATTTCCTATTGGACATCAAAAGACTTTTCATATTGAACATCAAAAGACATTTCATATTGGACATCTAAATACATTTCATATTGGATATCTAAAGACATTTCATATTGGACATCTAAATACATTTCATATTGGACATCTAAATACATTTCATATTAGACATCTAAAGACATTTCATATTAGACATCTAAAGACATTTCATATTGGACATCTAAAGACATTTCATATTGGACATCTAAAGACATTTCATATTGGACATCTAAATACATTTTATATTGGACATCAAAAGACATTTCATATTGGACATCTAAAGACCTTTCATATTGGACATCTAAAGACATTTCATATTGGACATCTAAATACATTTCATATTGGACATCTAAAAACATTTCATATTGGACATCTAAAGACATTTCATATTGGACATCTAAATACATTTCATATTGGACATCTAAATACATTTCATATTGTACATCTAAATACATTTCACATTGAACATCAAAAGACATTTCCTATTGGACATCTAAATACATTTCATATTGGACATCTAAAGACATTTCATATTGGACATCTAAATACATTTTATATTGGACATCAAAAGACATTTCATATTGGACATCTAAAGACCTTTCATATTGGACATCTAAAGACATTTCATATTGGACATCTAAAAACATTTCATATTGGACATCTAAAGACATTTCATATTGGACATCTAAATACATTTCATATTGGACATCTAAATACATTTCATATTGTACATCTAAATACATTTCACATTGAACATCAAAAGACATTTCCTATTGGACATCTAAATACATTTCATATTGGACATCAAAAGAAATTTCATATTGGACATCTAAAGACATTTCATATTGGACATCTAAAGACATTTCATATTGGACATCTAAATACATTTCATATTGGACATCTATATACATTTCATATTGGACATCTAAAGACATTTCATATTGGATATCTAAAGACATTTCATATTGGACATCTAAATACATTTCATATTGGACATCTAAATACATTTCATATTGGACATCAAAAGACATTTCATATTAGACATCTAAAGACATTTCATATTGGACATCTAAATACATTTCATATTGGACATCTAAAGACATTTCATATTGGACATCAAAAGAAATTGCATATTGGACATCTAAAGACATTTCATATTGGACATCTAAAGACATTTCCTATTGGACATCAAAAGACTTTTCATATTGAACATCAAAAGACATTTCATATTGGACATCTAAATACATTTCATATTGGATATCTAAAGACATTTCATATTGGACATCTAAATACATTTCATATTGGACATCTAAATACATTTCATATTAGACATCTAAAGACATTTCATATTAGACATCTAAAGACATTTCATATTGGACATCTAAAGACATTTCATATTGGACATCTAAAGACATTTCATATTGGACATCTAAATACATTTTATATTGGACATCAAAAGACATTTCATATTGGACATCTAAAGACCTTTCATATTGGACATCTAAAGACATTTCATATTGGACATCTAAATACATTTCATATTGGACATCTAAAGACATTTCATATTAGACATCTAAAGACATTTCATATTGGACATCTAAATACATTTTATATTGGACATCAAAAGACATTTCATATTGGACATCTAAAGACCTTTCATATTGGACATCTAAAGACATTTCATATTGGACATCTAAATACATTTCATATTGGACATCTAAAAACATTTCATATTGGACATCTAAAGACATTTCATATTGGACATCTAAATACATTTCATATTGGACATCTAAATACATTTCATATTGTACATCTAAATACATTTCACATTGAACATCAAAAGACATTTCCTATTGGACATCTAAATACATTTCATATTGGACATCTAAAGACATTTCATATTGGACATCTAAATACATTTTATATTGGACATCAAAAGACATTTCATATTGGACATCTAAAGACCTTTCATATTGGACATCTAAAGACATTTCATATTGGACATCTAAAAACATTTCATATTGGACATCTAAAGACATTTCATATTGGACATCTAAATACATTTCATATTGGACATCTAAATACATTTCATATTGTACATCTAAATACATTTCACATTGAACATCAAAAGACATTTCCTATTGGACATCTAAATACATTTCATATTGGACATCTATATACATTTCATATTGGACATCTAAAGACATTTCATATTGGATATCTAAAGACATTTCATATTGGACATCTAAATACATTTCATATTGGACATCTAAATACATTTCATATTGGACATCAAAAGACATTTCATATTAGACATCTAAAGACATTTCATATTGGACATCTAAATACATTTCATATTGGACATCTAAAGACATTTCATATTGGACATCAAAAGAAATTGCATATTGGACATCTAAAGACATTTCATATTGGACATCTAAAGACATTTCCTATTGGACATCAAAAGACTTTTCATATTGAACATCAAAAGACATTTCATATTGGACATCTAAATACATTTCATATTGGATATCTAAAGACATTTCATATTGGACATCTAAATACATTTCATATTGGACATCTAAATACATTTCATATTAGACATCTAAAGACATTTCATATTAGACATCTAAAGACATTTCATATTGGACATCTAAAGACATTTCATATTGGACATCTAAAGACATTTCATATTGGACATCTAAATACATTTTATATTGGACATCAAAAGACATTTCATATTGGACATCTAAAGACCTTTCATATTGGACATCTAAAGACATTTCATATTGGACATCTAAATACATTTCATATTGGACATCTAAAGACATTTCATATTAGACATCTAAAGACATTTCATATTGGACATCTAAAGACATTTCATATTGGACATCTAAAGACATTTCATATTGGACATCTAAAAACATTTCATATTGGACATCTAAAGACATTTCATATTGGACATCTAAATACATTTTATATTGGACATCAAAAGACATTTCATATTGGACATCTAAAGACCTTTCATATTGGACATCTAAAGACATTTCATATTGGACATCTAAATACATTTCATATTGGACATCTAAAAACATTTCATATTGGACATCTAAAGACATTTCATATTGGACATCTAAATACATTTCATATTGGACATCTAAATACATTTCATATTGTACATCTAAATACATTTCACATTGAACATCAAAAGACATTTCCTATTGGACATCTAAATACATTTCATATTGGACATCTAAAGACATTTCATATTGCACATCTAAATACATTTTATATTGGACATCAAAAGACATTTCATATTGGACATCTAAAGACCTTTCATATTGGACATCTAAAGACATTTCATATTGGACATCTAAAAACATTTCATATTGGACATCTAAAGACATTTCATATTGGACATCTAAATACATTTCATATTGGACATCTAAATACATTTCATATTGTACATCTAAATACATTTCACATTGAACATCAAAAGACATTTCCTATTGGACATCTAAATACATTTCATATTGGACATCAAAAGAAATTTCATATTGGACATCTAAAGACATTTCATATTGGACATCTAAAGACATTTCATATTGGACATCTAAATACATTTCATATTGGACATCTATATACATTTCATATTGGACATCTAAAGACATTTCATATTGGATATCTAAAGACATTTCATATTGGACATCTAAATACATTTCATATTGGACATCTAAATACATTTCATATTGGACATCAAAAGACATTTCATATTAGACATCTAAAGACATTTCATATTGGACACCTAACGATATTTCATATTGGACATCTAAGGACATTTCATATTGGACATCTAAAGACATTTCATATTGGACATCTAAAGACATTTCATATTGGACATGTAAAGACATTTCATATTGAACATCTAAAGACATTTCATATTGAACATCAAAATACATTTCATATTGGTCATCTAAAGACATTTCATATTGGACATCAAAAGAAATTTCATATTGGACATCTAAAGACATTTCATATTGGACATCTAAAGACATTTCCTATTGGACATCAAAAGACTTTTCATATTGAACATCAAAAGACATTTCATATTGGACATCTAAATACATTTCATATTGGACATCTAAAGACATTTCATATTGGACATCTAAATACATTTCATATTGGACATCTAAATACATTTCATATTAGACATCAAAAGACATTTCATATTAGACATCTAAAGACATTTCATATTGGACATCTAAAGACATTTCATATTGGACATCTAAAGACATTTCATATTGGACATCTAAATACATTTTATATTGGACATCTAAAGACATTTCATATTGGACATCTAAAGACCTTTCATATTGGACATCTAAAGACATTTCATATTGGACATCTAAATACATTTCATATTGGACATCTAAAAACATTTCATATTGGACATCTAAAGACATTTCATATTGGACATCTAAATACATTTCAATTTGGACATCTAAATACATTTCATATTGGACATCTAAATACATTTCATATTGAACATCAAAAGACATTTCCTATTGGACATCTAAATACATTTCATATTGGACATCAAAAGACATTTCATATCGGACATCTAAAGACATTTCATATTGGACATCTAAAGACATTTCATTTTGGACATCAAAAGACATTTCATATTGGACATCAAAAGACATTTCATATTGGACATCAAAAGACTTTTCAAATTGGACATCTAAAGACATTTCATATTGGACATCTAAATACATTTCATATTGGACATCTAAAGACATTTCATATTGGACATCTAAAGACCTTTCATATTGGACATCTAAAGACATTTCCTATTGGACATCAAAAGACTTTTCATATTGAACATCAAAAGACATTTCATATTGGACATCTAAAGACATTTCATATTGGACATCTAAAGACATTTCATATTGGACATCTAAATACATTTCATATTGGACATTTATATACATTTCATATTGGACATCTAAAGACATTTCATATTGGATATCTAAAGACATTTCATATTGGACATCTAAATACATTTCATATTGGACATCTAAATACATTTCATATTGGACATCAAAAGACATTTCATATTAGACATCTAAAGACATTTCATATTGGACACCTAACGATATTTCATATTGGACATCTAAGGACATTTCATATTGGACATCTAAAGACATTTCATATTGGACATCTAAAGACATTTCATATTGGACATGTAAAGACATTTCATATTGAACATCTAAAGACATTTCATATTGAACATCAAAATACATTTCATATTGGTCATCTAAAGACATTTCATATTGGACATCAAAAGAAATTTCATATTGGACATCTAAAGACATTTCATATTGGACATCTAAAGACATTTCCTATTGGACATCAAAAGACTTTTCATATTGAACATCAAAAGACATTTCATATTGGACATCTAAATACATTTCATATTGGACATCTAAAGACATTTCATATTGGACATCAAAAGAAATTGCATATTGGACATCTAAAGACATTTCATATTGGACATCTAAAGACATTTCCTATTGGACATCAAAAGACTTTTCATATTGAACATCAAAAGACATTTCATATTGGACATCTAAATACATTTCATATTGGATATCAAAAGACATTTCATATTGGACATCTAAATACATTTCATATTGGACATCTAAATACATTTCATATTAGACATCTAAAGACATTTCATATTAGACATCTAAAGACATTTCATATTGGACATCTAAAGACATTTCATATTGGACATCTAAAGACATTTCATATTGGACATCTAAATACATTTTATATTGGACATCAAAAGACATTTCATATTGGACATCTAAAGACCTTTCATATTGGACATCTAAAGACATTTCATATTGGACATCTAAATACATTTCATATTGGACATCTAAAAACATTTCATATTGGACATCTAAAGACATTTCATATTGGACATCTAAATACATTTCATATTGGACATCTAAATACATTTCATATTGTACATCTAAATACATTTCACATTGAACATCAAAAGACATTTCCTATTGGACATCTAAATACATTTCATATTGGACATCTAAAGACATTTCATATTGGACATCTAAATACATTTTATATTGGACATCAAAAGACATTTCATATTGGACATCTAAAGACCTTTCATATTGGACATCTAAAGACATTTCATATTGGACATCTAAATACATTTCATATTGGACATCTAAAAACATTTCATATTGGACATCTAAAGACATTTCATATTGGACATCTAAATACATTTCATATTGGACATCTAAATACATTTCATATTGTACATCTAAATACATTTCACATTGAACATCAAAAGACATTTCCTATTGGACATCTAAATACATTTCATATTGGACATCAAAAGAAATTTCATATTGGACATCTAAAGACATTTCATATTGGACATCTAAAGACATTTCATATTGGACATCTAAATACATTTCATATTGGACATCTATATACATTTCATATTGGACATCTAAAGACATTTCATATTGGATATCTAAAGACATTTCATATTGGACATCTAAATACATTTCATATTGGACATCTAAATACATTTCATATTGGACATCAAAAGACATTTCATATTAGACATCTAAAGACATTTCATATTGGACACCTAACGATATTTCATATTGGACATCTAAGGACATTTCATATTGGACATCTAAAGACATTTCATATTGGACATCTAAAGACATTTCATATTGGACATCTAAAGACATTTCCTATTGGACATCAAAAGACTTTTCATATTGAACATCAAAAGACATTTCATATTGGACATCTAAATACATTTCATATTGGACATCTAAAGACATTTCATATTGGACATCTAAATACATTTCATATTGGACATCTAAATACATTTCATATTAGACATCAAAAGACATTTCATATTAGACATCTAAAGACATTTCATATTGGACATCTAAAGACATTTCATATTGGACATCTAAAGACATTTCATATTGGACATCTAAATACATTTTATATTGGACATCTAAAGACATTTCATATTGGACATCTAAAGACCTTTCATATTGGACATCTAAAGACATTTCATATTGGACATCTAAATACATTTCATATTGGACATCTAAAAACATTTCATATTGGACATCTAAAGACATTTCATATTGGACATCTAAATACATTTCAATTTGGACATCTAAATACATTTCATATTGGACATCTAAATACATTTCATATTGAACATCAAAAGACATTTCCTATTGGACATCTAAATACATTTCATATTGGACATCAAAAGACATTTCATATTGGACATCTAAAGACATTTCATATTGGACATCTAAAGACATTTCATTTTGGACATCAAAAGACATTTCATATTGGACATCAAAAGACATTTCATATTGGACATCAAAAGACTTTTCATATTGGACATCTAAATACATTTCATATTGGACAACTAAATACATTTCATATTGGACATCTAAAGACATTTCATATTAGACATCTAAAGACATTTCATATTGGACATCTAAAGACATTTCATATTGGACATCTAAAGACATTTCATATTGGACATCTAAATACATTTTATATTGGACATCAAAAGACATTTCATATTGGACATCTAAAGACCTTTCATATTGGACATCTAAAGACATTTCATATTGGACATCTAAATACATTTCATATTGGACATCTAAAAACATTTCATATTGGACATCTAAAGACATTTCATATTGGACATCTAAATACATTTCATATTGGACATCTAAATACATTTCATATTGTACATCTAAATACATTTCACATTGAACATCAAAAGACATTTCCTATTGGACATCTAAATACATTTCATATTGGACATCTAAAGACATTTCATATTGGACATCTAAATACATTTTATATTGGACATCAAAAGACATTTCATATTGGACATCTAAAGACCTTTCATATTGGACATCTAAAGACATTTCATATTGGACATCTAAATACATTTCATATTGGACATCTAAAAACATTTCATATTGGACATCTAAAGACATTTCATATTGGACATCTAAATACATTTCATATTGGACATCTAAATACATTTCATATTGTACATCTAAATACATTTCACATTGAACATCAAAAGACATTTCCTATTGGACATCTAAATACATTTCATATTGGACATCAAAAGAAATTTCATATTGGACATCTAAAGACATTTCATATTGGACATCTAAAGACATTTCATATTGGACATCTAAATACATTTCATATTGGACATCTATATACATTTCATATTGGACATCTAAAGACATTTCATATTGGATATCTAAAGACATTTCATATTGGACATCTAAATACATTTCATATTGGACATCTAAATACATTTCATATTGGACATCAAAAGACATTTCATATTAGACATCTAAAGACATTTCATATTGGACACCTAACGATATTTCATATTGGACATCTAAGGACATTTCATATTGGACATCTAAAGACATTTCATATTGGACATCTAAAGACATTTCATATTGGACATGTAAAGACATTTCATATTGAACATCTAAAGACATTTCATATTGAACATCAAAATACATTTCATATTGGTCATCTAAAGACATTTCATATTGGACATCAAAAGAAATTTCATATTGGACATCTAAAGACATTTCATATTGGACATCTAAAGACATTTCCTATTGGACATCAAAAGACTTTTCATATTGAACATCAAAAGACATTTCATATTGGACATCTAAATACATTTCATATTGGACATCTAAAGACATTTCATATTGGACATCTAAATACATTTCATATTGGACATCTAAATACATTTCATATTAGACATCAAAAGACATTTCATATTAGACATCTAAAGACATTTCATATTGGACATCTAAAGACATTTCATATTGGACATCTAAAGACATTTCATATTGGACATCTAAATACATTTTATATTGGACATCTAAAGACATTTCATATTGGACATCTAAAGACCTTTCATATTGGACATCTAAAGACATTTCATATTGGACATCTAAATACATTTCATATTGGACATCTAAAAACATTTCATATTGGACATCTAAAGACATTTCATATTGGACATCTAAATACATTTCAATTTGGACATCTAAATACATTTCATATTGGACATCTAAATACATTTCATATTGAACATCAAAAGACATTTCCTATTGGACATCTAAATACATTTCATATTGGACATCAAAAGACATTTCATATTGGACATCTAAAGACATTTCATATTGGACATCAAAAGACATTTCATTTTGGACATCAAAAGACATTTCATATTGGACATCAAAAGACATTTCATATTGGACATCAAAAGACTTTTCATATTGGACATCTAAATACATTTCATATTGGACAACTAAATACATTTCATATTGGACATCTAAAGACATTTCATATTAGACATCTAAAGACCTTTCATATTGGACATCTAAATACATTTCATATTGGACATCTAAATACATTTCATATTAGACATCTAAAGACATTTCATATTAGACATCTAAATACATTTCATATTGGACATCTAAAGACATTTCAAATTGGACATCTAAAGACATTTCATATTGGACATCTAAATACATTTCATATTGGACATCTAAAGACATTTCATATTGGACATCTAAAGACCTTTCATATTGGACATCTAAAGACATTTCCTATTGGACATCAAAAGACTTTTCATATTGAACATCAAAAGACATTTCATATTGGACATCTAAAGACATTTCATATTGGACATCTAAAGACATTTCATATTGGACATCTAAATACATTTCATATTGGACATTTATATACATTTCATATTGGACATCTAAAGACATTTCATATTGGATATCTAAAGACATTTCATATTGGACATCTAAATACATTTCATATTGGACATCTAAATACATTTCATATTGGACATCAAAAGACATTTCATATTAGACATCTAAAGACATTTCATATTGGACACCTAACGATATTTCATATTGGACATCTAAGGACATTTCATATTGGACATCTAAAGACATTTCATATTGGACATCTAAAGACATTTCATATTGGACATGTAAAGACATTTCATATTGAACATCTAAAGACATTTCATATTGAACATCAAAATACATTTCATATTGGTCATCTAAAGACATTTCATATTGGACATCAAAAGAAATTTCATATTGGACATCTAAAGACATTTCATATTGGACATCTAAAGACATTTCCTATTGGACATCAAAAGACTTTTCATATTGAACATCAAAAGACATTTCATATTGGACATCTAAATACATTTCATATTGGACATCTAAAGACATTTCATATTGGACATCAAAAGAAATTGCATATTGGACATCTAAAGACATTTCATATTGGACATCTAAAGACATTTCCTATTGGACATCAAAAGACTTTTCATATTGAACATCAAAAGACATTTCATATTGGACATCTAAATACATTTCATATTGGATATCTAAAGACATTTCATATTGGACATCTAAATACATTTCATATTGGACATCTAAATACATTTCATATTAGACATCTAAAGACATTTCATATTAGACATCTAAAGACATTTCATATTGGACATCTAAAGACATTTCATATTGGACATCTAAAGACATTTCATATTGGACATCTAAATACATTTTATATTGGACATCAAAAGACATTTCATATTGGACATCTAAAGACCTTTCATATTGGACATCTAAAGACATTTCATATTGGACATCTAAATACATTTCATATTGGACATCTAAAAACATTTCATATTGGACATCTAAAGACATTTCATATTGGACATCTAAATACATTTCATATTGGACATCTAAATACATTTCATATTGTACATCTAAATACATTTCACATTGAACATCAAAAGACATTTCCTATTGGACATCTAAATACATTTCATATTGGACATCTAAAGACATTTCATATAGGACATCTAAATACATTTTATATTGGACATCAAAAGACATTTCATATTGGACATCTAAAGACCTTTCATATTGGACATCTAAAGACATTTCATATTGGACATCTAAATACATTTCATATTGGACATCTAAAAACATTTCATATTGGACATCTAAAGACATTTCATATTGGACATCTAAATACATTTCATATTGGACATCTAAATACATTTCATATTGTACATCTAAATACATTTCACATTGAACATCAAAAGACATTTCCTATTGGACATCTAAATACATTTCATATTGGACATCAAAAGAAATTTCATATTGGACATCTAAAGACATTTCATATTGGACATCTAAAGACATTTCATATTGGACATCTAAATACATTTCATATTGGACATCTATATACATTTCATATTGGACATCTAAAGACATTTCATATTGGATATCTAAAGACATTTCATATTGGACATCTAAATACATTTCATATTGGACATCTAAATACATTTCATATTGGACATCAAAAGACATTTCATATTAGACATCTAAAGACATTTCATATTGGACACCTAACGATATTTCATATTGGACATCTAAGGACATTTCATATTGGACATCTAAAGACATTTCATATTGGACATCTAAAGACATTTCATATTGGACATGTAAAGACATTTCATATTGAACATCTAAAGACATTTCATATTGAACATCAAAATACATTTCATATTGGTCATCTAAAGACATTTCATATTGGACATCAAAAGAAATTTCATATTGGACATCTAAAGACATTTCATATTGGACATCTAAAGACATTTCCTATTGGACATCAAAAGACTTTTCATATTGAACATCAAAAGACATTTCATATTGGACATCTAAATACATTTCATATTGGACATCTAAAGACATTTCATATTGGACATCTAAATACATTTCATATTGGACATCTAAATACATTTCATATTAGACATCAAAAGACATTTCATATTAGACATCTAAAGACATTTCATATTGGACATCTAAAGACATTTCATATTGGACATCTAAAGACATTTCATATTGGACATCTAAATACATTTTATATTGGACATCTAAAGACATTTCATATTGGACATCTAAAGACCTTTCATATTGGACATCTAAATACATTTCATATTGGACATCTAAAAACATTTCATATTGGACATCTAAAGACATTTCATATTGGACATCTAAATACATTTCAATTTGGACATCTAAATACATTTCATATTGGACATCTAAATACATTTCATATTGGACATCAAAAGACATTTCATATTGGACATCTAAAGACATTTCATATTGGACATCTAAAGACATTTCATTTTGGACATCAAAAGACATTTCATATTGGACATCAAAAGACATTTCATATTGGACATCAAAAGACTTTTCATATTGGACATCTAAATACATTTCATATTGGACAACTAAATACATTTCATATTGGACATCTAAAGACATTTCATATTAGACATCTAAAGACCTTTCATATTGGACATCTAAATACATTTCATATTGGACATCTAAATACATTTCATATTAGACATCTAAAGACATTTCATATTAGACATCTAAATACATTTCATATTGGACATCTAAAGACATTTCAAATTGGACATCTAAAGACATTTCATATTGGACATCTAAATACATTTCATATTGGACATCTAAAGACATTTCATATTGGACATCTAAAGACATTTCCTATTGGACATCAAAAGACTTTTCATATTGAACATCAAAAGACATTTCATATTGGACATCTAAATACATTTCATATTGGATATCTAAAGACATTTCATATTGGACATCTAAATACATTTCATATTGGACATCTAAATACATTTCATATTAGACATCTAAAGACATTTCATATTAGACATCTAAAGACATTTCATATTGGACATCAAAAGACATTTCATATTGGACATCTAAAGACATTTCATATTGGACATCTAAATACATCTTATATTGGACATCAAAAGACATTTCATATTGGACATCTAAAGACCTTTCATATTGGACATCTAAAGACATTTCATATTGGACATCTAAATACATTTCATATTGGACATCTAAAAACATTTCATATTGGACATCTAAAGACATTTCATATTGAACATCTAAATACATTTCATATTGGTCATCTAAAAACATTTCATATTGGACATCTAAAGACATTTCATATTGGACATCTAAAGACATTTCATATTGGACATCTAAAGACATTTCATATTGGACATCAAAAGACATTTCATATTGGACATCTAAAGACATTTCATATTGGACATCTAAAGACATTTCCTATTGGACATCTAAATACATTTCATATTGGACATCTAAATACATTTCATATTGGACATCAAAAGACATTTCATATTAGACATCTAAAGACATTTCATATTGGACACCTAACGATATTTCATATTGGACATCTAAGGACATTTCATATTGGACATCTAAAGACATTTCATATTGGACTTCTAAAGACATTTCATATTGGACATGTAAAGACATTTCATATTGAACATCTAAAGACATTTCATATTGAACATCAAAATACATTTCATATTGGTCATCTAAAGACATTTCATATTGGACATCAAAAGAAATTGCATATTGGACATCTAAAGACATTTCATATTGGACATCTAAAGACATTTCCTATTGGACATCAAAATACTTTTCATATTGAACATCAAAAGAAATTTCATATTGGACATCTAAAGACATTTCATATTGGACATCTAAAGACATTTCCTATTGGACATCAAAAGACTTTTCATATTGAACATCAAAAGACATTTCATATTGGACATCTAAATACATTTCATATTGGACATCTAAAGACATTTCATATTGGACATCAAAAGAAATTGCATATTGGACATCTAAAGACATTTCATATTGGACATCTAAAGACATTTCCTATTGGACATCAAAAGACTTTTCATATTGAACATCAAAAGACATTTCATATTGGACATCTAAATACATTTCATATTGGATATCTAAAGACATTTCATATTGGACATCTAAATACATTTCATATTGGACATCTAAATACATTTCATATTAGACATCTAAAGACATTTCATATTAGACATCTAAAGACATTTCATATTGGACATCTAAAGACATTTCATATTGGACATCTAAAGACATTTCATATTGGACATCTAAATACATTTTATATTGGACATCAAAAGACATTTCATATTGGACATCTAAAGACCTTTCATATTGGACATCTAAAGACATTTCATATTGGACATCTAAATACATTTCATATTGGACATCTAAAAACATTTCATATTGGACATCTAAAGACATTTCATATTGGACATCTAAATACATTTCATATTGGACATCTAAATACATTTCATATTGTACATCTAAATACATTTCACATTGAACATCAAAAGACATTTCCTATTGGACATCTAAATACATTTCATATTGGACATCTAAAGACATTTCATATAGGACATCTAAATACATTTTATATTGGACATCAAAAGACATTTCATATTGGACATCTAAAGACCTTTCATATTGGACATCTAAAGACATTTCATATTGGACATCTAAATACATTTCATATTGGACATCTAAAAACATTTCATATTGGACATCTAAAGACATTTCATATTGGACATCTAAATACATTTCATATTGGACATCTAAATACATTTCATATTGTACATCTAAATACATTTCACATTGAACATCAAAAGACATTTCCTATTGGACATCTAAATACATTTCATATTGGACATCAAAAGAAATTTCATATTGGACATCTAAAGACATTTCATATTGGACATCTAAAGACATTTCATATTGGACATCTAAATACATTTCATATTGGACATCTATATACATTTCATATTGGACATCTAAAGACATTTCATATTGGATATCTAAAGACATTTCATATTGGACATCTAAATACATTTCATATTGGACATCTAAATACATTTCATATTGGACATCAAAAGACATTTCATATTAGACATCTAAAGACATTTCATATTGGACACCTAACGATATTTCATATTGGACATCTAAGGACATTTCATATTGGACATCTAAAGACATTTCATATTGGACATCTAAAGACATTTCATATTGGACATGTAAAGACATTTCATATTGAACATCTAAAGACATTTCATATTGAACATCAAAATACATTTCATATTGGTCATCTAAAGACATTTCATATTGGACATCAAAAGAAATTTCATATTGGACATCTAAAGACATTTCATATTGGACATCTAAAGACATTTCCTATTGGACATCAAAAGACTTTTCATATTGAACATCAAAAGACATTTCATATTGGACATCTAAATACATTTCATATTGGACATCTAAAGACATTTCATATTGGACATCTAAATACATTTCATATTGGACATCTAAATACATTTCATATTAGACATCAAAAGACATTTCATATTAGACATCTAAAGACATTTCATATTGGACATCTAAAGACATTTCATATTGGACATCTAAAGACATTTCATATTGGACATCTAAATACATTTTATATTGGACATCTAAAGACATTTCATATTGGACATCTAAAGACCTTTCATATTGGACATCTAAATACATTTCATATTGGACATCTAAAAACATTTCATATTGGACATCTAAAGACATTTCATATTGGACATCTAAATACATTTCAATTTGGACATCTAAATACATTTCATATTGGACATCTAAATACATTTCATATTGGACATCAAAAGACATTTCATATTGGACATCTAAAGACATTTCATATTGGACATCTAAAGACATTTCATTTTGGACATCAAAAGACATTTCATATTGGACATCAAAAGACATTTCATATTGGACATCAAAAGACTTTTCATATTGGACATCTAAATACATTTCATATTGGACAACTAAATACATTTCATATTGGACATCTAAAGACATTTCATATTAGACATCTAAAGACCTTTCATATTGGACATCTAAATACATTTCATATTGGACATCTAAATACATTTCATATTAGACATCTAAAGACATTTCATATTAGACATCTAAATACATTTCATATTGGACATCTAAAGACATTTCAAATTGGACATCTAAAGACATTTCATATTGGACATCTAAATACATTTCATATTGGACATCTAAAGACATTTCATATTGGACATCTAAAGACATTTCCTATTGGACATCAAAAGACTTTTCATATTGAACATCAAAAGACATTTCATATTGGACATCTAAATACATTTCATATTGGATATCTAAAGACATTTCATATTGGACATCTAAATACATTTCATATTGGACATCTAAATACATTTCATATTAGACATCTAAAGACATTTCATATTAGACATCTAAAGACATTTCATATTGGACATCTAAAGACATTTCATATTGGACATCTAAAGACATTTCATATTGGACATCTAAATACATCTTATATTGGACATCAAAAGACATTTCATATTGGACATCTAAAGACCTTTCATATTGGACATCTAAAGACATTTCATATTGGACATCTAAATACATTTCATATTGGACATCTAAAAACATTTCATATTGGACATCTAAAGACATTTCATATTGAACATCTAAATACATTTCATATTGGTCATCTAAAAACATTTCATATTGGACATCTAAAGACATTTCATATTGGACATCTAAAGACATTTCATATTGGACATCTAAAGACATTTCATATTGGACATCAAAAGACATTTCATATTGGACATCTAAAGACATTTCATATTGGACATCTAAAGACATTTCCTATTGGACATCTAAATACATTTCATATTGGACATCTAAATACATTTCATATTGGACATCAAAAGACATTTCATATTAGACATCTAAAGACATTTCATATTGGACACCTAACGATATTTCATATTGGACATCTAAGGACATTTCATATTGGACATCTAAAGACATTTCATATTGGACTTCTAAAGACATTTCATATTGGACATGTAAAGACATTTCATATTGAACATCTAAAGACATTTCATATTGAACATCAAAATACATTTCATATTGGTCATCTAAAGACATTTCATATTGGACATCAAAAGAAATTGCATATTGGACATCTAAAGACATTTCATATTGGACATCTAAAGACATTTCCTATTGGACATCAAAATACTTTTCATATTGAACATCAAAAGACATTTCATATTGGACATCTAAATACATTTCATATTGGATATCTAAAGACATTTCATATTGGACATCTAAATACATTTCATATTGGACATCTAAATACATTTCATATTAGACATCTAAAGACATTTCATATTAGACATCTAAAGACATTTCATATTGGACATCTAAAGACATTTCATATTGGACATCTAAAGACATTTCATATTGGACATCTAAATACATTTTATATTGGACATCAAAAGACATTTCATATTGGACATCTAAAGACCTTTCATATTGGACATCTAAAGACATTTCATATTGGACATCTAAATACATTTCATATTGGACATCTAAAAACATTTCATATTGGACATCTAAAGACATTTCATATTGGACATCTAAATACATTTCATATTGGACATCTAAATACATTTCATATTGTACATCTAAATACATTTCACATTGAACATCAAAAGACATTTCCTATTGGACATCTAAATACATTTCATATTGGACATCAAAAGAAATTTCATATTGGACATCTAAAGACATTTCATATTGGACATCTAAAGACATTTCATATTGGACATCTAAATACATTTCATATTGGACATCTATATACATTTCATATTGGACATCTAAAGACATTTCATATTGGATATCTAAAGACATTTCATATTGGACATCTAAATACATTTCATATTGGACATCTAAATACATTTCATATTGGACATCAAAAGACATTTCATATTAGACATCTAAAGACATTTCATATTGGACATCTAAGGACATTTCATATTGGACATCTAAAGACATTTCATATTGGACATCTAAAGACATTTCATATTGGACATGTAAAGACATTTCATATTGAACATCTAAAGACATTTCATATTGAACATCAAAATACATTTCATATTGGTCATCTAAAGACATTTCATATTGGACATCAAAAGAAATTTCATATTGGACATCTAAAGACATTTCATATTAGACATCAAAAGACCTTTCATATTGGACATCTAAATACATTTCATATTGGACATCTAAATACATTTCATATTAGACATCTAAAGACATTTCATATTAGACATCTAAATACATTTCATATTGGACATCTAAAGACATTTCAAATTGGACATCTAAAGACATTTCATATTGGACATCTAAATACATTTCATATTGGACATCTAAAGACATTTCATATTGGACATCTAAAGACCTTTCATATTGGACATCTAAAGACATTTCCTATTGGACATCAAAAGACTTTTCATATTGAACATCAAAAGACATTTCATATTGGACATCTAAATACATTTCATATTGGATATCTAAAGACATTTCATATTGGACATCTAAATACATTTCATATTAGACATCTAAAGACATTTCATATTAGACATCTAAAGACATTTCATATTGGACATCTAAAGACATTTCATATTGGACATCTAAAGACATTTCATATTGGACATCTAAAAACATTTCATATTGGACATCAAAAGACATTTCATATTGGACATCTAAATACATTTCATATTGGACATCTAAATACATTTCATATTGTACATCTAAATACATTTCACATTGAACATCAAAAGACATTTCCTATTGGACATCTAAATACATTTCATATTGGACATCAAAAGAAATTTCATATTGGACATCTAAAGACATTTCATATTGGACATCTAAAGACATTTCATATTGGACATCTAAATACATTTCATATTGGACATCTATATACATTTCATATTGGACATCTAAAGACATTTCATATTGGATATCTAAAGACATTTCATATTGGACATCTAAATACATTTCATATTGGATATCTAAAGACATTTCATATTGGACATCTAAATACATTTCATATTGGACATCTAAATACATTTCATATTAGACATCTAAAGACATTTCATATTAGACATCTAAAGACATTTCATATTGGACATCTAAAGACATTTCATATTGGACATCTAAAGACATTTCATATTGGACATCTAAATACATTTTATATTGGACATCAAAAGACATTTCATATTGGACATCTAAAGACCTTTCAT
This sequence comes from Bathymodiolus brooksi, assembly GCA_963680875.1. NCBI lineage: Eukaryota > Metazoa > Mollusca > Bivalvia > Mytilida > Modiolidae > Bathymodiolus > Bathymodiolus brooksi. The sequence continues at coordinate 95,844,457 of OY804588.1, forward strand.
ATTGGACATCTAAAGACATTTCATATTGGACATCTAAATACATTTCATATTGGACATCTAAAAACATTTCATATTGGACATCTAAAGACATTTCATATTGGACATCTAAATACATTTCATATTGGACATCTAAATACATTTCATATTGTACATCTAAATACATTTCACATTGAACATCAAAAGACATTTCCTATTGGACATCTAAATACATTTCATATTGGACATCAAAAGAAATTTCATATTGGACATCTAAAGACATTTCATATTGGACATCTAAAGACATTTCATATTGGACATCTAAATACATTTCATATTGGACATCTATATACATTTCATATTGGACATCTAAAGACATTTCATATTGGATATCTAAAGACATTTCATATTGGACATCTAAATACATTTCATATTGGACATCTAAATACATTTCATATTGGACATCTAAAAACATTTCATATTGGACATCTAAAGACATTTCATATTGGACATCTAAATACATTTCATATTGGATATCTAAAGACATTTCATATTGGACATCTAAATACATTTCATATTGGACATCTAAATACATTTCATATTAGACATCTAAAGACATTTCATATTAGACATCTAAAGACATTTCATATTGGACATCTAAAGACATTTCATATTGGACATCTAAAGACATTTCATATTGGACATCTAAATACATTTTATATTGGACATCAAAAGACATTTCATATTGGATATCTAAAGACCTTTCATATTGGACATCTAAAGACATTTCATATTGGACATCTAAATACATTTCATATTGGACATCTAAAAACATTTCATATTGGACATCTAAAGACATTTCATATTGGACATCTAAATATATTTCATATTGGACATCTAAATACATTTCATATTGTACATCTAAATACATTTCACATTGAACATCAAAAGACATTTCCTATTGGACATCTAAATACATTTCATATTGGACATCAAAAGAAATTTCATATTGGACATCTAAAGACATTTCATATTGGACATCTAAAGACATTTCATATTGGACATCTAAATACATTTCATATTGGACATCTATATACATTTCATATTGGACATCTAAAGACATTTCATATTGGATATCTAAAGACATTTCATATTGGACATCTAAATAAATTTCATATTGGACATCTAAATACATTTCATATTGGACATCAAAAGACATTTCATATTAGACATCTAAAGACATTTCATATTGGACACCTAACGATATTTCATATTGGACATCTAAGGACATTTCATATTGGACATCTAAAGACATTTCATATTGGACATCTAAAGACATTTCATATTGGCCATCTAAAGACATTTCATATTGGACATCTAAAGACATTTCATATTAGACATCTAAAGACATTTCATATTGGACATCTAAAGACATTTCATATTGGATATCAAAAGACATTTCATATTGGACATCTAAAGACATTTCATATTGGACATCTAAATACATTTTATATTGGACGTCTAAAGACATTTCATATTGGACATCTAAAGACATTTCATATTGAACATCTAAAGACATTTCATATTGGACATCTAAATACATTTCATATTGGTTATCTAAAGACATTTCATATTGGAGATCTAAAGACATTTCATATTGGACATCTAAAGACATTTCATATTGGACATCTAAAGACATTTCATATTGGACATCGAAAGACATTTCATATTGGACATCAAAAGACATTTTATATTGGACATCTACAGACATTTCATATTGGACATCTAAAGACATTTCATATTGAACATCTAAATACATTTCATATTGGACATCTAAAGACATTTCATATTGGACATCTAAAGACATTTCATATTGGACATCTAAAGACATTTCATATTGGACATCAAAAGACATTTCATATTGGACATCTAAAGACATTTCATATTGGACATCTAAAGACATTTCCTATTGGACATCTAAATACATTTCATATTGGACATCTAAATACATTTCATATTGGACATCAAAAGACATTTCATATTAGACATCTAAAGACATTTCATATTGGACACCTAACGATATTTCATATTGGACATCTAAGGACATTTCATATTGGACATCTAAAGACATTTCATATTGGACATCTAAAGACATTTCATATTGGACATGTAAAGACATTTCATATTGAACATCTAAAGACATTTCATATTGAACATCAAAATACATTTCATATTGGTCATCTAAAGACATTTCATATTGGACATCAAAAGAAATTTCATATTGGACATCTAAAGACATTTCCTATTGGACATCAAAAGACTTTTCATATTGAACATCAAAAGACATTTCATATTGGACATCTAAATACATTTCATATTGGACATCTAAATACATTTCATATTAGACATCAAAAGACATTTCATATTAGACATCTAAAGACATTTCATATTGGACATCTAAAGACATTTCATATTGGACATCTAAAGACATTTCATATTGGACATCTAAATACATTTTATATTGGACATCTAAAGACATTTAATATTGGACATCTAAAGACCTTTCATATTGGACATCTAAAGACATTTCATATTGGACATCTAAATACATTTCATATTGGACATCTAAAAACATTTCATATTGGACATCTAAAGACATTTCATATTGGACATCTAAATACATTTCATATTGGACATCTAAATACATTTCATATTGTACATCTAAATACATTTCACATTGAACATCAAAAGACATTTCCTATTGGACATCTAAATACATTTCATATTGGACATCAAAAGAAATTTCATATTGGACATCTAAAGACATTTCATATTGGACATCTAAAGACATTTCATATTGGACATCTAAATACATTTCATATTGGACATCTATATACATTTCATATTGGACATCTAAAGACATTTCATATTGGATATCTAAAGACATTTCATATTAGACATCTAAAGACATTTCATATTGGACATCTAAAGACATTTCATATTGGACATCTAAAGACATTTCATATTAGACATCAAAAGACATTTCATATTAGACATCTAAAGACATTTCATATTGGATATCTAAAGACATTTCAAATTGGACATCTAAAGACATTTCATATTGGACATCTAAATACATTTCATATTGGACATCTAAAGACATTTCATATTGGACATCTAAAGACCTTTCATATTGGACATCTAAAGACATTTCATATTGGACATCTAAAGACATTTCATATTGGACATCTAAAGACATTTCATATTGGATATCTAAAGACATTTCATATTGGCCATCTAAAGACATTTCATATTGGACATCTAAAGACATTTCATATTAGACATCTAAAGACATTTCATATTGGACATCTAAAGACATTTCATATTGGATATCAAAAGACATTTCATATTGGACATCTAAAGACATTTCATATTGGACATCTAAATACATTTTATATTGGACGTCTAAAGACATTTCATATTGGATATCTAAAGACATTTCATATTGAACATCTAAAGACATTTCATATTGGACATCTAAATACATTTCATATTGGTTATCAAAAGACATTTCATATTGGAGATCTAAAGACATTTCATATTGGACATCTAAAGACATTTCATATTGGACATCTAAAGACATTTCATATTGGACATCTAAAGACATTTCATATTGGACATCAAAAGACATTTTATATTGGACATCTACAGACATTTCATATTGGACATCTAAAGACATTTCATATTGAACATCTAAATACATTTCATATTGGTCATCTAAAAACATTTCATATTGGACATCTAAAGACATTTCATATTGGACATCTAAAGACATTTCATATTGGACATCTAAAGACATTTCATATTGGACATCAAAAGACATTTCATATTGGACATCTAAAGACATTTCATATTGGACATCTAAAGACATTTCCTATTGGACATCTAAATACATTTCATATTGGACATCTAAATACATTTCATATTGGACATCAAAAGACATTTCATATTAGACATCTAAAGACATTTCATATTGGACACCTAACGATATTTCATATTGGACATCTAAGGACATTTCATATTGGACATCTAAAGACATTTCATATTGGACATCTAAAGACATTTCATATTGGACATGTAAAGACATTTCATATTGAACATCTAAAGACATTTCATATTGAACATCAAAATACATTTCATATTGGTCATCTAAAGACATTTCATATTGGACATCAAAAGAAATTTCATATTGGACATCTAAAGACATTTCATATTGGACATCTAAAGACATTTCCTATTGGACATCAAAAGACTTTTCATATTGAACATCAAAAGACATTTCATATTGGACATCTAAATACATTTCATATTGGACATCTAAAGACATTTCATATTGGACATCTAAATACATTTCATATTGGACATCTAAATACATTTCATATTAGACATCAAAAGACATTTCATATTAGACATCTAAAGACATTTCATATTGGACATCTAAAGACATTTCATATTGGACATCTAAAGACATTTCATATTGGACATCTAAATACATTTTATATTGGACATCTAAAGACATTTCATATTGGACATCTAAAGACCTTTCATATTGGACATCTAAAGACATTTCATATTGGACATCTAAATACATTTCATATTGGACATCTAAAAACATTTCATATTGGACATCTAAAGACATTTCATATTGGACATCTAAATACATTTCAATTTGGACATCTAAATACATTTCATATTGGACATCTAAATACATTTCATATTGAACATCAAAAGACATTTCCTATTGGACATCTAAATACATTTCATATTGGACATCAAAAGACATTTCATATTGGACATCTAAAGACATTTCATATTGGACATCTAAAGACATTTCATTTTGGACATCAAAAGACATTTCATATTGGACATCAAAAGACATTTCATATTGGACATCAAAAGACTTTTCATATTGGACATCTAAATACATTTCATATTGGACACCTAAATACATTTCATATTGGACATCTAAAGACATTTCATATTAGACATCTAAAGACCTTTCATATTGGACATCTAAATACATTTCATATTGGACATCTAAATACATTTCATATTAGACATCTAAAGACATTTCATATTAGACATCTAAATACATTTCATATTGGACATCTAAAGACATTTCAAATTGGACATCTAAAGACATTTCATATTGGACATCTAAATACATTTCATATTGGACATCTAAAGACATTTCATATTGGACATCTAAAGACCTTTCATATTGGACATCTAAAGACATTTCATATTGGACATCTAAAGACATTTCATATTGGACATCTAAAGACATTTCATATTGGATATCTAAAGACATTTCATATTGGCCATCAAAAGACATTTCATATTGGACATCTAAAGACATTTCATATTAGACATCTAAAGACATTTCATATTGGCCATCTAAAGACATTTCATATTGGACATCTAAAGACATTTCATATTAGACATCTAAAGACATTTCATATTGGACATCTAAAGACATTTCATATTGGATATCAAAAGACATTTCATATTGGACATCTAAAGACATTTCATATTGGACATCTAAATACATTTTATATTGGACGTCTAAAGACATTTCATATTGGATATCTAAAGACATTTCATATTGAACATCTAAAGACATTTCATATTGGACATCTAAATACATTTCATATTGGTTATCAAAAGACATTTCATATTGGAGATCTAAAGACATTTCATATTGGACATCTAAAGACATTTCATATTGGACATCTAAAGACATTTCATATTGGACATCTAAAGACATTTCATATTGGACATCAAAAGACATTTTATATTGGACATCTACAGACATTTCATATTGGACATCTAAAGACATTTCATATTGAACATCTAAATACATTTCATATTGGTCATCTAAAAACATTTCATATTGGACATCTAAAGACATTTCATATTGGACATCTAAAGACATTTCATATTGGACATCTAAAGACATTTCATATTGGACATCAAAAGACATTTCATATTGGACATCTAAAGACATTTCATATTGGACATCTAAAGACATTTCCTATTGGACATCTAAATACATTTCATATTGGACATCTAAATACATTTCATATTGGACATCAAAAGACATTTCATATTAGACATCTAAAGACATTTCATATTGGACACCTAACGATATTTCATATTGGACATCTAAGGACATTTCATATTGGACATCTAAAGACATTTCATATTGGACATCTAAAGACATTTCATATTGGACATGTAAAGACATTTCATATTGAACATCTAAAGACATTTCATATTGAACATCAAAATACATTTCATATTGGTCATCTAAAGACATTTCATATTGGACATCAAAAGAAATTTCATATTGGACATCTAAAGACATTTCATATTGGACATCTAAAGACATTTCCTATTGGACATCAAAAGACTTTTCATATTGAACATCAAAAGACATTTCATATTGGACATCTAAATACATTTCATATTGGACATCTAAAGACATTTCATATTGGACATCTAAATACATTTCATATTGGACATCTAAATACATTTCATATTAGACATCAAAAGACATTTCATATTAGACATCTAAAGACATTTCATATTGGACATCTAAAGACATTTCATATTGGACATCTAAAGACATTTCATATTGGACATCTAAATACATTTTATATTGGACATCTAAAGACATTTCATATTGGACATCTAAAGACCTTTCATATTGGACATCTAAAGACATTTCATATTGGACATCTAAATACATTTCATATTGGACATCTAAAAACATTTCATATTGGACATCTAAAGACATTTCATATTGGACATCTAAATACATTTCAATTTGGACATCTAAATACATTTCATATTGGACATCTAAATACATTTCATATTGAACATCAAAAGACATTTCCTATTGGACATCTAAATACATTTCATATTGGACATCAAAAGACATTTCATATTGGACATCTAAAGACATTTCATATTGGACATCTAAAGACATTTCATTTTGGACATCAAAAGACATTTCATATTGGACATCAAAAGACATTTCATATTGGACATCAAAAGACTTTTCATATTGGACATCTAAATACATTTCATATTGGACACCTAAATACATTTCATATTGGACATCTAAAGACATTTCATATTAGACATCTAAAGACCTTTCATATTGGACATCTAAATACATTTCATATTGGACATCTAAATACATTTCATATTAGACATCTAAAGACATTTCATATTAGACATCTAAATACATTTCATATTGGACATCTAAAGACATTTCAAATTGGACATCTAAAGACATTTCATATTGGACATCTAAATACATTTCATATTGGACATCTAAAGACATTTCATATTGGACATCTAAAGACCTTTCATATTGGACATCTAAAGACATTTCATATTGGACATCTAAAGACATTTCATATTGGATATCTAAAGACATTTCATATTGGCCATCAAAAGACATTTCATATTGGACATCTAAAGACATTTCATATTAGACATCTAAAGACATTTCATATTGGACATCTAAAGACATTTCATATTGGACATCTAAAGACATTTCATATTGAACATCTAAAGACATTTCATATTGGACATCTAAATACATTTCATATTGGTTATCTAAAGACATTTCATATTGGAGATCTAAAGACATTTCATATTGGACATCTAAAGACATTTCATATTGGACATCTAAAGACATTTCATATTGGACATCAAAAGACATTTTATATTGGACATCTACAGACATTTCATATTGGACATCTAAAGACATTTCATATTGAACATCTAAATACATTTCATATTGGTCATCTAAAAACATTTCATATTGGACATCTAAAGACATTTCATATTGGACATCTAAAGACATTTCATATTGGACATCTAAAGACATTTCATATTGGACATCAAAAGACATTTCATATTGGACATCTAAAGACATTTCATATTGGACATCTAAAGACATTTCCTATTGGACATCTAAATACATTTCATATTGGACATCTAAATACATTTCATATTGGACATCAAAAGACATTTCATATTAGACATCTAAAGACATTTCATATTGGACACCTAACGATATTTCATATTGGACATCTAAGGACATTTCATATTGGACATCTAAAGACATTTCATATTGGACATCTAAAGACATTTCATATTGGAGATCTAAAGACATTTCATATTGGACATCTAAAGACATTTCATATTGGACATCTAAAGACATTTCATATTGGACATCTAAAGACATTTCATATTGGACATCAAAAGACATTTTATATTGGACATCTACAGACATTTCATATTGGACATCTAAAGACATTTCATATTGAACATCTAAATACATTTCATATTGGTCATCTAAAAACATTTCATATTGGACATCTAAAGACATTTCATATTGGACATCTAAAGACATTTCATATTGGACATCTAAAGACATTTCATATTGGACATCAAAAGACATTTCATATTGGACATCTAAAGACATTTCATATTGGACATCTAAAGACATTTCCTATTGGACATCTAAATACATTTCATATTGGACATCTAAATACATTTCATATTGGACATCAAAAGACATTTCATATTAGACATCTAAAGACATTTCATATTGGACACCTAACGATATTTCATATTGGACATCTAAGGACATTTCATATTGGACATCTAAAGACATTTCATATTGGACATCTAAAGACATTTCATATTGGTCATCTAAAGACATTTCATATTGGACATCAAAAGAAATTTCATATTGGACATCTAAAGACATTTCATATTGGACATCTAAAGACATTTCCTATTGGACATCAAAAGACTTTTCATATTGAACATCAAAAGACATTTCATATTGGACATCTAAATACATTTCATATTGGATATCTAAAGACATTTCATATTGGACATCTAAATACATTTCATATTGGACATCTAAATACATTTCATATTAGACATCAAAAGACATTTCATATTAGACATCTAAAGACATTTCATATTGGACATCTAAAGACATTTCATATTGGACATCTAAAGACATTTCATATTGGACATCTAAATACATTTTATATTGGACATCTAAAGACATTTCATATTGGACATCTAAAGACCTTTCATATTGGACATCTAAAGACATTTCATATTGGACATCTAAATACATTTCATATTGGACATCTAAAAACATTTCATATTGGACATCTAAAGACATTTCATATTGGACATCTAAATACATTTCATATTGGACATCTAAATACATTTCATATTGTACATCTAAATACATTTCACATTGAACATCAAAAGACATTTCCTATTGGACATCTAAGTACATTTCATATTGGACATCAAAAGAAATTTCATATTGGACATCTAAAGACATTTCATATTGGACATCTAAAGACATTTCATATTGGACATCTAAATACATTTCATATTGGACATCTATATACATTTCATATTGGACATCTAAAGACATTTCATATTGGATATCTAAAGACATTTCATATTAGACATCTAAAGACATTTCATATTGGACATCTAAAGACATTTCATATTGGACATCTAAAGACATTTCAAATTGGACATCTAAAGACATTTCATATTGGACATCTAAATACATTTCATATTGGACATCTAAAGACATTTCATATTGGACATCTAAAGACCTTTCATATTGGACATCTAAAGACATTTCATATTGGACATCTAAAGACATTTCATATTGGACATCTAAAGACATTTCATATTGGACATCAAAAGACATTTCATATTGGACATCTAAAGACATTTCATATTGGACATCTAAAGACATTTCCTATTGGACATCTAAATACATTTCATATTGGACATCTAAATACATTTCATATTGGACATCAAAAGACATTTCATATTAGACATCTAAAGACATTTCATATTGGACACCTAACGATATTTCATATTGGACATCTAAGGACATTTCATATTGGACATCTAAAGACATTTCATATTGGACATCTAAAGACATTTCATATTGGACATGTAAAGACATTTCATATTGAACATCAAAAGACATTTCATATTGAACATCAAAATACATTTCATATTGGTCATCTAAAGACATTTCATATTGGACATCAAAAGAAATTTCATATTGGACATCTAAAGACATTTCATATTGGACATCTAAAGACATTTCCTATTGGACATCAAAAGACTTTTCATATTGAACATCAAAAGACATTTCATATTGGACATCTAAATACATTTCATATTGGATATCTAAAGACATTTCATATTGGACATCTAAATACATTTCATATTGGACATCTAAATACATTTCATATTAGACATCTAAAGACATTTCATATTAGACATCTAAAGACATTTCATATTGGACATCTAAAGACATTTCATATTGGACATCTAAAGACATTTCATATTGGACATCTAAATACATTTTATATTGGACATCTAAAGACATTTCATATTGGACATCTAAAGACCTTTCATATTGGACATCTAAAGACATTTCATATTGGACATCTAAATACATTTCATATTGGACATCTAAAAACATTTCATATTGGACATCTAAAGACATTTCATATTGGACATCTAAATACATTTCATATTGGACATCTAAATACATTTCATATTGTACATCTAAATACATTTCACATTGAACATCAAAAGACATTTCCTATTGGACATCTAAATACATTTCATATTGGACATCAAAAGAAATTTCATATTGGACATCTAAAGACATTTCATATTGGACATCTAAAGACATTTCATATTGGACATCTAAATACATTTCATATTGGACATCTATATACATTTCATATTGGACATCTAAAGACATTTCATATTGGATATCTAAAGACATTTCATATTAGACATCTAAAGACATTTCATATTGGACATCTAAAGAAATTTCATATTGGACATCTAAAGACATTTCAAATTGGACATCTAAAGACATTTCATATTGGACATCTAAATACATTTCATATTGGACATCTAAAGACATTTCATATTGGACATCTAAAGACCTTTCATATTGGACATCTAAAGACATTTCATATTGGACATCTAAAGACATTTCATATTGGACATCTAAAGACATTTCATATTGGATATCTAAAGACATTTCATATTGGCCATCTAAAGACATTTCATATTGGACATCTAAAGACATTTCATATTGGACACCTAACGATATTTCATATTGGACATCTAAGGACATTTCATATTGGACATCTAAAGACATTTCATATTGGACATCTAAAGACATTTCATATTGGTCATCTAAAGACATTTCATATTGGACATCAAAAGAAATTTCATATTGGACATCTAAAGACATTTCATATTGGACATCTAAAGACATTTCCTATTGGACATCAAAAGACTTTTCATATTGAACATCAAAAGACATTTCATATTGGACATCTAAATACATTTCATATTGGATATCTAAAGACATTTCATATTGGACATCTAAATACATTTCATATTGGACATCTAAATACATTTCATATTAGACATCTAAAGACATTTCATATTAGACATCTAAAGACATTTCATATTGGACATCTAAAGACATTTCATATTGGACATCTAAAGACATTTCATATTGGACATCTAAATACATTTTATATTGGACATCTAAAGACATTTCATATTGGACATCTAAAGACATTTCATATTGGACATCTAAATACATTTCATATTGGACATCTAAAAACATTTCATATTGGACATCTAAAGACATTTCATATTGGACATCTAAATACATTTCATATTGGACATCTAAATACATTTCATATTGTACATCTAAATACATTTCACATTGAACATCAAAAGACATTTCCTATTGGACATCTAAGTACATTTCATATTGGACATCAAAAGAAATTTCATATTGGACATCTAAAGACATTTCATATTGGACATCTAAAGACATTTCATATTGGACATCTAAATACATTTCATATTGGACATCTATATACATTTCATATTGGACATCTAAAGACATTTCATATTGGATATCTAAAGACATTTCCTATTAGACATCTAAAGACATTTCATATTGGACATCTAAAGACATTTCATATTGGACATCTAAAGACATTTCAAATTGGACATCTAAAGACATTTCATATTGGACATCTAAATACATTTCATATTGGACATCTAAAGACATTTCATATTGGACATCTAAAGACCTTTCATATTGGACATCTAAAGACATTTCATATTGGACATCTAAAGACATTTCATATTGGACATCTAAAGACATTTCATATTGGATATCTAAAGACATTTCATATTGGCCATCTAAAGACATTTCATATTGGACATCTAAAGACATTTCATATTAGACATCTAAAGACATTTCATATTGGACATCTAAAGACATTTCATATTGGATATCAAAAGACATTTCATATTGGACATCTAAAGACATTTCATATTGGACATCTAAATACATTTTATATTGGACGTCTAAAGACATTTCATATTGGACATCTAAAGACATTTCATATTGAACATCTAAAGACATTTCATATTGGACATCTAAATACATTTCATATTGGTTATCTAAAGACATTTCATATTGGAGATCTAAAGACATTTCATATTGGACATCTAAAGACATTTCATATTGGACATCTAAAGACATTTCATATTGGACATCAAAAGACATTTCCTATTGGACATCTAAATACATTTCATATTGGACATCAAAAGAAATTTCATATTGGACATCTAAAGACATTTCATATTGGACATCTAAAGACATTTCATATTGGACATCTAAATACATTTCATATTGGACATCTATATACATTTCATATTGGACATCTAAAGACATTTCATATTGGATATCTAAAGACATTTCATATTGGACATCTAAATACATTTCATATTGGACATCTAAATACATTTCATATTGGACATCTAAAAACATTTCATATTGGACATCTAAAGACATTTCATATTGGACATCTAAATACATTTCATATTGGATATCTAAAGACATTTCATATTGGACATCTAAATACATTTCATATTGGACATCTAAATACATTTCATATTAGACATCTAAAGACATTTCATATTAGACATCTAAAGACATTTCATATTGGACATCTAAAGACATTTCATATTGGACATCTAAAGACATTTCATATTGGACATCTAAATACATTTTATATTGGACATCAAAAGACATTTCATATTGGATATCTAAAGACCTTTCATATTGGACATCTAAAGACATTTCATATTGGACATCTAAATACATTTCATATTGGACATCTAAAAACATTTCATATTGGACATCTAAAGACATTTCATATTGGACATCTAAATACATTTCATATTGGACATCTAAATACATTTCATATTGTACATCTAAATACATTTCACATTGAACATCAAAAGACATTTCCTATTGGACATCTAAATACATTTCATATTGGACATCAAAAGAAATTTCATATTGGACATCTAAAGACATTTCATATTGGACATCTAAAGACATTTCATATTGGACATCTAAATACATTTCATATTGGACATCTATATACATTTCATATTGGACATCTAAAGACATTTCATATTGGATATCTAAAGACATTTCATATTGGACATCTAAATAAATTTCATATTGGACATCTAAATACATTTCATATTGGACATCAAAAGACATTTCATATTAGACATCTAAAGACATTTCATATTGGACACCTAACGATATTTCATATTGGACATCTAAGGACATTTCATATTGGACATCTAAAGACATTTCATATTGGACATCTAAAGACATTTCATATTGGCCATCTAAAGACATTTCATATTGGACATCTAAAGACATTTCATATTAGACATCTAAAGACATTTCATATTGGACATCTAAAGACATTTCATATTGGATATCAAAAGACATTTCATATTGGACATCTAAAGACATTTCATATTGGACATCTAAATACATTTTATATTGGACGTCTAAAGACATTTCATATTGGACATCTAAAGACATTTCATATTGAACATCTAAAGACATTTCATATTGGACATCTAAATACATTTCATATTGGTTATCTAAAGACATTTCATATTGGAGATCTAAAGACATTTCATATTGGACATCTAAAGACATTTCATATTGGACATCTAAAGACATTTCATATTGGACATCGAAAGACATTTCATATTGGACATCAAAAGACATTTTATATTGGACATCTACAGACATTTCATATTGGACATCTAAAGACATTTCATATTGAACATCTAAATACATTTCATATTGGACATCTAAAGACATTTCATATTGGACATCTAAAGACATTTCATATTGGACATCTAAAGACATTTCATATTGGACATCAAAAGACATTTCATATTGGACATCTAAAGACATTTCATATTGGACATCTAAAGACATTTCCTATTGGACATCTAAATACATTTCATATTGGACATCTAAATACATTTCATATTGGACATCAAAAGACATTTCATATTAGACATCTAAAGACATTTCATATTGGACACCTAACGATATTTCATATTGGACATCTAAGGACATTTCATATTGGACATCTAAAGACATTTCATATTGGACATCTAAAGACATTTCATATTGGACATGTAAAGACATTTCATATTGAACATCTAAAGACATTTCATATTGAACATCAAAATACATTTCATATTGGTCATCTAAAGACATTTCATATTGGACATCAAAAGAAATTTCATATTGGACATCTAAAGACATTTCCTATTGGACATCAAAAGACTTTTCATATTGAACATCAAAAGACATTTCATATTGGACATCTAAATACATTTCATATTGGACATCTAAATACATTTCATATTAGACATCAAAAGACATTTCATATTAGACATCTAAAGACATTTCATATTGGACATCTAAAGACATTTCATATTGGACATCTAAAGACATTTCATATTGGACATCTAAATACATTTTATATTGGACATCTAAAGACATTTAATATTGGACATCTAAAGACCTTTCATATTGGACATCTAAAGACATTTCATATTGGACATCTAAATACATTTCATATTGGACATCTAAAAACATTTCATATTGGACATCTAAAGACATTTCATATTGGACATCTAAATACATTTCATATTGGACATCTAAATACATTTCATATTGTACATCTAAATACATTTCACATTGAACATCAAAAGACATTTCCTATTGGACATCTAAATACATTTCATATTGGACATCAAAAGAAATTTCATATTGGACATCTAAAGACATTTCATATTGGACATCTAAAGACATTTCATATTGGACATCTAAATACATTTCATATTGGACATCTATATACATTTCATATTGGACATCTAAAGACATTTCATATTGGATATCTAAAGACATTTCATATTAGACATCTAAAGACATTTCATATTGGACATCTAAAGACATTTCATATTGGACATCTAAAGACATTTCATATTAGACATCAAAAGACATTTCATATTAGACATCTAAAGACATTTCATATTGGATATCTAAAGACATTTCAAATTGGACATCTAAAGACATTTCATATTGGACATCTAAATACATTTCATATTGGACATCTAAAGACATTTCATATTGGACATCTAAAGACCTTTCATATTGGACATCTAAAGACATTTCATATTGGACATCTAAAGACATTTCATATTGGACATCTAAAGACATTTCATATTGGATATCTAAAGACATTTCATATTGGCCATCTAAAGACATTTCATATTGGACATCTAAAGACATTTCATATTAGACATCTAAAGACATTTCATATTGGACATCTAAAGACATTTCATATTGGATATCAAAAGACATTTCATATTAGACATCTAAAGACATTTCATATTGGACATCTAAATACATTTTATATTGGACGTCTAAAGACATTTCATATTGGATATCTAAAGACATTTCATATTGAACATCTAAAGACATTTCATATTGGACATCTAAATACATTTCATATTGGTTATCAAAAGACATTTCATATTGGAGATCTAAAGACATTTCATATTGGACATCTAAAGACATTTCATATTGGACATCTAAAGACATTTCATATTGGACATCTAAAGACATTTCATATTGGACATCAAAAGACATTTTATATTGGACATCTACAGACATTTCATATTGGACATCTAAAGACATTTCATATTGAACATCTAAATACATTTCATATTGGTCATCTAAAAACATTTCATATTGGACATCTAAAGACATTTCATATTGGACATCTAAAGACATTTCATATTGGACATCTAAAGACATTTCATATTGGACATCAAAAGACATTTCATATTGGACATCTAAAGACATTTCATATTGGACATCTAAAGACATTTCCTATTGGACATCTAAATACATTTCATATTGGACATCTAAATACATTTCATATTGGACATCAAAAGACATTTCATATTAGACATCTAAAGACATTTCATATTGGACACCTAACGATATTTCATATTGGACATCTAAGGACATTTCATATTGGACATCTAAAGACATTTCATATTGGACATCTAAAGACATTTCATATTGGACATGTAAAGACATTTCATATTGAACATCTAAAGACATTTCATATTGAACATCAAAATACATTTCATATTGGTCATCTAAAGACATTTCATATTGGACATCAAAAGAAATTTCATATTGGACATCTAAAGACATTTCATATTGGACATCTAAAGACATTTCCTATTGGACATCAAAAGACTTTTCATATTGAACATCAAAAGACATTTCATATTGGACATCTAAATACATTTCATATTGGACATCTAAAGACATTTCATATTGGACATCTAAATACATTTCATATTGGACATCTAAATACATTTCATATTAGACATCAAAAGACATTTCATATTAGACATCTAAAGACATTTCATATTGGACATCTAAAGACATTTCATATTGGACATCTAAAGACATTTCATATTGGACATCTAAATACATTTTATATTGGACATCTAAAGACATTTCATATTGGACATCTAAAGACCTTTCATATTGGACATCTAAAGACATTTCATATTGGACATCTAAATACATTTCATATTGGACATCTAAAAACATTTCATATTGGACATCTAAAGACATTTCATATTGGACATCTAAATACATTTCAATTTGGACATCTAAATACATTTCATATTGGACATCTAAATACATTTCATATTGAACATCAAAAGACATTTCCTATTGGACATCTAAATACATTTCATATTGGACATCAAAAGACATTTCATATTGGACATCTAAAGACATTTCATATTGGACATCTAAAGACATTTCATTTTGGACATCAAAAGACATTTCATATTGGACATCAAAAGACATTTCATATTGGACATCAAAAGACTTTTCATATTGGACATCTAAATACATTTCATATTGGACACCTAAATACATTTCATATTGGACATCTAAAGACATTTCATATTAGACATCTAAAGACCTTTCATATTGGACATCTAAATACATTTCATATTGGACATCTAAATACATTTCATATTAGACATCTAAAGACATTTCATATTAGACATCTAAATACATTTCATATTGGACATCTAAAGACATTTCAAATTGGACATCTAAAGACATTTCATATTGGACATCTAAATACATTTCATATTGGACATCTAAATACATTTCATATTAGACATCTAAAGACATTTCATATTGGACATCTAAATACATTTTATATTGGACATCTAAAGACATTTCATATTGGACATCTAAAGACCTTTCATATTGGACATCTAAAGACATTTCATATTGGACATCTAAATACATTTCATATTGGACATCTAAAAACATTTCATATTGGACATCTAAAGACATTTCATATTGGACATCTAAATACATTTCATATTGGACATCTAAATACATTTCATATTGTACATCTAAATACATTTCACATTGAACATCAAAAGACATTTCCTATTGGACATCTAAATACATTTCATATTGGACATCAAAAGAAATTTCATATTGGACATCTAAAGACATTTCATATTGGACATCTAAAGACATTTCATATTGGACATCTAAATACATTTCATATTGGACATCTATATACATTTCATATTGGACATCTAAAGACATTTCATATTGGATATCTAAAGACATTTCATATTAGACATCTAAAGACATTTCATATTGGACATCTAAAGAAATTTCATATTGGACATCTAAAGACATTTCAAATTGGACATCTAAAGACATTTCATATTGGACATCTAAATACATTTCATATTGGACATCTAAAGACATTTCATATTGGACATCTAAAGACCTTTCATATTGGACATCTAAAGACATTTCATATTGGACATCTAAAGACATTTCATATTGGACATCTAAAGACATTTCATATTGGATATCTAAAGACATTTCATATTGGCCATCTAAAGACATTTCATATTGGACATCTAAAGACATTTCATATTGGACACCTAACGATATTTCATATTGGACATCTAAGGACATTTCATATTGGACATCTAAAGACATTTCATATTGGACATCTAAAGACATTTCATATTGGTCATCTAAAGACATTTCATATTGGACATCAAAAGAAATTTCATATTGGACATCTAAAGACATTTCATATTGGACATCTAAAGACATTTCCTATTGGACATCAAAAGACTTTTCATATTGAACATCAAAAGACATTTCATATTGGACATCTAAATACATTTCATATTGGATATCTAAAGACATTTCATATTGGACATCTAAATACATTTCATATTGGACATCTAAATACATTTCATATTAGACATCTAAAGACATTTCATATTAGACATCTAAAGACATTTCATATTGGACATCTAAAGACATTTCATATTGGACATCTAAAGACATTTCATATTGGACATCTAAATACATTTTATATTGGACATCTAAAGACATTTCATATTGGACATCTAAAGACATTTCATATTGGACATCTAAATACATTTCATATTGGACATCTAAAAACATTTCATATTGGACATCTAAAGACATTTCATATTGGACATCTAAATACATTTCATATTGGACATCTAAATACATTTCATATTGTACATCTAAATACATTTCACATTGAACATCAAAAGACATTTCCTATTGGACATCTAAGTACATTTCATATTGGACATCAAAAGAAATTTCATATTGGACATCTAAAGACATTTCATATTGGACATCTAAAGACATTTCATATTGGACATCTAAATACATTTCATATTGGACATCTATATACATTTCATATTGGACATCTAAAGACATTTCATATTGGATATCTAAAGACATTTCCTATTAGACATCTAAAGACATTTCATATTGGACATCTAAAGACATTTCATATTGGACATCTAAAGACATTTCAAATTGGACATCTAAAGACATTTCATATTGGACATCTAAATACATTTCATATTGGACATCTAAAGACATTTCATATTGGACATCTAAAGACCTTTCATATTGGACATCTAAAGACATTTCATATTGGACATCTAAAGACATTTCATATTGGACATCTAAAGACATTTCATATTGGATATCTAAAGACATTTCATATTGGCCATCTAAAGACATTTCATATTGGACATCTAAAGACATTTCATATTAGACATCTAAAGACATTTCATATTGGACATCTAAAGACATTTCATATTGGATATCAAAAGACATTTCATATTGGACATCTAAAGACATTTCATATTGGACATCTAAATACATTTTATATTGGACGTCTAAAGACATTTCATATTGGACATCTAAAGACATTTCATATTGAACATCTAAAGACATTTCATATTGGACATCTAAATACATTTCATATTGGTTATCTAAAGACATTTCATATTGGAGATCTAAAGACATTTCATATTGGACATCTAAAGACATTTCATATTGGACATCTAAAGACATTTCATATTGGACATCAAAAGACATTTCCTATTGGACATCTAAATACATTTCATATTGGACATCAAAAGAAATTTCATATTGGACATCTAAAGACATTTCATATTGGACATCTAAAGACATTTCATATTGGACATCTAAATACATTTCATATTGGACATCTATATACATTTCATATTGGACATCTAAAGACATTTCATATTGGATATCTAAAGACATTTCATATTGGACATCTAAATACATTTCATATTGGACATCTAAATACATTTCATATTGGACATCTAAAAACATTTCATATTGGACATCTAAAGACATTTCATATTGGACATCTAAATACATTTCATATTGGATATCTAAAGACATTTCATATTGGACATCTAAATACATTTCATATTGGACATCTAAATACATTTCATATTAGACATCTAAAGACATTTCATATTAGACATCTAAAGACATTTCATATTGGACATCTAAAGACATTTCATATTGGACATCTAAAGACATTTCATATTGGACATCTAAATACATTTTATATTGGACATCAAAAGACATTTCATATTGGATATCTAAAGACCTTTCATATTGGACATCTAAAGACATTTCATATTGGACATCTAAATACATTTCATATTGGACATCTAAAAACATTTCATATTGGACATCTAAAGACATTTCATATTGGACATCTAAATACATTTCATATTGGACATCTAAATACATTTCATATTGTACATCTAAATACATTTCACATTGAACATCAAAAGACATTTCCTATTGGACATCTAAATACATTTCATATTGGACATCAAAAGAAATTTCATATTGGACATCTAAAGACATTTCATATTGGACATCTAAAGACATTTCATATTGGACATCTAAATACATTTCATATTGGACATCTATATACATTTCATATTGGACATCTAAAGACATTTCATATTGGATATCTAAAGACATTTCATATTGGACATCTAAATAAATTTCATATTGGACATCTAAATACATTTCATATTGGACATCAAAAGACATTTCATATTAGACATCTAAAGACATTTCATATTGGACACCTAACGATATTTCATATTGGACATCTAAGGACATTTCATATTGGACATCTAAAGACATTTCATATTGGACATCTAAAGACATTTCATATTGGCCATCTAAAGACATTTCATATTGGACATCTAAAGACATTTCATATTAGACATCTAAAGACATTTCATATTGGACATCTAAAGACATTTCATATTGGATATCAAAAGACATTTCATATTGGACATCTAAAGACATTTCATATTGGACATCTAAATACATTTTATATTGGACGTCTAAAGACATTTCATATTGGACATCTAAAGACATTTCATATTGAACATCTAAAGACATTTCATATTGGACATCTAAATACATTTCATATTGGTTATCTAAAGACATTTCATATTGGAGATCTAAAGACATTTCATATTGGACATCTAAAGACATTTCATATTGGACATCTAAAGACATTTCATATTGGACATCGAAAGACATTTCATATTGGACATCAAAAGACATTTTATATTGGACATCTACAGACATTTCATATTGGACATCTAAAGACATTTCATATTGAACATCTAAATACATTTCATATTGGACATCTAAAGACATTTCATATTGGACATCTAAAGACATTTCATATTGGACATCTAAAGACATTTCATATTGGACATCAAAAGACATTTCATATTGGACATCTAAAGACATTTCATATTGGACATCTAAAGACATTTCCTATTGGACATCTAAATACATTTCATATTGGACATCTAAATACATTTCATATTGGACATCAAAAGACATTTCATATTAGACATCTAAAGACATTTCATATTGGACACCTAACGATATTTCATATTGGACATCTAAGGACATTTCATATTGGACATCTAAAGACATTTCATATTGGACATCTAAAGACATTTCATATTGGACATGTAAAGACATTTCATATTGAACATCTAAAGACATTTCATATTGAACATCAAAATACATTTCATATTGGTCATCTAAAGACATTTCATATTGGACATCAAAAGAAATTTCATATTGGACATCTAAAGACATTTCCTATTGGACATCAAAAGACTTTTCATATTGAACATCAAAAGACATTTCATATTGGACATCTAAATACATTTCATATTGGACATCTAAATACATTTCATATTAGACATCAAAAGACATTTCATATTAGACATCTAAAGACATTTCATATTGGACATCTAAAGACATTTCATATTGGACATCTAAAGACATTTCATATTGGACATCTAAATACATTTTATATTGGACATCTAAAGACATTTAATATTGGACATCTAAAGACCTTTCATATTGGACATCTAAAGACATTTCATATTGGACATCTAAATACATTTCATATTGGACATCTAAAAACATTTCATATTGGACATCTAAAGACATTTCATATTGGACATCTAAATACATTTCATATTGGACATCTAAATACATTTCATATTGTACATCTAAATACATTTCACATTGAACATCAAAAGACATTTCCTATTGGACATCTAAATACATTTCATATTGGACATCAAAAGAAATTTCATATTGGACATCTAAAGACATTTCATATTGGACATCTAAAGACATTTCATATTGGACATCTAAATACATTTCATATTGGACATCTATATACATTTCATATTGGACATCTAAAGACATTTCATATTGGATATCTAAAGACATTTCATATTAGACATCTAAAGACATTTCATATTGGACATCTAAAGACATTTCATATTGGACATCTAAAGACATTTCATATTAGACATCAAAAGACATTTCATATTAGACATCTAAAGACATTTCATATTGGATATCTAAAGACATTTCAAATTGGACATCTAAAGACATTTCATATTGGACATCTAAATACATTTCATATTGGACATCTAAAGACATTTCATATTGGACATCTAAAGACCTTTCATATTGGACATCTAAAGACATTTCATATTGGACATCTAAAGACATTTCATATTGGACATCTAAAGACATTTCATATTGGATATCTAAAGACATTTCATATTGGCCATCTAAAGACATTTCATATTGGACATCTAAAGACATTTCATATTAGACATCTAAAGACATTTCATATTGGACATCTAAAGACATTTCATATTGGATATCAAAAGACATTTCATATTAGACATCTAAAGACATTTCATATTGGACATCTAAATACATTTTATATTGGACGTCTAAAGACATTTCATATTGGATATCTAAAGACATTTCATATTGAACATCTAAAGACATTTCATATTGGACATCTAAATACATTTCATATTGGTTATCAAAAGACATTTCATATTGGAGATCTAAAGACATTTCATATTGGACATCTAAAGACATTTCATATTGGACATCTAAAGACATTTCATATTGGACATCTAAAGACATTTCATATTGGACATCAAAAGACATTTTATATTGGACATCTACAGACATTTCATATTGGACATCTAAAGACATTTCATATTGAACATCTAAATACATTTCATATTGGTCATCTAAAAACATTTCATATTGGACATCTAAAGACATTTCATATTGGACATCTAAAGACATTTCATATTGGACATCTAAAGACATTTCATATTGGACATCAAAAGACATTTCATATTGGACATCTAAAGACATTTCATATTGGACATCTAAAGACATTTCCTATTGGACATCTAAATACATTTCATATTGGACATCTAAATACATTTCATATTGGACATCAAAAGACATTTCATATTAGACATCTAAAGACATTTCATATTGGACACCTAACGATATTTCATATTGGACATCTAAGGACATTTCATATTGGACATCTAAAGACATTTCATATTGGACATCTAAAGACATTTCATATTGGACATGTAAAGACATTTCATATTGAACATCTAAAGACATTTCATATTGAACATCAAAATACATTTCATATTGGTCATCTAAAGACATTTCATATTGGACATCAAAAGAAATTTCATATTGGACATCTAAAGACATTTCATATTGGACATCTAAAGACATTTCCTATTGGACATCAAAAGACTTTTCATATTGAACATCAAAAGACATTTCATATTGGACATCTAAATACATTTCATATTGGACATCTAAAGACATTTCATATTGGACATCTAAATACATTTCATATTGGACATCTAAATACATTTCATATTAGACATCAAAAGACATTTCATATTAGACATCTAAAGACATTTCATATTGGACATCTAAAGACATTTCATATTGGACATCTAAAGACATTTCATATTGGACATCTAAATACATTTTATATTGGACATCTAAAGACATTTCATATTGGACATCTAAAGACCTTTCATATTGGACATCTAAAGACATTTCATATTGGACATCTAAATACATTTCATATTGGACATCTAAAAACATTTCATATTGGACATCTAAAGACATTTCATATTGGACATCTAAATACATTTCAATTTGGACATCTAAATACATTTCATATTGGACATCTAAATACATTTCATATTGAACATCAAAAGACATTTCCTATTGGACATCTAAATACATTTCATATTGGACATCAAAAGACATTTCATATTGGACATCTAAAGACATTTCATATTGGACATCTAAAGACATTTCATTTTGGACATCAAAAGACATTTCATATTGGACATCAAAAGACATTTCATATTGGACATCAAAAGACTTTTCATATTGGACATCTAAATACATTTCATATTGGACACCTAAATACATTTCATATTGGACATCTAAAGACATTTCATATTAGACATCTAAAGACCTTTCATATTGGACATCTAAATACATTTCATATTGGACATCTAAATACATTTCATATTAGACATCTAAAGACATTTCATATTAGACATCTAAATACATTTCATATTGGACATCTAAAGACATTTCAAATTGGACATCTAAAGACATTTCATATTGGACATCTAAATACATTTCATATTGGACATCTAAAGACATTTCATATTGGACATCTAAAGACCTTTCATATTGGACATCTAAAGACATTTCATATTGGACATCTAAAGACATTTCATATTGGACATCTAAAGACATTTCATATTGGATATCTAAAGACATTTCATATTGGCCATCAAAAGACATTTCATATTGGACATCTAAAGACATTTCATATTAGACATCTAAAGACATTTCATATTGGCCATCTAAAGACATTTCATATTGGACATCTAAAGACATTTCATATTAGACATCTAAAGACATTTCATATTGGACATCTAAAGACATTTCATATTGGATATCAAAAGACATTTCATATTGGACATCTAAAGACATTTCATATTGGACATCTAAATACATTTTATATTGGACGTCTAAAGACATTTCATATTGGATATCTAAAGACATTTCATATTGAACATCTAAAGACATTTCATATTGGACATCTAAATACATTTCATATTGGTTATCAAAAGACATTTCATATTGGAGATCTAAAGACATTTCATATTGGACATCTAAAGACATTTCATATTGGACATCTAAAGACATTTCATATTGGACATCTAAAGACATTTCATATTGGACATCAAAAGACATTTTATATTGGACATCTACAGACATTTCATATTGGACATCTAAAGACATTTCATATTGAACATCTAAATACATTTCATATTGGTCATCTAAAAACATTTCATATTGGACATCTAAAGACATTTCATATTGGACATCTAAAGACATTTCATATTGGACATCTAAAGACATTTCCTATTGGACATCTAAATACATTTCATATTGGACATCTAAATACATTTCATATTGGACATCAAAAGACATTTCATATTAGACATCTAAAGACATTTCATATTGGACACCTAACGATATTTCATATTGGACATCTAAGGACATTTCATATTGGACATCTAAAGACATTTCATATTGGACATCTAAAGACATTTCATATTGGACATGTAAAGACATTTCATATTGAACATCTAAAGACATTTCATATTGAACATCAAAATACATTTCATATTGGTCATCTAAAGACATTTCATATTGGACATCAAAAGAAATTTCATATTGGACATCTAAAGACATTTCATATTGGACATCTAAAGACATTTCCTATTGGACATCAAAAGACTTTTCATATTGAACATCAAAAGACATTTCATATTGGACATCTAAATACATTTCATATTGGACATCTAAAGACATTTCATATTGGACATCTAAATACATTTCATATTGGACATCTAAATACATTTCATATTAGACATCAAAAGACATTTCATATTAGACATCTAAAGACATTTCATATTGGACATCTAAAGACATTTCATATTGGACATCTAAAGACATTTCATATTGGACATCTAAATACATTTCATATTGGACACCTAAATACATTTCATATTGGACATCTAAAGACATTTCATATTAGACATCTAAAGACCTTTCATATTGGACATCTAAATACATTTCATATTGGACATCTAAATACATTTCATATTAGACATCTAAAGACATTTCATATTAGACATCTAAATACATTTCATATTGGACATCTAAAGACATTTCAAATTGGACATCTAAAGACATTTCATATTGGACATCTAAATACATTTCATATTGGACATCTAAAGACATTTCATATTGGACATCTAAAGACCTTTCATATTGGACATCTAAAGACATTTCATATTGGACATCTAAAGACATTTCATATTGGATATCTAAAGACATTTCATATTGGCCATCAAAAGACATTTCATATTGGACATCTAAAGACATTTCATATTAGACATCTAAAGACATTTCATATTGGACATCTAAAGACATTTCATATTGGACATCTAAAGACATTTCATATTGAACATCTAAAGACATTTCATATTGGACATCTAAATACATTTCATATTGGTTATCTAAAGACATTTCATATTGGAGATCTAAAGACATTTCATATTGGACATCTAAAGACATTTCATATTGGACATCTAAAGACATTTCATATTGGACATCAAAAGACATTTTATATTGGACATCTACAGACATTTCATATTGGACATCTAAAGACATTTCATATTGAACATCTAAATACATTTCATATTGGTCATCTAAAAACATTTCATATTGGACATCTAAAGACATTTCATATTGGACATCTAAAGACATTTCATATTGGACATCTAAAGACATTTCATATTGGACATCAAAAGACATTTCATATTGGACATCTAAAGACATTTCATATTGGACATCTAAAGACATTTCCTATTGGACATCTAAATACATTTCATATTGGACATCTAAATACATTTCATATTGGACATCAAAAGACATTTCATATTAGACATCTAAAGACATTTCATATTGGACACCTAACGATATTTCATATTGGACATCTAAGGACATTTCATATTGGACATCTAAAGACATTTCATATTGGACATCTAAAGACATTTCATATTGGAGATCTAAAGACATTTCATATTGGACATCTAAAGACATTTCATATTGGACATCTAAAGACATTTCATATTGGACATCTAAAGACATTTCATATTGGACATCAAAAGACATTTTATATTGGACATCTACAGACATTTCATATTGGACATCTAAAGACATTTCATATTGAACATCTAAATACATTTCATATTGGTCATCTAAAAACATTTCATATTGGACATCTAAAGACATTTCATATTGGACATCTAAAGACATTTCATATTGGACATCTAAAGACATTTCATATTGGACATCAAAAGACATTTCATATTGGACATCTAAAGACATTTCATATTGGACATCTAAAGACATTTCCTATTGGACATCTAAATACATTTCATATTGGACATCTAAATACATTTCATATTGGACATCAAAAGACATTTCATATTAGACATCTAAAGACATTTCATATTGGACACCTAACGATATTTCATATTGGACATCTAAGGACATTTCATATTGGACATCTAAAGACATTTCATATTGGACATCTAAAGACATTTCATATTGGTCATCTAAAGACATTTCATATTGGACATCAAAAGAAATTTCATATTGGACATCTAAAGACATTTCATATTGGACATCTAAAGACATTTCCTATTGGACATCAAAAGACTTTTCATATTGAACATCAAAAGACATTTCATATTGGACATCTAAATACATTTCATATTGGATATCTAAAGACATTTCATATTGGACATCTAAATACATTTCATATTGGACATCTAAATACATTTCATATTAGACATCTAAAGACATTTCATATTAGACATCTAAAGACATTTCATATTGGACATCTAAAGACATTTCATATTGGACATCTAAAGACATTTCATATTGGACATCTAAATACATTTTATATTGGACATCTAAAGACATTTCATATTGGACATCTAAAGACCTTTCATATTGGACATCTAAAGACATTTCATATTGGACATCTAAATACATTTCATATTGGACATCTAAAAACATTTCATATTGGACATCTAAAGACATTTCATATTGGACATCTAAATACATTTCATATTGGACATCTAAATACATTTCATATTGTACATCTAAATACATTTCACATTGAACATCAAAAGACATTTCCTATTGGACATCTAAGTACATTTCATATTGGACATCAAAAGAAATTTCATATTGGACATCTAAAGACATTTCATATTGGACATCTAAAGACATTTCATATTGGACATCTAAATACATTTCATATTGGACATCTATATACATTTCATATTGGACATCTAAAGACATTTCATATTGGATATCTAAAGACATTTCATATTAGACATCTAAAGACATTTCATATTGGACATCTAAAGACATTTCATATTGGACATCTAAAGACATTTCAAATTGGACATCTAAAGACATTTCATATTGGACATCTAAATACATTTCATATTGGACATCTAAAGACATTTCATATTGGACATCTAAAGACCTTTCATATTGGACATCTAAAGACATTTCATATTGGACATCTAAAGACATTTCATATTGGACATCTAAAGACATTTCATATTGGACATCAAAAGACATTTCATATTGGACATCTAAAGACATTTCATATTGGACATCTAAAGACATTTCCTATTGGACATCTAAATACATTTCATATTGGACATCTAAATACATTTCATATTGGACATCAAAAGACATTTCATATTAGACATCTAAAGACATTTCATATTGGACACCTAACGATATTTCATATTGGACATCTAAGGACATTTCATATTGGACATCTAAAGACATTTCATATTGGACATCTAAAGACATTTCATATTGGACATGTAAAGACATTTCATATTGAACATCAAAAGACATTTCATATTGAACATCAAAATACATTTCATATTGGTCATCTAAAGACATTTCATATTGGACATCAAAAGAAATTTCATATTGGACATCTAAAGACATTTCATATTGGACATCTAAAGACATTTCCTATTGGACATCAAAAGACTTTTCATATTGAACATCAAAAGACATTTCATATTGGACATCTAAATACATTTCATATTGGATATCTAAAGACATTTCATATTGGACATCTAAATACATTTCATATTGGACATCTAAATACATTTCATATTAGACATCTAAAGACATTTCATATTAGACATCTAAAGACATTTCATATTGGACATCTAAAGACATTTCATATTGGACATCTAAAGACATTTCATATTGGACATCTAAATACATTTTATATTGGACATCTAAAGACATTTCATATTGGACATCTAAAGACCTTTCATATTGGACATCTAAAGACATTTCATATTGGACATCTAAATACATTTCATATTGGACATCTAAAAACATTTCATATTGGACATCTAAAGACATTTCATATTGGACATCTAAATACATTTCATATTGGACATCTAAATACATTTCATATTGTACATCTAAATACATTTCACATTGAACATCAAAAGACATTTCCTATTGGACATCTAAATACATTTCATATTGGACATCAAAAGAAATTTCATATTGGACATCTAAAGACATTTCATATTGGACATCTAAAGACATTTCATATTGGACATCTAAATACATTTCATATTGGACATCTATATACATTTCATATTGGACATCTAAAGACATTTCATATTGGATATCTAAAGACATTTCATATTAGACATCTAAAGACATTTCATATTGGACATCTAAAGAAATTTCATATTGGACATCTAAAGACATTTCAAATTGGACATCTAAAGACATTTCATATTGGACATCTAAATACATTTCATATTGGACATCTAAAGACATTTCATATTGGACATCTAAAGACCTTTCATATTGGACATCTAAAGACATTTCATATTGGACATCTAAAGACATTTCATATTGGACATCTAAAGACATTTCATATTGGATATCTAAAGACATTTCATATTGGCCATCTAAAGACATTTCATATTGGACATCTAAAGACATTTCATATTGGACACCTAACGATATTTCATATTGGACATCTAAGGACATTTCATATTGGACATCTAAAGACATTTCATATTGGACATCTAAAGACATTTCATATTGGTCATCTAAAGACATTTCATATTGGACATCAAAAGAAATTTCATATTGGACATCTAAAGACATTTCATATTGGACATCTAAAGACATTTCCTATTGGACATCAAAAGACTTTTCATATTGAACATCAAAAGACATTTCATATTGGACATCTAAATACATTTCATATTGGATATCTAAAGACATTTCATATTGGACATCTAAATACATTTCATATTGGACATCTAAATACATTTCATATTAGACATCTAAAGACATTTCATATTAGACATCTAAAGACATTTCATATTGGACATCTAAAGACATTTCATATTGGACATCTAAAGACATTTCATATTGGACATCTAAATACATTTTATATTGGACATCTAAAGACATTTCATATTGGACATCTAAAGACATTTCATATTGGACATCTAAATACATTTCATATTGGACATCTAAAAACATTTCATATTGGACATCTAAAGACATTTCATATTGGACATCTAAATACATTTCATATTGGACATCTAAATACATTTCATATTGTACATCTAAATACATTTCACATTGAACATCAAAAGACATTTCCTATTGGACATCTAAGTACATTTCATATTGGACATCAAAAGAAATTTCATATTGGACATCTAAAGACATTTCATATTGGACATCTAAAGACATTTCATATTGGACATCTAAATACATTTCATATTGGACATCTATATACATTTCATATTGGACATCTAAAGACATTTCATATTGGATATCTAAAGACATTTCATATTAGACATCTAAAGACATTTCATATTGGACATCTAAAGACATTTCATATTGGACATCTAAAGACATTTCAAATTGGACATCTAAAGACATTTCATATTGGACATCTAAATACATTTCATATTGGACATCTAAAGACATTTCATATTGGACATCTAAAGACCTTTCATATTGGACATCTAAAGACATTTCATATTGGACATCTAAAGACATTTCATATTGGACATCTAAAGACATTTCATATTGGATATCTAAAGACATTTCATATTGGCCATCTAAAGACATTTCATATTGGACATCTAAAGACATTTCATATTAGACATCTAAAGACATTTCATATTGGACATCTAAAGACATTTCATATTGGATATCAAAAGACATTTCATATTGGACATCTAAAGACATTTCATATTGGACATCTAAATACATTTTATATTGGACGTCTAAAGACATTTCATATTGGACATCTAAAGACATTTCATATTGAACATCTAAAGACATTTCATATTGGACATCTAAATACATTTCATATTGGTTATCTAAAGACATTTCATATTGGAGATCTAAAGACATTTCATATTGGACATCTAAAGACATTTCATATTGGACATCTAAAGACATTTCATATTGGACATCAAAATACATTTTATATTGGACATCTACAGACATTTCATATTGGACATCTAAAGACATTTCATATTGAACATCTAAATACATTTCATATTGGTCATCTAAAAACATTTCATATTGGACATCTAAAGACATTTCATATTGGACATCTAAAGACATTTCATATTGGACATCTAAAGACATTTCATATTGGACATCAAAAGACATTTCATATTGGACATCTAAAGACATTTCATATTGGACATCTAAAGACATTTCCTATTGGACATCTAAATACATTTCATATTGGACATCTAAATACATTTCATATTGGACATCAAAAGACATTTCATATTAGACATCTAAAGACATTTCATATTGGACACCTAACGATATTTCATATTGGACATCTAAGGACATTTCATATTGGACATCTAAAGACATTTCATATTGGACATCTAAAGACATTTCATATTGGACATGTAAAGACATTTCATATTGAACATCAAAAGACATTTCATATTGAACATCAAAATACATTTCATATTGGTCATCTAAAGACATTTCATATTGGACATCAAAAGAAATTTCATATTGGACATCTAAAGACATTTCATATTGGACATCTAAAGACATTTCCTATTGGACATCAAAAGACTTTTCATATTGAACATCAAAAGACATTTCATATTGGACATCTAAAGACATTTCAAATTGGACATCTAAAGACATTTCATATTGGACATCTAAATACATTTCATATTGGACATCTAAAGACATTTCATATTGGACATCTAAAGACCTTTCATATTGGACATCTAAAGACATTTCATATTGGACATCTAAAGACATTTCATATTGGACATCTAAAGACATTTCATATTGGATATCTAAAGACATTTCATATTGGCCATCTAAAGACATTTCATATTGGACATCTAAAGACATTTCATATTAGACATCTAAAGACATTTCATATTGGACATCTAAAGACATTTCATATTGGATATCAAAAGACATTTCATATTGGACATCTAAAGACATTTCATATTGGACATCTAAATACATTTTATATTGGACGTCTAAAGACATTTCATATTGGACATCTAAAGACATTTCATATTGAACATCTAAAGACATTTCATATTGGACATCTAAATACATTTCATATTGGTTATCTAAAGACATTTCATATTGGAGATCTAAAGACATTTCATATTGGACATCTAAAGACATTTCATATTGGACATCTAAAGACATTTCATATTGGACATCAAAAGACATTTTATATTGGACATCTACAGACATTTCATATTGGACATCTAAAGACATTTCATATTGAACATCTAAATACATTTCATATTGGTCATCTAAAAACATTTCATATTGGACATCTAAAGACATTTCATATTGGACATCTAAAGACATTTCATATTGGACATCTAAAGACATTTCATATTGGACATCAAAAGACATTTCATATTGGACATCTAAAGACATTTCATATTGGACATCTAAAGACATTTCATTTTGGACATCAAAAGACATTTCATATTGGACATCAAAAGACATTTCATATTGGACATCAAAAGACTTTTCATATTGGACATCTAAATACATTTCATATTGGACACCTAAATACATTTCATATTGGACATCTAAAGACATTTCATATTAGACATCTAAAGACCTTTCATATTGGACATCTAAATACATTTCATATTGGACATCTAAATACATTTCATATTAGACATCTAAATACATTTCATATTGGACATCTAAAGACATTTCAAATTGGACATCTAAAGACATTTCATATTGGACATCTAAATACATTTCATATTGGACATCAAAAGACATTTCATATTGGACATCTAAAGACCTTTCATATTGGACATCTAAAGACATTTCATATTGGACATCTAAAGACATTTCATATTGGACATCTAAAGACATTTCATATTGGATATCTAAAGACATTTCATATTGGCCATCAAAAGACATTTCATATTGGACATCAAAAGACATTTCATATTAGACATCTAAAGACATTTCATATTGGACATCTAAAGACATTTCATATTGGATATCAAAAGACATTTCATATTGGACATCTAAAGACATTTCATATTGGACATCTAAATACATTTTATATTGGACGTCTAAAGACATTTCATATTGGACATCTAAAGACATTTCATATTGAACATCTAAAGACATTTCATATTGGACATCTAAATACATTTCATATTGGTTATCTAAAGACATTTCATATTGGAGATCTAAAGACATTTCATATTGGACATCTAAAGACATTTCATATTGGACATCTAAAGACATTTCATATTGGACATCTAAAGACATTTCATATTGGACATCAAAAGACATTTTATATTGGACATCTACAGACATTTCATATTGGACATCTAAAGACATTTCATATTGAACATCTAAATACATTTCATATTGGTCATCTAAAAACATTTCATATTGGACATCTAAAGACATTTCATATTGGACATCTAAAGACATTTCATATTGGACATCTAAAGACATTTCATATTGGATATCAAAAGACATTTCATATTGGACATCTAAAGACATTTCATATTGGACATCTAAAGACATTTCCTATTGGACATCTAAATACATTTCATATTGGACATCTAAATACATTTCATATTGGACATCAAAAGACATTTCATATTAGACATCTAAAGACATTTCATATTGGACACCTAACGATATTTCATATTGGACATCTAAGGACATTTCATATTGGACATCTAAAGACATTTCATATTGGACATCTAAAGACATTTCATATTGGACATGTAAAGACAATTCATATTGAACATCTAAAGACATTTCATATTGAACATCAAAATACATTTCATATTGGTCATCTAAAGACATTTCATATTGGACATCAAAAGAAATTTCATATTGGACATCTAAAGACATTTCATATTGGACATCTAAAGACATTTCCTATTGGACATCAAAAGACTTTTCATATTGAACATCAAAAGACATTTCATATTGGACATCTAAATACATTTCATATTGGATATCTAAAGACATTTCATATTGGACATCTAAATACATTTCATATTGGACATCTAAATACATTTCATATTAGACATCTAAAGACATTTCATATTAGACATCTAAAGACATTTCATATTGGACATCTAAAGACATTTCATATTGGACATCTAAAGACATTTCATATTGGACATCTAAATACATTTTATATTGGACATCTAAAGACATTTCATATTGGACATCTAAAGACCTTTCATATTGGACATCTAAAGACATTTCATATTGGACATCTAAATACATTTCATATTGGACATCTAAAAACATTTCATATTGGACATCTAAAGACATTTCATATTGGACATCTAAATACATTTCATATTGGACATCTAAATACATTTCATATTGTACATCTAAATACATTTCACATTGAACATCAAAAGACATTTCCTATTGGACATCTAAATACATTTCATATTGGACATCAAAAGAAATTTCATATTGGACATCTAAAGACATTTCATATTGGACATCTAAAGACATTTCATATTGGACATCTAAATACATTTCATATTGGACATCTATATACATTTCATATTGGACATCTAAAGACATTTCATATTGGATATCTAAAGACATTTCATATTAGACATCTAAAGACATTTCATATTGGACATCTAAAGACATTTCATATTGGACATCTAAAGACATTTCAAATTGGACATCTAAAGACATTTCATATTGGACATCTAAATACATTTCATATTGGACATCTAAAGACATTTCATATTGGACATCTAAAGACCTTTCATATTGGACATCTAAAGACATTTCATATTGGACATCTAAAGACATTTCATATTGGACATCTAAAGACATTTCATATTGGATATCTAAAGACATTTCATATTGGACATCTAAAGACATTTCATATTGGACATCTAAATACATTTCATATTGGACATCTAAAAACATTTCATATTGGACATCTAAAGACATTTCATATTGGACATCTAAATACATTTCATATTGGACATCTAAATACATTTCATATTGTACATCTAAATACATTTCACATTGAACATCAAAAGACATTTCCTATTGGACATCTAAATACATTTCATATTGGACATCAAAAGAAATTTCATATTGGACATCTAAAGACATTTCATATTGGACATCTAAAGACATTTCATATTGGACATCTAAATACATTTCATATTGGACATCTATATACATTTCATATTGGACATCTAAAGACATTTCATATTGGATATCTAAAGACATTTCATATTAGACATCTAAAGACATTTCATATTGGACATCTAAAGAAATTTCATATTGGACATCTAAAGACATTTCAAATTGGACATCTAAAGACATTTCATATTGGACATCTAAATACATTTCATATTGGACATCTAAAGACATTTCATATTGGACATCTAAAGACCTTTCATATTGGACATCTAAAGACATTTCATATTGGACATCTAAAGACATTTCATATTGGACATCTAAAGACATTTCATATTGGATATCTAAAGACATTTCATATTGGCCATCTAAAGACATTTCATATTGGACATCTAAAGACATTTCATATTAGACATCTAAAGACATTTCATATTGGACATCTAAAGACATTTCATATTGGATATCAAAAGACATTTCATATTGGACATCTAAAGACATTTCATATTGGACATCTAAATACATTTTATATTGGACGTCTAAAGACATTTCATATTGGACATCTAAAGACATTTCATATTGAACATCTAAAGACATTTCATATTGGACATCTAAATACATTTCATATTGGTTATCTAAAGACATTTCATATTGGAGATCTAAAGACATTTCATATTGGACATCTAAAGACATTTCATATTGGACATCTAAAGACATTTCATATTGGACATCTAAAGACATTTCATATTGGACATCAAAAGACATTTTATATTGGACATCTACAGACATTTCATATTGGACATCTAAAGACATTTCATATTGAACATCTAAATACATTTCATATTGGTCATCTAAAAACATTTCATATTGGACATCTAAAGACATTTCATATTGGACATCTAAAGACATTTCATATTGGACATCTAAAGACATTTCATATTGGACATCAAAAGACATTTCATATTGGACATCTAAAGACATTTCATATTGGACATCTAAAGACATTTCCTATTGGACATCTAAATACATTTCATATTGGACATCTAAATACATTTCATATTGGACATCAAAAGACATTTCATATTAGACATCTAAAGACATTTCATATTGGACACCTAACGATATTTCATATTGGACATCTAAGGACATTTCATATTGGACATCTAAAGACATTTCATATTGGACA
Source organism: Bathymodiolus brooksi (assembly GCA_963680875.1). NCBI lineage: Eukaryota > Metazoa > Mollusca > Bivalvia > Mytilida > Modiolidae > Bathymodiolus > Bathymodiolus brooksi. Next base: position 95,881,977 of record OY804588.1, read on the forward strand.
TCTAAAGACATTTCATATTGGACATGTAAAGACATTTCATATTGAACATCTAAAGACATTTCATATTGAACATCAAAATACATTTCATATTGGTCATCTAAAGACATTTCATATTGGACATCAAAAGAAATTTCATATTGGACATCTAAAGACATTTCATATTGGACATCTAAAGACATTTCCTATTGGACATCAAAAGACTTTTCATATTGAACATCAAAAGACATTTCATATTGGACATCTAAATACATTTCATATTGGACATCTAAAGACATTTCATATTGGACATCTAAATACATTTCATATTGGACATCTAAATACATTTCATATTAGACATCAAAAGACATTTCATATTAGACATCTAAAGACATTTCATATTGGACATCTAAAGACATTTCATATTGGACATCTAAAGACATTTCATATTGGACATCTAAATACATTTTATATTGGACATCTAAAGACATTTCATATTGGACATCTAAAGACCTTTCATATTGGACATCTAAAGACATTTCATATTGGACATCTAAATACATTTCATATTGGACATCTAAAAACATTTCATATTGGACATCTAAAGACATTTCATATTGGACATCTAAATACATTTCAATTTGGACATCTAAATACATTTCATATTGGACATCTAAATACATTTCATATTGAACATCAAAAGACATTTCCTATTGGACATCTAAATACATTTCATATTGGACATCAAAAGACATTTCATATTGGACATCTAAAGACATTTCATATTGGACATCTAAAGACATTTCATTTTTAACATCAAAAGACATTTCATATTGGACATCAAAAGACATTTCATATTGGACATCAAAAGACTTTTCATATTGGACATCTAAATACATTTCATATTGGACACCTAAATACATTTCATATTGGACATCTAAAGACATTTCATATTAGACATCTAAAGACCTTTCATATTGGACATCTAAATACATTTCATATTGGACATCTAAATACATTTCATATTAGACATCTAAAGACATTTCATATTAGACATCTAAATACATTTCATATTGGACATCTAAAGACATTTCAAATTGGACATCTAAAGACATTTCATATTGGACATCTAAATACATTTCATATTGGACATCAAAAGACATTTCATATTGGACATCTAAAGACCTTTCATATTGGACATCTAAAGACATTTCATATTGGACATCTAAAGACATTTCATATTGGACATCTAAAGACATTTCATATTGGATATCTAAAGACATTTCATATTGGCCATCAAAAGACATTTCATATTGGACATCAAAAGACATTTCATATTAGACATCTAAAGACATTTCATATTGGACATCTAAAGACATTTCATATTGGATATCAAAAGACATTTCATATTGGACATCTAAAGACATTTCATATTGGACATCTAAATACATTTTATATTGGACGTCTAAAGACATTTCATATTGGACATCTAAAGACATTTCATATTGAACATCTAAAGACATTTCATATTGGACATCTAAATACATTTCATATTGGTTATCTAAAGACATTTCATATTGGAGATCTAAAGACATTTCATATTGGACATCTAAAGACATTTCATATTGGACATCTAAAGACATTTCATATTGGACATCTAAAGACATTTCATATTGGACATCAAAAGACATTTTATATTGGACATCTACAGACATTTCATATTGGACATCTAAAGACATTTCATATTGAACATCTAAATACATTTCATATTGGTCATCTAAAAACATTTCATATTGGACATCTAAAGACATTTCATATTGGACATCTAAAGACATTTCATATTGGACATCTAAAGACATTTCATATTGGATATCAAAAGACATTTCATATTGGACATCTAAAGACATTTCATATTGGACATCTAAAGACATTTCCTATTGGACATCTAAATACATTTCATATTGGACATCTAAATACATTTCATATTGGACATCAAAAGACATTTCATATTAGACATCTAAAGACATTTCATATTGGACACCTAACGATATTTCATATTGGACATCTAAGGACATTTCATATTGGACATCTAAAGACATTTCATATTGGACATCTAAAGACATTTCATATTGGACATGTAAAGACAATTCATATTGAACATCTAAAGACATTTCATATTGAACATCAAAATACATTTCATATTGGTCATCTAAAGACATTTCATATTGGACATCAAAAGAAATTTCATATTGGACATCTAAAGACATTTCATATTGGACATCTAAAGACATTTCCTATTGGACATCAAAAGACTTTTCATATTGAACATCAAAAGACATTTCATATTGGACATCTAAATACATTTCATATTGGATATCTAAAGACATTTCATATTGGACATCTAAATACATTTCATATTGGACATCTAAATACATTTCATATTAGACATCTAAAGACATTTCATATTAGACATCTAAAGACATTTCATATTGGACATCTAAAGACATTTCATATTGGACATCTAAAGACATTTCATATTGGACATCTAAATACATTTTATATTGGACATCTAAAGACATTTCATATTGGACATCTAAAGACCTTTCATATTGGACATCTAAAGACATTTCATATTGGACATCTAAATACATTTCATATTGGACATCTAAAAACATTTCATATTGGACATCTAAAGACATTTCATATTGGACATCTAAATACATTTCATATTGGACATCTAAATACATTTCATATTGTACATCTAAATACATTTCACATTGAACATCAAAAGACATTTCCTATTGGACATCTAAATACATTTCATATTGGACATCAAAAGAAATTTCATATTGGACATCTAAAGACATTTCATATTGGACATCTAAAGACATTTCATATTGGACATCTAAATACATTTCATATTGGACATCTATATACATTTCATATTGGACATCTAAAGACATTTCATATTGGATATCTAAAGACATTTCATATTAGACATCTAAAGACATTTCATATTGGACATCTAAAGACATTTCATATTGGACATCTAAAGACATTTCAAATTGGACATCTAAAGACATTTCATATTGGACATCTAAATACATTTCATATTGGACATCTAAAGACATTTCATATTGGACATCTAAAGACCTTTCATATTGGACATCTAAAGACATTTCATATTGGACATCTAAAGACATTTCATATTGGACATCTAAAGACATTTCATATTGGATATCTAAAGACATTTCATATTGGCCATCTAAAGACATTTCATATTGGACATCTAAAGACATTTCATATTAGACATCTAAAGACATTTCATATTGGACATCTAAAGACATTTCATATTGGATATCAAAAGACATTTCATATTGGACATCTAAAGACATTTCATATTGGACATCTAAATACATTTTATATTGGACGTCTAAAGACATTTCATATTGGACATCTAAAGACATTTCATATTGAACATCTAAAGACATTTCATATTGGACATCTAAATACATTTCATATTGGACATGTAAAGACATTTCATATTGAACATCTAAAGACATTTCATATTGAACATCAAAATACATTTCATATTGGTCATCTAAAGACATTTCATATTGGACATCAAAAGAAATTTCATATTGGACATCTAAAGACATTTCATATTGGACATCTAAAGACATTTCATATTGGACATGTAAAGACATTTCATATTGAACATCTAAAGACATTTCATATTGAACATCAAAATACATTTCATATTGGTCATCTAAAGACATTTCATATTGGACATCAAAAGAAATTTCATATTGGACATCTAAAGACATTTCATATTGGACATCTAAAGACATTTCCTATTGGACATCAAAAGACTTTTCATATTGAACATCAAAAGACATTTCATATTGGACATCTAAATACATTTCATATTGGACATCTAAAGACATTTCATATTGGACATCTAAATACATTTCATATTGGACATCTAAATACATTTCATATTAGACATCAAAAGACATTTCATATTAGACATCTAAAGACATTTCATATTGGACATCTAAAGACATTTCATATTGGACATCTAAAGACATTTCATATTGGACATCTAAATACATTTTATATTGGACATCTAAAGACATTTCATATTGGACATCTAAAGACCTTTCATATTGGACATCTAAAGACATTTCATATTGGACATCTAAATACATTTCATATTGGACATCTAAAAACATTTCATATTGGACATCTAAAGACATTTCATATTGGACATCTAAATACATTTCAATTTGGACATCTAAATACATTTCATATTGGACATCTAAATACATTTCATATTGAACATCAAAAGACATTTCCTATTGGACATCTAAATACATTTCATATTGGACATCAAAAGACATTTCATATTGGACATCTAAAGACATTTCATATTGGACATCTAAAGACATTTCATTTTGGACATCAAAAGACATTTCATATTGGACATCAAAAGACATTTCATATTGGACATCAAAAGACTTTTCATATTGGACATCTAAATACATTTCATATTGGACACCTAAATACATTTCATATTGGACATCTAAAGACATTTCATATTAGACATCTAAAGACCTTTCATATTGGACATCTAAATACATTTCATATTGGACATCTAAATACATTTCATATTAGACATCTAAAGACATTTCATATTAGACATCTAAATACATTTCATATTGGACATCTAAAGACATTTCAAATTGGACATCTAAAGACATTTCATATTGGACATCTAAATACATTTCATATTGGACATCAAAAGACATTTCATATTGGACATCTAAAGACCTTTCATATTGGACATCTAAAGACATTTCATATTGGACATCTAAAGACATTTCATATTGGACATCTAAAGACATTTCATATTGGATATCTAAAGACATTTCATATTGGCCATCAAAAGACATTTCATATTGGACATCAAAAGACATTTCATATTAGACATCTAAAGACATTTCATATTGGACATCTAAAGACATTTCATATTGGATATCAAAAGACATTTCATATTGGACATCTAAAGACATTTCATATTGGACATCTAAATACATTTTATATTGGACGTCTAAAGACATTTCATATTGGACATCTAAAGACATTTCATATTGAACATCTAAAGACATTTCATATTGGACATCTAAATACATTTCATATTGGTTATCTAAAGACATTTCATATTGGAGATCTAAAGACATTTCATATTGGACATCTAAAGACATTTCATATTGGACATCTAAAGACATTTCATATTGGACATCTAAAGACATTTCATATTGGACATCAAAAGACATTTTATATTGGACATCTACAGACATTTCATATTGGACATCTAAAGACATTTCATATTGAACATCTAAATACATTTCATATTGGTCATCTAAAAACATTTCATATTGGACATCTAAAGACATTTCATATTGGACATCTAAAGACATTTCATATTGGACATCTAAAGACATTTCATATTGGATATCAAAAGACATTTCATATTGGACATCTAAAGACATTTCATATTGGACATCTAAAGACATTTCCTATTGGACATCTAAATACATTTCATATTGGACATCTAAATACATTTCATATTGGACATCAAAAGACATTTCATATTAGACATCTAAAGACATTTCATATTGGACACCTAACGATATTTCATATTGGACATCTAAGGACATTTCATATTGGACATCTAAAGACATTTCATATTGGACATCTAAAGACATTTCATATTGGACATGTAAAGACAATTCATATTGAACATCTAAAGACATTTCATATTGAACATCAAAATACATTTCATATTGGTCATCTAAAGACATTTCATATTGGACATCAAAAGAAATTTCATATTGGACATCTAAAGACATTTCATATTGGACATCTAAAGACATTTCCTATTGGACATCAAAAGACTTTTCATATTGAACATCAAAAGACATTTCATATTGGACATCTAAATACATTTCATATTGGATATCTAAAGACATTTCATATTGGACATCTAAATACATTTCATATTGGACATCTAAATACATTTCATATTAGACATCTAAAGACATTTCATATTAGACATCTAAAGACATTTCATATTGGACATCTAAAGACATTTCATATTGGACATCTAAAGACATTTCATATTGGACATCTAAATACATTTTATATTGGACATCTAAAGACATTTCATATTGGACATCTAAAGACCTTTCATATTGGACATCTAAAGACATTTCATATTGGACATCTAAATACATTTCATATTGGACATCTAAAAACATTTCATATTGGACATCTAAAGACATTTCATATTGGACATCTAAATACATTTCATATTGGACATCTAAATACATTTCATATTGTACATCTAAATACATTTCACATTGAACATCAAAAGACATTTCCTATTGGACATCTAAATACATTTCATATTGGACATCAAAAGAAATTTCATATTGGACATCTAAAGACATTTCATATTGGACATCTAAAGACATTTCATATTGGACATCTAAATACATTTCATATTGGACATCTATATACATTTCATATTGGACATCTAAAGACATTTCATATTGGATATCTAAAGACATTTCATATTAGACATCTAAAGACATTTCATATTGGACATCTAAAGACATTTCATATTGGACATCTAAAGACATTTCAAATTGGACATCTAAAGACATTTCATATTGGACATCTAAATACATTTCATATTGGACATCTAAAGACATTTCATATTGGACATCTAAAGACCTTTCATATTGGACATCTAAAGACATTTCATATTGGACATCTAAAGACATTTCATATTGGACATCTAAAGACATTTCATATTGGATATCTAAAGACATTTCATATTGGCCATCTAAAGACATTTCATATTGGACATCTAAAGACATTTCATATTAGACATCTAAAGACATTTCATATTGGACATCTAAAGACATTTCATATTGGATATCAAAAGACATTTCATATTGGACATCTAAAGACATTTCATATTGGACATCTAAATACATTTTATATTGGACGTCTAAAGACATTTCATATTGGACATCTAAAGACATTTCATATTGAACATCTAAAGACATTTCATATTGGACATCTAAATACATTTCATATTGGTTATCTAAAGACATTTCATATTGGAGATCTAAAGACATTTCATATTGGACATCTAAAGACATTTCATATTGGACATCTAAAGACATTTCATATTGGACATCAAAAGACATTTTATATTGGACATCTACAGACATTTCATATTGGACATCTAAAGACATTTCATATTGAACATCTAAATACATTTCATATTGGTCATCTAAAAACATTTCATATTGGACATCTAAAGACATTTCATATTGGACATCTAAAGACATTTCATATTGGACATCTAAAGACATTTCATATTGGACATCAAAAGACATTTCATATTGGACATCTAAAGACATTTCATATTGGACATCTAAAGACATTTCCTATTGGACATCTAAATACATTTCATATTGGACATCTAAATACATTTCATATTGGACATCAAAAGACATTTCATATTAGACATCTAAAGACATTTCATATTGGACACCTAACGATATTTCATATTGGACATCTAAGGACATTTCATATTGGACATCTAAAGACATTTCATATTGGACATCTAAAGACATTTCATATTGGACATGTAAAGACATTTCATATTGAACATCTAAAGACATTTCATATTGAACATCAAAATACATTTCATATTGGTCATCTAAAGACATTTCATATTGGACATCAAAAGAAATTTCATATTGGACATCTAAAGACATTTCATATTGGACATCTAAAGACATTTCCTATTGGACATCAAAAGACTTTTCATATTGAACATCAAAAGACATTTCATATTGGACATCTAAATACATTTCATATTGGATATCTAAAGACATTTCATATTGGACATCTAAATACATTTCATATTGGACATCTAAATACATTTCATATTAGACATCTAAAGACATTTCATATTAGACATCTAAAGACATTTCATATTGGACATCTAAAGACATTTCATATTGGACATCTAAAGACATTTCATATTGGACATCTAAATACATTTTATATTGGACATCTAAAGACATTTCATATTGGACATCTAAAGACCTTTCATATTGGACATCTAAAGACATTTCATATTGGACATCTAAATACATTTCATATTGGACATCTAAAAACATTTCATATTGGACATCTAAAGACATTTCATATTGGACATCTAAATACATTTCATATTGGACATCTAAATACATTTCATATTGTACATCTAAATACATTTCACATTGAACATCAAAAGACATTTCCTATTGGACATCTAAATACATTTCATATTGGACATCAAAAGAAATTTCATATTGGACATCTAAAGACATTTCATATTGGACATCTAAAGACATTTCATATTGGACATCTAAATACATTTCATATTGGACATCTATATACATTTCATATTGGACATCTAAAGACATTTCATATTGGATATCTAAAGACATTTCATATTAGACATCTAAAGACATTTCATATTGGACATCTAAAGAAATTTCATATTGGACATCTAAAGACATTTCAAATTGGACATCTAAAGACATTTCATATTGGACATCTAAATACATTTCATATTGGACATCTAAAGACATTTCATATTGGACATCTAAAGACCTTTCATATTGGACATCTAAAGACATTTCATATTGGACATCTAAAGACATTTCATATTGGACATCTAAAGACATTTCATATTGGATATCTAAAGACATTTCATATTGGCCATCTAAAGACATTTCATATTGGACATCTAAAGACATTTCATATTAGACATCTAAAGACATTTCATATTGGACATCTAAAGACATTTCATATTGGATATCAAAAGACATTTCATATTGGACATCTAAAGACATTTCATATTGGACATCTAAATACATTTTATATTGGACGTCTAAAGACATTTCATATTGGACATCTAAAGACATTTCATATTGAACATCTAAAGACATTTCATATTGGACATCTAAATACATTTCATATTGGTTATCTAAAGACATTTCATATTGGAGATCTAAAGACATTTCATATTGGACATCTAAAGACATTTCATATTGGACATCTAAAGACATTTCATATTGGACATCTAAAGACATTTCATATTGGACATCAAAAGACATTTTATATTGGACATCTACAGACATTTCATATTGGACATCTAAAGACATTTCATATTGAACATCTAAAGACATTTCATATTGGACATCTAAAGACATTTCATATTGGACATCTAAAGACATTTCATATTGGACATCTAAATACATTTTATATTGGACATCTAAAGACATTTCATATTGGACATCTAAAGACCTTTCATATTGGACATCTAAAGACATTTCATATTGGACATCTAAATACATTTCATATTGGACATCTAAAAACATTTCATATTGGACATCTAAAGACATTTCATATTGGACATCTAAATACATTTCATATTGGACATCTAAATACATTTCATATTGTACATCTAAATACATTTCACATTGAACATCAAAAGACATTTCCTATTGGACATCTAAATACATTTCATATTGGACATCAAAAGAAATTTCATATTGGACATCTAAAGACATTTCATATTGGACATCTAAAGACATTTCATATTGGACATCTAAATACATTTCATATTGGACATCTATATACATTTCATATTGGACATCTAAAGACATTTCATATTGGATATCTAAAGACATTTCATATTAGACATCTAAAGACATTTCATATTGGACATCTAAAGAAATTTCATATTGGACATCTAAAGACATTTCAAATTGGACATCTAAAGACATTTCATATTGGACATCTAAATACATTTCATATTGGACATCTAAAGACATTTCATATTGGACATCTAAAGACCTTTCATATTGGACATCTAAAGACATTTCATATTGGACATCTAAAGACATTTCATATTGGACATCTAAAGACATTTCAAATTGGATATCTAAAGACATTTCATATTGGCCATCTAAAGACATTTCATATTGGACATCTAAAGACATTTCATATTAGACATCTAAAGACATTTCATATTGGACATCTAAAGACATTTCATATTGGATATCAAAAGACATTTCATATTGGACATCTAAAGACATTTCATATTGGACATCTAAATACATTTTATATTGGACGTCTAAAGACATTTCATATTGGACATCTAAAGACATTTCATATTGAACATCTAAAGACATTTCATATTGGACATCTAAATACATTTCATATTGGTTATCTAAAGACATTTCATATTGGAGATCTAAAGACATTTCATATTGGACATCTAAAGACATTTCATATTGGACATCTAAAGACATTTCATATTGGACATCTAAAGACATTTCATATTGGACATCAAAAGACATTTTATATTGGACATCTACAGACATTTCATATTGGACATCTAAAGACATTTCATATTGAACATCTAAATACATTTCATATTGGTCATCTAAAAACATTTCATATTGGACATCTAAAGACATTTCATATTGGACATCTAAAGACATTTCATATTGGACATCTAAAGACATTTCATATTGGACATCAAAAGACATTTCATATTGGACATCTAAAGACATTTCATATTGGACATCTAAAGACATTTCCTATTGGACATCTAAATACATTTCATATTGGACATCTAAATACATTTCATATTGGACATCAAATGACATTTCATATTAGACATCTAAAGACATTTCATATTGGACACCTAACGATATTTCATATTGGACATCTAAGGACATTTCATATTGGACATCTAAAGACATTTCATATTGGACATCTAAAGACATTTCATATTGGACATGTAAAGACATTTCATATTGAACATCTAAAGACATTTCATATTGAACATCAAAATACATTTCATATTGGTCATCTAAAGACATTTCATATTGGACATCAAAAGAAATTTCATATTGGACATCTAAAGACATTTCATATTGGACATCTAAAGACATTTCCTATTGGACATCAAAAGACTTTTCATATTGAACATCAAAAGACATTTCATATTGGACATCTAAATAAATTTCATATTGGACATCTAAAGACATTTCATATTGGACATCTAAATACATTTCATATTGGACATCTAAATACATTTCATATTAGACATCAAAAGACATTTCATATTAGACATCTAAAGACATTTCATATTGGACATCTAAAGACATTTCATATTGGACATCTAAAGACATTTCATATTGGACATCTAAATACATTTTATATTGGACATCTAAAG